>CM063503.1:8422571-8432571 GCA_032207245.1 Pardosa pseudoannulata | reverse complement strand
GCAAAGTTAACAGATCTTGCCATATTACGTGATAGAATAGGTAGCACAGGTTTTGACAGCCACAGTGCTAATTTTGTTGGTAGTAATAAATGTTTTCCAAAATTAAGGAAATTTATGACAAACTACATAGTTTTGTATGAAACAGAAACACACATTCATATCGACAACCATATGAATAGGAAGATAACTATATAAAATGATAGGTTTTATTTGGCCATGAGAGTCACTGAAATTTGTACTTTTTGTACTTAGAATATTGTTGATATGCATTTCATTGTAACATAAAAATGAACCAAGAATTAAATTTAAAATTAGTTCTCATATAAAAATGCTATAATTTGCGTCACATAGAAATGAAAGTGAATCACTTTATATCTCAAATTTCAGTTCAAATCGAATAGATACTAAGCAGACGATTTTAAATAATATAAAATAAGAAATGAATAAATGAAATATTTAAATGAATGACGTCATAATGATAGAAAAATATCATTTTCGCCTATTTATTATGTGATGAATTGAAAATTTTAATCTCCTGCTTTTAACCGAGGAAAACTGCGTTTAAAACAATTACTTGGGATGACGTCACATTGCTAGAAATATTGCTTCTTTCCCTTAGATATGATGCGATAAATTAAAAACTTAATCGTTTGCGTTTAACCGGGGAAAACAATGCTTGGAATAATGACATGAAATGCTCGAAAAAGGGGGAAGGAATGAATTTCGAACGTTGAAAATTTACAAAAACCTTCCCAGGGATATACCTAAACATTTCCCAAATTTTCACGGCGATTGGATGCATGGTTTTTGAGTCTATTGAGTACATACATACAGACAGACACACACAAATTCATTTATATATATATAGATATATATATATATATATATATATATATATATATATATATATATATATATATATATATGCTAGACGACCCAACAGGCGTTGTCCGGATTAAACGCTTTAAATCCAAAAATTGTAAAATGTTTTTAAATAAATTATAAATTGGACCGTTTTGATGGAAGGAAAAAATTATTTTAAAAATACTTGCCGCCACCACGCGTACAGTCATCACAAACATAATAAGATTTAATTAAAATTCCCACATTGCTTGTACAAGGATTCGATTCTGGGACTTCTTACTGAAGCCCGGTGCGCCGACCACTGCTCCACAGGTACGTTGGTAGCGAAGAGCTTCAAGCGGCATTATAATAATTTCAATAATCGCGCAATTCTGGATATTTAATAAAAAAAAACTTTTTCTATCGGATCAAATTGTGAATCCAAATCCTTCTCGAATCAACTTTATTATACACAGAACATTTCATCAAAATCAGTCCAGCCGTTTAGGAGGAGTTCTATTACAAACACATGGACTGCAGGATTTGATATACAAAGATAGATATAGGTAGATAGCTATACTTATACATGCATATTTACATACATACATATAATATATATATAATATATATATATATATATATATATATATATATATATATATATATACATATATATATATATATATATATATATATACATATATATATATATATATATATATATATATATATATATATATATATGATATATATATATATATATATATATATATATATATATATATATATATATATATATATATATATATATATATATATATATATATATATATATATATATATACGGTCTATAATTAATTTAGTGATTTATTTAGTATTATTACATAGGTAACTTAGGATATATAACCTATGTAATAATAGCCTAAGTTACTATGTCCTTCTGTCTTCGTATTTATGAAGCAGCTACCTGGATTAGATAGAGGCATCCATATTGGATTCTTGATGTGGTAGGGCTAGCAAAATTTAAAGCGAGTAAAGTTTATCTTCTAAATAATCGATCCGATTCTAATATAAATTTGCATAAATATGCTTCATATCACAGCGAAAAATACTGTTGTCTTTAAGACGTTCGAAATCAACACCTTCCCCCCTTTTCGAGCGTTTAATGCCATTATTTCAAGCCCTATTTTCTACGGTTAAGAGCAGGCGATTAAATTTATCAATTTATTACATAATAAATAGATAAAAATAACATATTTTTTAGCCTTATGACTGCATTCCTTTAACCATCACACTTAATCTTTGCTTATTTTAAATTATTTAAATATCGTCTGCATTATTTTCATACGTTTTATCATTGAACTTAGATATTACGTAAATAATTTTCTTTTATATTTTTCTTAAATAATAGATTAGGTACGTATGTGATAATTTTAAATTTAATCTTCGATTTTATTTATTTATTTTTTTTTTTTTTTTGCAATGAAAATTTTATCATCGGTATAAACAAATTCTGTCTACCTCCAGGGTGTAGTGGAAATGATAGTTTCATTCCTTTACTTCCATTAATTACTGTGTCAAAAAATTGGGAAGAACTTAACGATAATTTCGACGTATCTAAGAAAACTTTGAATTATCTTTCTAAATGAATTCAACTTGATTCTAAACTGCATTCACAGTATCGGGAAACTTTAGAGGAGTATGAAAAACACCATTTTTTTTATCTGCATCATAGGGTACTTTACAGTTCTAGGAAATTAAAAATTTTTCTGATCCCGTCATATGACGGGCTATATGCGAGTGTATATATAAACTAAAAACAAACAATCCGATGCTACAGCCGGACTTGGAGGCCATGGCGTACGGGGCCGATCTCCGATTTCGAGATCAAGGGCCCTGGGGTGCTTAACATATGACTGTGTTAACCCTCTAAGCGGTTCGCACGTACAATTCCGCCAAACCGATGATGTCTTCAAAGCTGTTGTCACGTACAATTTTCGACCTCCAAAAACGTTCCGAAAATGGATGTATTGTACATTTCTGCCAGTGTTTTCCCCCATGGAGTTTTGAGATAGGAGGGTCAGTTCGATTGTTTAGGAACTGCACACCTACTCCCTGAGGCACAAAGACGCTAATAGCTTTTCATGGCTTTGCAAATCTCTATTTTGAAGTACTTCGTTTGCGGTAACAGATGTATCTCTAATTGCACCACTTAAATAGCTTGGATAACTTTCGTAAAAAAGATAGAAATCATTCTCTTAAATAATATTTTTATTTGTACTTTTAGAACCCATTATTTTTTATGGGATAATCTTCGAGACTTGACGAGCTTTATGTGTATTAAAAATTAAAAATTATATATCTATTTATATATCTATTTATAACTGGAAGTAAAGGGACAGTAACGAGGAAGGGTTTCCCGTATTCCAATCTAGTCGACAAAGGGCGAAGTAAAAAATCACAGAACACTTTGGTCACTGACACAATGAAACTTTAGTGTATTTTTTGGAGACTTTTTTTCCTCGGTGTGTTCCACTCGGAGGGTTAAGTAATCAACCTTATGCGACCCCCCGAACTATCCTCTCGGAAGTTTCTGTTTATGGGGTCAGGGCCTGAACTAGGGCGTGGCAAAGGTAGCATCTGGCACGGCGCATCAGTCTTAGGGGCGCAGCATCATGAAGAAAACGGGGTCCAAAAAGAGAACAATTCGCCCCGAGTAGAAATAAGGAAAAGTTGAAAAATAGTTTTTTTTATTATAAAATCCAATGTGTTTACAAATAATTTTTTAATGAATTTTCTTATTTTTTTAAATGCTTCTAGACACTAAACTTGTTACATATTCTTACAAAATGTTTACCAAACACTCCTAATATGTCTTAATACGAATCCGGGTATTCGTTTTAAATTTTAAAGTCATTTAAACTAAATTTAAATTTAGAAATTCACCAATTTTCTATAAAAATTCAAAGTTTAAATAAAAAATATTCTCTTCAAAAAAAACTATTCAGTTTATTAGCAAAATAATATCTACAAAGAGTTTAAAAATATTTTAAAGTATTAATAAGGTAAAAATAGAAGAAAAATTAAAAATTAATGTACTAGGTACATTTTAAGAATTAACAAAGTATTTTGCGAGTTTATTCAGAATATATGATAGAAAAAAATCATGTTTACATATTTTCTCAATATATATGGGGGTAGGGGCGCAGACCAGTTTTATGCCACGGGCGCTATAGGACCTAGTTACATCCCTCTATGGGGTTGTTGTCCTTTGACTCTAATCGGTTTGGTGTTGTCCGCAAACTCTTCGGAGGTGTATACGGGGGTTATTTTCAAACCCCCAGTGTTTAGTTCCCAATCATACTTGGTCCTCAGATTGTCTAGTCACTGAAGAGATGAAACGCTAAGTCAACCTTGTCCAGCTCGAGGATCGAACCTTGGACTTGTATCCGAGGAGCTAATATTACATTTAACTACAACTATAAATATGAAGGATAACTCTTATTTATAAGCCGTCTTTTAAATTTAATTAGTTCACTCCTCCTTAGTCTCATTTCAAAAATATTAGCTTACTTGCAATTGTAGTTCGCCTTTCATTTTTTATATATTGCGTAAATTACAGGTAACGTTTGGTGTCCGTAGCGGTGCTTGTTAAAACGAAAGAACATCCGTTTGCCTTAATACGAGTAGCGTATGGCTCAATCGTGTTTGATTTGACCAAGTGGCGTCAGAAACAACAACACAACAACGTAAGATGTTATTGACAAAATAAGTATACAAATTATGATCTTTATCTTTAAGTCTTTATTTTAAATTACAGATAACGTTTGATGTCCGTAGCGGTGCTTGTTAAAACGAAAGACACATCCCTTTGCCTTAATACGAGTAGCGTATGGCTCAATCGTGCTTGGTTTAACCACTATTATTACAGAAATGACAACACAACAACGTAAGATGTTATTGACAAAATAAGTATATAAAATATGATCTTTATATTTAATTCTTAGAAGAGGGAAGAGTTTAAATTAAACAAACCGAAATATTTTTCTAGATATTAGGTCCTTCAAACAATCGTTTCTTGAAAAAAAAAAATCTTTTATGTCTATTTTATTCTATAGCTTCATTTTAAATTTTAAAAAACAGTTTCTTTTATTTTAGAATTTTTGAAAACTGAACTACACCCTTTTAAAAATAATTTAATAAACCAGAAGCGTGAATCGTAAAATATTTATTACATATTTTTATTCTAAAAGTCATAAATTATTTATTCAGAAGTAAAAATTATTAACAGAATAAAACGTTTTAAATATTTCTTGAAAATAATTACATCATACACATAAATATATTACATTTTAAAAATTAATGTCTTTTATTATAATACGTGATTATATTATCCCAATTTATACAGCTTTGAAAGTTTCATTTACGTAATTATTTTTCTTCTCCATAATGCCGAAATTTGACGTTTTCGGGTAATGCATATAGGACTTTCATAGGTAAGTTTAGCAAAATAATTGGATATTTCGCTGTTATGTTGACAATTGAATGAAAGGATACTTTTTTATATAAATGTTATATGCTGCTTTACATAAATGCTATGAGTACGTTTAAGCCCTTTCAAATTTGTGTTTGAAATTTAGAATCAAACATACACTGCGTCAGGCATCTGGGAAAGAATATGACTTAAAGAGACATTTGACTGTTTCACATTTTTGGTATAATCCATGATAAATTTTTAAAGAGTTTCACGTGAAATTGTAAACTAACCAAAATTAAATCTTTAGTGTTGTTTTTGAAAAGTACAAATTGAATAGAAATCAATTTGGTGAAATAAAAAATATATAGTATATTTGTGAAATCTATAATAGTAAATGATCTCCAATACCAGAAATATTAGGATGATGTAGACTAAAATTATGTTCTTTAATTCAAAAAATATTTATAAAATAAAGAATTAAATATTTTAAATGCATAGAGTATATAAAAACACAATATAACAAAAATTTGAACGAACCTAATGTTTTGCACCTGGGTTTTATAAAAAATGCAATCTTGATAAAATAAAATACATTTGTCATTAAAAATTATGAAATTGTTTTACTCTTTTATGCTGGAAATCAGGAGAAAATTTTTTATAGCTTCTATCAGTTATATCTAGAAGTTTTGATAGCTTCACTGTTTAATTGCTCTTGAAACAGGAATTTTTAATGATCTTTACCTTCTTAATCATTGCCTCTTTAATGATAATTACCTTCGAGATTTAAAACTTTTATGCAAATATGAACAAATTGGAACATTTGTATCAATAATAAAAAAACAATCCAATATACTTATTAAAAATTTAATTGTAAATCTTATGGTAAAATGAAAAGCTTACCATTTTTTTTTCTTCTTTTTCTCCGCTAAATCAACAACTTTCTTCGTTATTTGATATGTTTCTAAGTTAAGAAACTTAAAATTTAGAAAAAATATGTATAAATAGAAAACATGCTTTATTCTCTTAACCATATTTCAGTTTCGGAAGCGGTAGGTCACGTTAAAAATTTTTTTTTTAGAAAATGAAAAATAAAGTTTTAGAGCCATTCAGTTTAGAAAACGCTTAGTTATTCAAACTGTTTCATAACAAGTGAAAAAATAACTAGATCTGTATTAATATATGTTATAGTTTCAAATTTTTCATCTCTATCTTCAATCTATAAACAGAGATGGAAAATACCTGTAGGGGGACGTAAAGTTTGCTTCTCAGTTATATATCTACTACGTGGAAAATATATATGTATACTATTTTGGAAAACGGGTAGTGTGGGAAAAATATGTTGATACACTATAAGATATATGCAATTATAGTGACTATTTGGGAATAATATTATAGTGACTATTATATAATATCATATTCCCTATATGATATTATATAATATATTCATATATCAATATCACTAATATAAAATAATATTATTGTGACTATTTGGGAAAAAGCACTCTTATATTTTATTTTAGTTGTTTTAGTTCTTACAGTATCTTAAAATAAGTGAATCAAAGGACAATAAAGTAAATGAACTGTTGAATAATTGAGTGTTCAATAATTAAGCATTTGTTTGAATAATTGTATGAAGAATTTGTTTTCTAAGCTGAACTGCTATAAAACCTTATTTTTCATTTGTATTTTTACATTAAAATATACAAAAAAACTTGTGGGTAAACAATTAAACTTTTAAAGAGGTCTCGGTTTAAACTTTAAAAAAAGTGTAACAAAAATATTTTTTTTAATAAAATCAAAATATATTAACAAAAAAGCGTTGATTATTTCTTTGTAGAATGCGAGTTATAGACCAAATTATAGAGTGTATTTATGTGTTTCAGCAATGGGTTGTTTATTTGTAATGGCATTTTTTTCAAAACTATAATGTTTACCATTATTCCTAAAATTAAAAAAAAATCTAAAGAATAATTCTATTTGAAATTTACCATGCTTGAATATATGTTTGTTATCTACAGACTGAATTAACCCCATAATAAGTGAGACTCTAGCAACTATTTTAAAATATCCTTCGAAATTGAAATATAATAAGTAACTTTTAGTTTAATTTTAATATTAAAAATATTAAAAATATTAAAATGTTTTCATTATTTTGATTTATTCATAGATATGAAATATATAGTCAGAGAAAATTTCCAGCTTACAGATTTTTACATGAACAATAAATTATTATATAACGTTAGATTTCTTTTTACTTTAATGAATAAAGGTGAAATTTTGAGAATAAATCACATAAATTTGAACAATTAGTATGTGACATAAATAATATACTTAATGTATATATAATTTGGTATATAACTCACCCTCATAATGGAATTTTTCTATGTATTTTTCAATATGTTGAGAATTAATTTCAGAAAAATAGTAATTATGAATTTTATCTAATTTTATAAGAGTTAAAATCTCTAAGAGCTCTTAAGACTACATTTTTTTGTTATGAAAAATTTATAGATGAATCAATTGTAAAATGAAAATTTTCTTTTTATATTACCCCATACGATTACAGAGGAATATTAAAACAGAATAATTGAATAAAAAAAGAAATATATTTTTCGATTTTAATAAATTTCAGTACTGGATAGTGTATTAATTCCTTACATAAAGAATTTTACAGTTCAGGTTATTTTATTATTATTTAACTCGATTTTGATTATAGCTCTGATTATTCCTGACTTAGAAATATCTAACCCTTTTTTTTTATCTTTTCTGGGATTTTCTATCTGTTACATATTTTTCAATTTGAAAGCATTCAGTATTCGATTTCAAATAAATACCAGAAGGAACAACTGTAAATATGTTATCTATAAAACGTTTGAATTTTGAACGGTAAAATAAAGGTATTTTAGATCGGAAAAATTGCCATTTTAATGACAATTCATTTCTTTTTTTCACAGATGTGACTAATTCTCCCGATGCATATTGAGTTTAATCCTGCAATATTAAAAATTGCTACTCTAGATTGGAAAAAAAAAAAAAAAAAAAAAAAAAAAACAGGGTATCCAAGGATGACAAATTAGAAACTCCCTTATATATCTCTGATAATTTCCTAAAATTCACATTAATACACGTTTTATTTCAATTATTTTATAAAACTAGCTTTAGGTATAAATTTATATGTAAATAAAGTTTTAAATTTTAATATAAACAAATATAATCCAAATACATTTGAAGCTTGGTTTGGTTTGGTTTGAAGAACTACGGTATACTTTTTGCAACAAGAGGGCTAATGAGACTGGGACCTACAATTAAAGCCGATTCCAAACGGCTACAAACATTGCTACAGTGGGATTCGAACCCACAAACTCCGGTACCGAAGATCAGCGCCCTAACCATTCTTTTTTCCCTTTGGGACAGGGTTGTATTGATTTTAACCATGGGGGTTTAAACCAGTGGTTTTAACTGATTTTAACCATCTTGGTCAATACCAATTTTGACCAGTTTTGACCACTGAAATTCACTTTTCAATATATTTAATAGTAATCGAACATAGTTTACTAGCATATGATAAAGGCAAGTTACATTTGTTAAAAATGTTATAGTATAAATAACACCAGCAAAAAACAAATATTACATAGCACCAAGATACAAAAAAAAAATGTTTTACTTATTTTTTTTATACAAGCTGTTTTACATGTAATTTATGTTGAATTCAAAAAACGGTTACAAGTAACAAGTTTTGTAGCTGTCTCTAAATTTAAACGATTTTGTAATTTATTTCGGATTACTCCAAACTTTGAAAAAACTTTGAAACAATTTTAATTGTAAAATGTTGTTATTCGTTTTAATTTTAAAATTTATGTTTTTAACTGTAACTCATGTTTTATTTTTTAACTGTAACTCATATTTTATGTTTTTTACTACAACTAGATTACATTTTTATAATTACATGTGAATGGTTCATTTTTAAAATTCAAACATTCTTATTATATTGTATAAGCATGTTAAATCTCATGAACTTGTTAAGATAATATTTTGTTTAACTGCACTACTATTTTTATTGCTTATTAAAAGTCACTTCAAATTGCAAACGATATTATATATTAAGACCATTTAAAACTATTTTTAATAACTCTGACCACTTCTGGCCAGTTTTGGACGGTTAAAACCACTTTTATCCAGTGTCCTGGTCAAAATCAGTTTTGACCGGTCAAAATTACAACCCTGCTTTAGGATGTTCAGAGTAACCTGCACGAGGGACAAAAAATTAATTTCATTAAAACAGTTATAAAAAAACTATGCCAAATCTTTTTTTTCACATTTTATTTATATTTAAATAATACAACCTAACATATTAATAAAAAAGTATACATTATTATTATAAAGAATTAATATGTCTATAATGGCATTAAATTCCTTGTTTGCTTTCTTTGATTATTGATATTTTTTATTCCAATTGCTTTTTAATCAATTTTGATGTTTTCTTTTGAGCTTCAATTCAATTATTTTCTCAAGATTCCCTCTTACGTTTCTACATATTCTCATTTAACAGTGCATAAGTAGTCTTAAAAGAATGCACAAAAGTATTTTTTTATTTTTGACTGGCAAAAATTTATTTTTAAAAATTTTTTTTCAGGAAACTGATTTTTTTTTTCTATTTTTACAATTTCCCTGATAATTCTC
>CM063503.1:8405071-8417571 GCA_032207245.1 Pardosa pseudoannulata | reverse complement strand
CCGTCTGTTCTGGTTCATTCAAAATACCGCATTGGCTACGTTATATAATACTGTACTTTCCCTGACATACATTAGTGACTTATACATCTTAAATTGCACCAATTACTGTATTAAATGTTAAAATTCTGTTTATTGCTATTATGCATTATCATTCAATTCTTCCACAAATACAGCTTTTGTAGCCGTGTTCGGTAAAAAAATTCTTCTCGTGAAATGAAAAGCAAATAAAAATTCTTAAGCGGGAAAATGTTTAAAAGGAAAATTTTTGAAGCGGGAAAATTTACTGTTATAGATACAATTATAAATTGGGGCCACATAAACAAAACGTCTTAAGCGGGAAAACTTCTTAAACGGACACTTCAGCGGGTTCCACCGTGTGTGTATGTATGTATATATGTGTGTGTATATATATATATATATATATATATATATATATATATATATATATATATATATATATATATATATATATATATATATATATATATATATATATACACATATATATATATATATATGTGTGTGTGTGTGTGTGTGTGTGTATTTGACACTAGTTTATACAAAATAATCAGTTATACGAAGTACTTTTCGTTCCCCGGTGAAACTCCCATAATGCCCATTTAATAAGTTATTCACTAATACGAATATTCAGTTACACGAAATATTCGCTAATAAGAAGGAATATTCGATTCCCTACATAAATTTTCGAACTTAAATTTTATTAAGTTATACGAAGGGAGCAAAATATTTTCGCTAACAGTTTTCTCACCACAATCAGTTAATTTTGTTGTAAAGAATAGTTATAGATATTTCGTACAGAAAAATTTTCACTGTTATAATTATTTTCTTTATTTCTTTTGATTAGCTATGATAACAAGTTTTATACTAACCACTACCTTCTGCCCAAACAATTGCTGTATTTGAGGTTTTAAAATGCATCATCTATTCTAAAGACGTCAGCGAATAAGAGTAATGCGTTTCCCTCGAAAGTAAATTAGTAAACTTTAGCCAATAGTTCAGTGAAATAAACGAAAATTATTTATTGTTTTAATGACCAAAATTTTTGATCTACGATTTCAATTACATAAGTACTGTGCATATTAACATCCCCTGTGGTTTTCTTGCATTTTCTGACAAAATATTGTGTTATAGATAGAGTTTTTAATCCACGTTTTCTATTTTTTTAATATTTAGTATTATTTGAATTTAAAAGTGTTTTATAAAAAGTGTCTGTTGCATGAATTTATGTATGGGTGTACTGAATACAGACACTTACTTTATTTGATTTAGACAAAAAAAATTTTTGCTGAAACCGGTAATATACTTTTTATTTTTAAACTACGTTTATTTATTAAAAACTATGAAAAACCGCACAGTTTTTTTTTTTTCATGTTTCCAAAGGCGGAAACAACTACTATTGACATACACGAAATATTCATTTATACGAAGAATTCTCCTTTTCCTCTTGTCTTCGTGTAAGTGAGGATTCTTTGTGTATGTGTGTGTGTATAAATATTGCCCCTAAATTTCTACAAAGTTAATAAAATAGTTCTCGTGGATACTATCAGAAATTATAGTTAAAAAATGCTTGTAACAATAAACAGCTATCTCTTTTTTTTTTTTTTTATCAGCTTATTTTTGATTTTATGAAGGTATATTTCTTTTAAATATGTGCAATCAAATTTACATTTAAGGTTGATGAAATATAAATTCCTGAACATGTAGTTTTTATATATTACATTTATATCTAGGCTTTTATCTTTAACTCGTTTTAAAATTTTATCCAATATCCCAGACAGTAAACACAAAAGAAATTTTTGTAAGTGAATATATAAAGAAAACTACTGGAATAAAACAGATCTGTTTATAAACTTTTTTGATGTATTTAATACTTAAAAAAAATTTTTAAATTTAAAGTAAGCAACCCCCGAAATATTAATGTAAAAGCAACAGTAAACACATTCTTTGACATTATAGATATATAATATAAAAACACAGTTATTAAGATGGGAAAAATCCACAAAAGATGTAAAAAAATGAGCAGAATGAAATAATCGTTCTTTGAAAAATGATTTTAGATTAATTCTTAGTGAGTATTGCACGTATGAGCGATACTCACTGAGTTTTAATACAGTGCAGACAATTTTCCGTCGATATATTGCAGAAAGAAAGCACTTAAAAGATAATAAAATAAATTTTTACACAAATGACGCATCATGAACATTAAAATAACAAGTGAGCACTTACTATTTCCCGCTTCCTCCTTTCCTCTCTGGACTCAAATTTTTTGCATAGTTCCGCTTTAAAACCTCCTTGCGGAGCTCTGTTTGGATCCTCTTGCGCTAGAAGATCCATTAAGTAAGCTATATAGCTAGTCGCTAACCTAAGGGTCTTTATTTTGGATAATTTCGTATCTGAAGGAACGTTTGGAATGCATTCGCGCAACTCTTGAAAAGCATTATTAATGCTCAAGGTCCGTCGCCTTTCCTTTCGGTTGGCCGTCACGCGTCTTTTAAGGCCCTTTTCAGGCCTCAATCCGTTATTAATACAATAGTCCTTGGCTGGAATTTGAGGATTGAAGTCTTGCGAAGTCTCCGGGCTGTAACTGCCAAACGACCAGCCGAGGTAGGAAGCGTCGACCGACGGGGTAGTGACAGAGGGCAGCTCGTACCGATTGCCGTAGTAGTGTTGCGAATAGGCGGCTTCAGTGGTGCGGAAGTGCGGCTGGTAATTTCCGACTAGGCTCATACTGTCCGACAAGAGCGGGGGTCGGAGGAGTTCTGGATAGTCTCATCCGAGATGCGGAGTTCCAACTCCACCCACATCGGAGGAGGGGCTAAAAGGGATGCAGGCGCCTAACAGCTAGTGAAAGGGAACACTGTAACAGGTCGTTATCTAGATAATGGGGGGGATCGAGCAGCACGTGCGGAGGGGAGGAAGTGCAGGCCACCCTCGTCATTTGCACCTTCATCAAGATTGCGATTGCACGAATCGAGGTATTATAACTCAATATGCACTTTTTATTCCGATTGGCGAAGGAAGAAAATTAACTGAGAAATTAAAATGGAAGATATAAAAAAACCGTTGAATTTCATCGATTTATATGTACAAGGATTTCATAGATTTATATATGGAGAAACTACAAATTAATATTCCCTGACTTCCGGCACAAAATTAGCTTAGAAACTAAAATGAAAGATTAAAAGATCGTTGAATAACACGGATTTTTTTGGTCCCCTTATCATATTACTTTTTAAAGTTTTTTTTAATAAATTAAACTGAATAGCATTTTAAAAAGTATGACTATTAATATTTCCCATCATTTTCATATATCTTTTAGTTTTATTTTGACACATTCAATAATCAGTTATTTTCCAATTTGCGACTGAATAAAACTAGCTGGGCAACTGAAATGTAGGATAAAAAACACCGTTGAATTTCAGAGATTTATAAGATACTAGGATTTTATAGATTTATATGAATCTGCATACTACAATTTCCGATTCACATTTTATCTCGAGTTCCGACGAAACGAAATTAGGTGAGTAATTAAAATAGAAGATGTAAAAGGTAGTCGAATTCCATATATTTATATGGTATGCGTATCTTTTTAAAAATGTATAGAAAAAAAGTTAAACCGAATGTCACGTATAAAATTTATCGGGAAATTTAATATTCATTGTCATTTTCATATATTTCACAGAAATCCTTTGACAGCTGTCAGGAATGGAATTACAGTGCTACCAAGTTAATTTTTTAATGGAATAATCTGATATATTTTTGCACTTGCATTTAGCAACTGTGCTTTGTTAAAGGGATATAGGTAAGCAGAATAAATGAATCATCTTTATACAAATTAGAAAAAATTCTTCCTTAGACTGGATTCAAACGAAAACTATTTTTTTATTTCTACGGTGCCAACAACCAAACGTTGAACTTGCTTTAAGAATAAAACATATTTAAATCCATTTGAATGCTGTAGATAGAAATTGAAGTTTAAAACGAATAAAAATTATTTTATTCCATTTATACGGACGATATTTAATGCAAGATTCGATGGGCTAAATTTTAACTGTATTTATTGGTATCGTTCTATTTTCCATTCATTCACCAAAAGTATTATTTAGGTCAAATTCAAACGTATTCCTGAATGTAAAATATATACACCGAAGAGCCATTACATTATGACCACCTCCCCATTAATAATAATAGGCTCACATAGGAACAAAACCACTGCCCGTGAGCGGCTAATGTTGAAGTATATAAAGCGGCTATGTATTGTCTTTCTAAACATACCACAATTAGCGATATAATGGGAAAAGCAGCTGGTTTATTGGACTCCGATAAAGGTCAAAACGTTTTGATTCGGTGACTGGGAACATCAATATCAGAATCAGCGAGTTAAGTGAGCTGTTCCAGTGCAGTTGTGTCCACATATCAAAAATGGTGTATGGGTGATGAAACGACAAGTCTCAGGCCAGCGGTGTGTCGTCAACAGCACATTGATTCCAGAGGAGAGAGGAGATTGCTACGCATTGTTCGCTGTGACCGAACAGCTACAGCAGCCGAAATCACCACCAGCTACAACAGTGGCAACTCAGACAGTGTTTCTCAGCACACATTGCTGCGTATAGGCCTGAGCAGCCGGGAGCCAAAGTATATACCTGCGCGAACGACACGTCATTTCCAGCTGCGTCTGCAATGGGCCAAGAAACATCAGAATTGGAAATTAGAAGAATGGAAGAAAGCTGCATGGTCCGACGAATTAAGTTTTCTGGTTCATCACATAGACGGGCGTGAGCGAATACGCCGATTTCCAAAGAGAACCCTGTCTCCCGGATGCAGAATTGGACGGAGACAAACCGGTGGCAGGGTTATTAAGGTGTGGACAATGTTTTCATGGAGCACATTAGGACCCATAATCCCCTGGAATCTGGGCGCTACGTCAACATCGTTGGAAACCAGGCTCACCCTTCCTGACAACAGTATTTCTGGCGGAAGATGGTGTTTACCAACAGGGTAATGCACCATATCATAATGGTGAAATCGTCAGGTAGTGGTCCGAGGAACATTCCAGTGACTTTCAAGTCATGGTTGGCCTCCAAATTCACCTGACATTAATCCAATAGAGCATTTGTGATCTCATCTTAAAAACCAAATTCGTTCAACCATTTCGTTTTCCCTCGCAATGTGCGGGAATTGCAGGACCAGTTGATGAGCGCTGCGAGTAACCTGAAACTACCTATTAGGTCCTTCTGGAGTGAATGCCACGCTGGATGGCAGTTTTGAGGGCTAAAGGTGGTCCTACGTGTTATTAATAAAGTGGTAATAATATAATTGATGTCCATGTAAGTAAGCTCATAACCATCTATAAATATATATCAGTTCTTATTAATTTGAAATCCCTAAAAAAGATTCTTTTTTTTTTTTTTTTTTTTTTTTTTAAAGAATATTTTGAAACAAAATGCTATTCAAACGAAATCTATTATAAGTGATTCTTCGAAAAAACCTCGCTTTAGCGAAAAAATCATTCATTATAATAAGCATTATAATACCTTTTGCCGTTATTTCCTCATACATTATCAGCAGTATGAGTAGTTTGATTAAAACTACGGTTTCTTACCCGGGAAATCATGTAGAGTAAGAGAAAATTTTCGAAAAAAATATGTATTATGCTATCAAATGTTCTATAGTTCCTCTTTCGAATGACTGTTTACAAAGTGCAATATTATCTGCTTCTGAGACAAGAACTGAACTATACCAGAGTGCACTGAAACTATACTAGGAGTGGATCCATGTTCTCACCCCATTAGTGGAAAATGTTGGTTATTTTTATTTTCTCATATACTAGAAAGGTATACATGAGGTATTCAGAAAACCTTTTGGATATCAAACAAAGACTGTTTTTTATGGTAAAATGCTATAACATTTTTTACCGATCTACTTAAACTTTTAAATTGGACGGAATGGATAATTTCCAAAATTATTAGTTACAGCAGACTACGATTGCTGCTTTTAAACTTTTTCTAAAAAGATCGTTCATCCAAAAATTAGGTTTCCCCCATCGCCAAAAGATAGCGCTGAAAGAGGCACAAAATACGGTGGCATAAGCCGGGTAGATTGTGAATGTAACAATTATACGCGACAGTCAAAAATTACCAATAGCTCACTTTAACATCGTTGTGGTGCGCTAAGATGAAAGTTCTCGATTCTTTTCCCGCCGACAGTTTACGAAAGCACAAAGGTAGTCCCGATCGAAATCTATCCTCAAATATCCTTAGTGTACGGACCGAATGTGATAAGGAAGTAGATGGTTCGTTTTTGGTGTCGAGGTTTATCCGAATACAATGTCCAGCTTTGAAAGCAACCGACCAACTGTCATCGATGACAACCTGTCCCTTTACAGACCCGATCTTGCTTCCAGTGATTTCCACCTGTTCTTGCATATAAAGAATTTCATGTTCGGTCATTACAGATGAAGACCTGCAGACGATTTTGACAAAAAGGCAACTATTACAGGCGGCAGACTTCTATGACACTTGACTGCAAAAACGTATCCCACTGTATAACAAGTGTTAAGATTCCTGTTGTTATTACGGTGTGACGTAGCTGAAACATTGTTGTATGTTTTAATAGTAAATCTTTCCAGGTAATAATGCTTTATTTTATTTTATAGGCTTTGAGACATTTACTTTCTGGATATTCCTTCTTCTAATTACAGTTGCTCTCGATTCTCGAAAACAGTATATAATGTAGAATAGAATATATTGCTCGTATTAATTTAATTGGGGTTCACAGAATTTAAAAGATAATTAGCTTCAATTTGATGTTAAAAATTAGTTTCTAATCCAAAAATTTCAAAAGTTATTTTACGAGAAAGTGGATTTCTATTTTTCCCTTGGTATACATATTTTATGCTTTTTTATTTATTTTATTTTTTTTTTTTAAATATGTTATTTCATATAATAAGCTAAACAATTTTTATAAATTTAAAACCTTACTAAGGATCGAAAAAACTTAAAAAAAAAAACAAATCAGAACTTTCTATATTCTGCTCAATAAATAATAGGTTTGTTTTAATGAAGACGTATCAGCCCAAAAGTTACTATGTTCCCTCACAATGGAGTATAACACTGTGATGACGTGTATTACAATGCTTCCAAAAACCAAAAATGAATTGCAGTTTCAATAAAATTATTAGTTTTCAACTAGGAATTGTCAGTAAAATATTAGAGAATTATATTATTATTATTTTGTCTGTTTATTTTAATAAACTATCTAATAGAAATATTATTTTGTATTTACGCCAAACTATCTGTAACGAATTCTAATATATTTCATTAACATTTATATTGTTTACAACAATCAAATTTGTCTGCTTTACAAACCGAAAGATTTGAAGTACCTCTAAATTTATTAAAATATACCTTAAAGTTTCTTTAAAGTAGACCCCTCGCTTAAAACAAATTCCTTGAAATAAACACAGAGAGACTATATTTTAGTTCATAACATAGTTAGAAATGCATGAAAGATTTCTGCAAAATTTCGCTTTAATACCTTAAAAACATTTTGAGAATTTATATATAACACAGACAAAATATCGGAAAACACAATTTAGAAAACACATTTCAAATTTTTAATGCAGCTACTAGAAGAAAAAAAAATAAGATGTGAAAGCGTTATTGATTTTTTCTAAAAACGATTTGAGCTTATATATTGTTTAAGAATAAGAAAATAGATGCTCAAAATAATAGGTTACATTTTTACGATTCTTATAAATGCTCACTTCCGGAAGCCGAAATTTCATTCTGAGTTTACTATTTATAACTACTGTCATTATCTTTGTTGCTAGTTACAGTAAAAGCAAAAATAAAAAAAATTTTAACCCCAAATGCGTAGATTATGAAATTAAAAAAAAGAAAAGAAATCTGTACACCAAGTCTATTTAGATCGCATCTTTCATTTTTTATGGGGTATCATCAGTATTTTTGCTTACATATTTTCTTAAAGATTCAAAGCGGGTTTCGCTTCTAATGGTATCCGTGTTGTCTGAGCAGAGCTTTAGTCCAGCTATCTACTGGAGACCCAAAGCGTTAATACCCGTTATAATGACACGCTTTGTTATACAAATATTTTATTCTAAACCAATAAATTACGCGATAAATATACTTCCTTTAGTCCGTGCCAGGAAGCAATACACAGGTAAAAATTCAAAATTATTCTCTGCTAATAATATGTTTTTTATATTTGTTTTCTAAAATTAGACTTTAAAAGCACTGTTCCCTCTTTAAATAGTATTGTTACAACTGCGTATGAATACGTCGATATCTTTGAGTTACATTGTTGTAGATCATTAACGAGAGTCGTGGAAGCTCAGTCATCGATCTCATAACTGGAGGATTGTGAGTTCAAAGCTCGAGCCGGTCAAAGATTCTCCATGTTCATTCTCCATGTTCTCCATGCTGCTGGAGCATCTAAAACAAGTTCATGGTCGCAATGTCCTTCAAGCGATACTTTTTGAGGTGGCTGGCCAACCTGGGGGGGGGTCTTCCGCTTGACCCCTACATTAAAATTAAGAGGACCCACCGGGGCTTAGAAAGAGTTGAAAAGGATTTCGAATAGTTACAAACATCCATAACAGCAACGAGATTCCAAACCAAGGTTCAACGACGACCAAATTACTAATATCCATTCGTTTGAGGAAAGGAGGCAGAATATGTTCTTCTTAGAGCCGCAGTAGCTCAGTCAGCAAAGGCAGCAATCTCGCAGCCAGAGAGTGCGAGTTTGAAGCTCGAGAAGGCCAAAGATCTTCTGAGTTCATGGCCGAACGATGGCCGATTGGTTAGGGTGCTGGCCTTCGGTTCGTGGGTTCGAATCCCATAGTGGCATGGATGTTCGTAGCCGTTCGGAATCGGCTTTAAGCTGTAGGTCCCGGTCTCATTAGCCCTCGTGTTGCAAAAAGTAGACCGTAGCACTCCAAACCAAATTTCTGAGTTCATTAATCTCGACTGGAGCAGTTAAAATAGGTTCTTGGACGCAATGTTCTCCAAGTTCTCAAACGATACGCTTGGAGGTAGTGGGCTAAACATGGGATCTTTTGCTTGGTAACTGCTTCTAAATTACGAGAATCCACTTTGTGTTGTCAATAGAGAGTAATGTTAATCACCTATATGGCGCTTCCATAATAAAATAGAAAGCAAATAATTGTGGCTATGTAGCGGCGAATGCTATAACAAGCAAGTGTTCTCGCATTAGAAATAAATAAATAAATAATGCTATGCTTCCAGCGTAAAATGGAGGTGGGGAATGAGTAAAAAAATAGCTCCTATTTCCGATTAAATTCTCTTCAGGAAGGAAAGCACAGTCAATATTTCACCGTGACCACAATATCTAGCCTGTTTGAGGCCGTATGCACGTTTATGTGAACTTGGGTGCATTTTTTCAGTTCCATTTCATATTTTGCTTACTTTCAGATATGTTGAATACATACCTCGAAATACTTTTTAAACAGATCTACAAAGTAAAAAAGTGAAATTTAAATTAAAATAATTTCATTATTATATGATATAATGTTAAAAAGAATGGCTTGTGGTTTTGCTGTTACACATGCATAGTTTTATTTATCTTAAATTTTTCTTATATTTAGTGAAAGTGTTCATTAAGAGAATATTGTGATTTACCAATTTATTTAAAGCTCTGATAATACGAAAACATCGAGTGATATTTTACACCAAAAAGGTCAGTGTCTACCTACCGTGTATACTTACGGCACGCGCTTGACACACATACCTATATGTAAAAACAAGAAATATTTACGGCCGTATGTACTTAGTAGATTTTGACTTTTTCCCTTCGTAATCAAGCTGTCTCTTTCTCTCTCTCACGCACACATATGCTAAGTTGCACTATTGTGTATCATATTACAAACGTCTCAGATGAAATTAAGATTATTAAACGGAAATAAGATATATATTTTTTAAGTGTTTTTTCATTTTTAAATATCTTTGCTTACGTTCTAAGAAGTCAATATTTGCATTCCTTGAAGCAGTAAAACGAAAAAGAAATGGCATAATAATGATGTTAAGATTTTTTATTTGATTTAAAACTACTATGAACCAAAGGCTGTAGTATCAACATTTTATATCACTTTATAATTCTTGAGATGATGTGAATTATACAGTTAAGGACTACTAAAATATAGTTCGCAATTCTGGTTTTGTTAATTATTGCTTAGTTTGGGGACACTACTAAGCCCCGATTTCAAATACCTTATAGTATTTTAAATTTCGTGACGAGGGCACAATGCAATTTTTCTTTTCCCTTCACAATTTATAAGGACGAGCTAATAGCATAATGACATTAAAACAAATACTGTAATATTAATATAAATATATATATATATATATATATATATATATAAAAATATATATATATATATATATTTAAATATATATATATATATATATATATATATATATATATATATATATATATATATATATATATATATATATATATATATATATATATATATATATATATATATATATAGATTTTAAAAATTTTGTTCCTATTTTATCTTTATTTGCAAATATAAAATATCACATTAGACCTTAAATAAACACAAAAACAAATAAATAAAAATGCAGGTTTTTGTTTGATGGCAAAACACTGCAAAATTTTCAACAAAATAATCGTCTATCAACCCCACCTCTTAAAACATGTTTTGTTCATTCCCCTATCTAAGTACTGTTCGAATTTTTCATAATACGTTTATACAGTAGAGCAAGCACTTCAGGGAAAGCTGGTGGGTTTGAGATCTCCTCTCCTAAGCCCATAAGCAAAATGGCCCGAAAACCTATTGGAGAAAAACAATAAAGTCAAGATAATTTTTTTAACTTTAAAATTAACATAAAGGATGTAATCGATGAATTGTCATATAACAAAAAATTAAGTTTTAATTTATAATTATATATTAAATCAAACAAAATTTGTTCTTCAAAGGGTCTCAATTTTAGTGTAAATCATGCAGTGGCGTAACAAAGGGGGATTAAAGGTTGCTGTATAATATGTTATATGTATAAAGATTGCTCTATTCATTTTGAGGTATGATTTGAAGTGGGGAGAAACTCCCTCCCCCGCAAGGAAGACTTTCGCTAAGCCCCTGAAATACCGTATGCATTTCACCCACATAAATGCAATGTAACAATAATTAATAAAATAACTAAAGGGAAACTTCAGCTTCAGGTACATTTAGCATTTCTTACAGTTTACTATTGATACATAATATTGAGCTTTGTGGAATGGTTAAATTTTAGATTCTTTATCCCGTCCTAAAACAAAATCCTGGGTGCACACCTATATTATATACACACACACACATACACACACTGGACTGGTAATTGGGGCTATTACCCGCCTGCTTGCACGATATTATTTGGCTGCCCCCTATCACAGCGAACTCCTAATATTTAGTCTATCGGCCGCCTGCGTATATGCATGCACTGTACACCAATTAGTCCTGACTTTGTGTGTGTTTGTGTGTGCGTATATATATATATATATATATATATATATATATATATATATATATATATATATATATATATATATAATCATTGAACTGCTCACACTGTATTAATTTTCCTGTCCCCAAGCACTTATGTGTTGGGGTTGCCCGTTCGTTAATGCCCTGAGCACTACAATATCTTTCTTTTTCTTTTTTAATTTATTTGCTGGACCATGAGGTTAAATTACTTATAAACTTTTCGTTTAAAGCCGATTTTAGATGTCTACGAACATCCCTGACAAGAGCGGAATTCGACCTCACAAACTCAGATATCAAATGGAAGCTCGTATTTACAGCCTTAAAGCAAAATTCAGCCTTATTGAATACATCACATGCGATATTAAATATTACATTGTGTGTGTTAGCTAAAAATTATTTCCACTATATTCACATCTTCTAGATATCTATTTAAAACTAATTTTTAAATGCAATAATGCTGAAGTCTAAAAATTGCAATCTAAAAACAAACGAAATACTAAGTTTAGGCAGTATGAAAAACTGATACCTACATTTAAAAAGCCAATACTATTTTTACTACTTCTATAGTGCTGGAGACAGGGGTAGATTAGGAGGAATATTTAATATAAGTTATATATAAATAAATAGTTCATATAAATATTTTCTAGTCTAAGATTTAAAAAAAAAAAAATTCCCTTTACTATGAGAAAAACAATACGGCTAACATACTTATTTACGAATGTAAAATGCAAATGGGTTCTAGTTTTTATTTTTCCTTCCAATAAATGCGTTTGTCAAAACTGGTATAGCGCAATCTATGCTGACTATTCGTCTTTAATATTGCAGGAAGTGTAATAAAAGGCAAAACAATAATAAACTTAATGCGTGATTTATCGTCCCTGCGAAAAATGATATTTGATTGCGAAAGTTTGGGGCAAGGCATTTTTATTTGAGTGTGATCTGCAATGACGTT
>CM063503.1:8270071-8400071 GCA_032207245.1 Pardosa pseudoannulata | reverse complement strand
AATGTGAGTAGATGTTACAGCACAGGTCGCCCCCGAGTTACTACGCCGAATGATGACCGGTATTTGGCAGTTACTGTCAAAAGAAACAGACGGAGCACAGCATCAGACCTGTCTCGTCAGCTCTCTTCAGCTACCGGTACGACAGTTTCAAGGCAGACCGTGTACAGACGCTTAGGGAACATTGGTCTATATGCTCGTAGGCCTGTCAGATGTGTTCTCCTTACCGCAACTCACTGTCGCCTGCGATTATGCTGGGCTAGAGAGCATGCATTGTGGACACCGCAACAGTGGTCTTGTGTGATGTTTTCCGACGAGTCCAGGTTCAGTTTACATTCTGATTCTCGCCGAACTTTCATATGGAGAGCGCCAGGTACCCGTTACCACCAAGAGAACACCATTGAACGACACCGTTACGGTGGTGCAGGATGGCTCGTTTGGGGAGGAATTATTCTTGGTTCCAGAACTGACCTACATGTTCAGAGTGTAACGATGACAGGCCACATCTATCGGGATGTCATTCTGGAACAACATGTACGTTTGTTTCGGGGCGCCATGGGTCCTGAATTTCTGTATATGGATGACAACGCCCGACCTCACCGTGCAAACATTGTAGACGAATGCCTTCAATCGGAGGATATCACCCATATGGATTGGCCAGCATACTCACCGGACTTGAATCCAATAGAGCATGTGTGGGATATGCTTGGCCGACGAATTGCAGCCCGTCAACAATCTCGCAATTGTCTATCGGAACTTCGGAAGGCATTGCTTGATGAGTGGTGTAATTTTCCCCAAGATCAGATTGATAATCTGATACTCAGCATGCGTAGGCGTTGTAACGCTTGTATTGCATCGTCCGGGAGACATACTCCGTATTAACCATCATACTAACCATGTTATACTGTTTTCTGTAAATAGGTTCTTTTTTGAAATTTGCTCCAGGGAGTAAAAATCGCAATTTTTATTAATTATGTCAAACATATAGCATCTTTTTTGCTCTTTACCTTTTGTTTAATAAATAGACTTTACAAATAAGTTAAATTTGTTTTGCTTTTGTCTCTTTTATTGCCTGAACTTCATTATCCTTAATTTATGGACATGAGTGTATTACATATGTACGGACTACTGAAAAAAGTTTGTGATATTAGTTGAAGTGGGACACCTTCCCCCTCTCCCCATGGAAAATTTCAAGCTACGTCATTTACTTTTAAATATCATTTGTAAATTTTATAATAAGGAACATATTCCATTCTTTAATCTATATATGCATATATACATAATTTAAGCACAATATAGTTTAAAGACATAAAATTTTTATTTTTGTGTCAATTATTCGTGAATTTTCATTTTTTTACTTTTTCGTGTACAAAATCAACCGGGGTTCAAAAAAAGTACCATTTTCATGGCAGATTTCATACCAGGCATTCCTAAGGCTTAGTCAATATCAACTCGTTTAGGTTGTTAAGTGTCTTGTTAAAGTCAACTTTTTTTGCATATTCCTTTAAAGTCATTTGAAAATTCCTCAAACATTCAATTTAAAGCAAAAAAACTTACTCTCGATAAACGCTGTGCTGCACATGCTCATTACAGACCTACCTAATCTGAAGAGATTGTAATAATTCCCAGCTTTCCCCCCAATTGATTTCATATTCTGCCTTTAACTCTCCAATGCCCCGTACGACCTAAATTTTGCAAACGACTTATTTTTAATTTTCATACAATTCATGTCACAGCTTGTATTAAATAAAGCTGAATTTTCAGATATTAAAAGAAATAAAGTAAAACTTCGAAAAATAAATGTAAGTTATACACTCAAGAGCCAAAACATTATGACCACCCCTACATTTTGCGATGAACTCCCCTGGATGACATGAAAGTGGTATTTAACTGCTGCTGGAGAGTCTCAAGAATCATTCTTTCACTTACTTCTGTGTGCGATGGTAAAGGCTGCGGATCTAAGCGATTTTGATAGAGGGCAGATTGTAATGGCTCGCAGGCTCGGAACAAATATTTCCGAAACTGCACGACTCATGGGTTGTTCGCGATCTACAGTTGTTAGTACTTATGCAAAGTGGATGAATGACGGTGAAACCAGCAGTAGACGACATGGTGTTGGACGTCCACACTCTATCAAAGAAAAAAGTCGTCGGAGACTGTCTTGCATGGTGAAGCAAACCCGGAGCCAGACAGTGTCTCAGCTGACAACCAAATACAATGCAGGGACAAGAAGAATAGTATCGGAGCACACTGTTCAGCGGACACTGCTGAATATGGGGCTACGCAGCAAACGTCCCACTAGTGTGCCTTTGCTGACCAAGCGTCATCGCCAACTGAACCTACCCCGGGAACATCGCGACTGATCCATGGATCAGTGGAAGAGAGTTGTCTGGTCAGATGAATCATGGTTTGTCATTCATCCCGCCGATGGCCATGTCAGGATACGCCGTTTTCCAGGCGAACAGTTGCTCCCTTAATGAACAGTAGGCCATAAACAGGCCGGTGGTGGCGGTATTATGCTTTGAGGGACGTTCTCTTGGGAGTCTCTGGGACCCGTGGTTGTGGTAGAGCAGACCATGAATGCTACAGGGTATCTGAACATCATTGCGGATCAGTTGCACCCTTACATGGCCTCCGTTTTTCAAGCTGGAAATGGAATGTTCCAACAGACCAACGCCCCATGTCACAAAGCTAAAATTGTGTTGGAGTGCTTCCAGGAACAGGATGCTGAATTCCAGTTAATGTCCTGTCCGCCTAACTCACCGGATCTCAATCCGATAGAACACATTCGGGATGTCATGGGACTGCAGCTCAGAGTTCAAAGACCACCAATTCGCAATATCTCGGATTTGCGTGACCGTTGCTTGAACGTCTGGTACAGTCTGTCTCCGGCCATCTACCAAGGACTTGTGGCATCCATGCCAAGACGGGTTAAAGCTGTGTTGCGCGCCAAAGGTTGGCCAACTCGTTATTGACAGGTGGTCATAATGTTTTGGCTCTTGAGTGTATAAATATGTCGCGTTTACTAAGTAAGCTCACTTTAAATATATATTATTATTCTCTCCATATTCGGGATGGCCTGCTCAAAATGTGAGGAACATTGGCCCAAGCAACTCGGTGTTTGATCTTTTAAACAAGGGATTCTCAATATTTTTGTTGCACGCACGTATTTTAGATTGCAAAATTAGTGGCGAAAGCAATTGGATTAGGAAGAGAAAAAAATAAGTATTATGTCATTTATATAACATATTTTGTATGCCATATAACTTTTTATAACCACAAGTAAGTAGTAGCTTTGTGTTCATTCATAGAAGAATTACAGACAAAAAAATTTTAAAAAATTGAATTTTCAAAAGTTATAGGATGACTTCATATTTGCGTCATTAACAAAATAATGTTTAAAGGCAAAACTAACAATAACCGACATTAATAGGGTACGTGAGCACCCCTTACCTTCATACAAAGTTTACAGCATGTGATCATGCTTGCTACGAGGTGATTAACCACCGCAGAATTCAGTAATCACCATTTCTCCTGAAAACAGTTTCTAAATCTCTGAGAGTGGCTGGAGATTAGAAACGTCTACATACAGCACGACTGAAGCCTCCTAAAGATTTCCTTTGGATCAAGGTCCGGCGAGTAAGCCGACCTCTCCATGCGCGCAATCCCCTCCTCTCCAGAAAATCGTCAGCGATGGCAGCTCTATGGTTCATTTAAACGAACGATGTACCAACTGTTGTCATGTACATTTTCACAATGGGGTCTATGACTTCATCTTGATATCGTACAGCCGTCACAAAACCACGCCTGTTGATGTGCAAATTGGTGCGGTATCTAAATGAAATCCCTGCTCAGACGATGATGTTTCACTGCAGAATGCGTGATGCCTGGTGATGTTCTCAGGCTGATTGCGGGTGCCTTGTTCCTTCCAGACCCATACACACTTATTATCAGATTGTGGGGCAAATTTGGACTAATTCGTAAACATAACATTGTCCCAATCAGCCACAGTCCAATTCACATGCTGACTACACCGCTTTAATCGTGTCACTCTGGATCGGATGGATAAAGGAACACAAACTCGAAGAACCAGGGCGTACAGACCATTTAAAAGTAGCAGCTGACGAAGAGTGGTGGTGGATATCGTCTTCCAATGGCCGGTAACCATAGAAGTCACACATGTGGAGGTTGATCTTCAATTCCGCTTGGCTACAACAGCAATATATCTATCTTCCACGGGGGTCTTAACTTTTGGACGACCGAATACAGATCATTAGACAACTGTTTGGATGATTTAGAATTGTCTCCATAATCTTGGAATGTCGGACGAACAATATCTGTGATAAGCAGCCCGACAGCGCTCAGAATTTTCCAGTTGTCCTCTGGAAATTGTAGAAACATGATTAGCTTGAAAACAAATCGTATGAATGCTCTAAACACCTTTCATCCGTACTTACATATGCAACTCCTGTAACACTTCACAATGCTGGCTACTTATACGACTATCTGGTTTGCACAGTTCTCTATGCGAAACCATTATTGGCTGTTACCTAACATATTTGCATACAACTTCCTACTTTTGGAGCAAATTTCAGCTTCTTTAATTATGGATGGCTTACGGAAATTGACATTTTTCTTAATTTTCGGAAGTGACTGTAGATATATTACAAAACTTGAATGAGGGCGAAACACATAACACATTGTCATCCTGTGATGACATCAGTACGAGTTTACAGCTACGGCAAGTGATAACAACTAATACAATTACTATAATAGACGCCAGTGGAGGCATGATAATAACAGGCGGGAGTGAGCGGTCAGTCTAGCCAACTGAACGAAATTCTCATTAGCAAGGTTTTAAACATTTAAGTAACTATTCATTTAAATTTTAATATTACTCAGTAATTTTAAAATTTAATATTCTTACATTATTTCAACAGTTTTCTGCGAGCTACAGTACCGCAGTTGGCAAAAACAGCGATGCTGAGATCGGGGTTTGATCCGGACAAAAATCGCCTTGTTCATTAATAGTGGCTGGAGCACGTAAAATAGGTTCGTGATCACAGTCTTCTCCAAGTTCCTGAACGATACTTCTGAACATGATAGGCCAAGTCTTGGATCTTTTTCTTGGTCCTTGCTTCTAAATTACGAAGATCCATTTCAGCAAAGTCTTTCATTCACCCCGTGCTCTTCAAACGAAAGGCGCTTCCTTTCGCCTTGATTCAAGCAATCTCTGGCTCATGTGTTTGGGTCGTAAAAGTGACCTTAGCAACAACAATACTTTGAGGCATGCGCGCCCGCGGACACAGTTTGAAATCTCTTGTTTTAATCCTAGAACTTTATCCTGTTCTTGTCGAACATTGTCACTATTGTGATGTCTGTAAGACATTTTTTTTAAAATTTATGTTAAAGCAAGAAAAAGCAATCATTAAAAAAATATTTATTTTACCTTAAAACTGATTTAAACTTTTCACAACATATTAATTTAATTATTAAAAACATCTCCGAAAATATGAATAGTGTTCTAGGGCTAAACTAACGGAGTGGTCAACAGGGTCAATTATAGTTTTATATTTTCCTTTGCAATAAACTGAAGGGAAAATGACAAATGTAAAAAAAAAAAAAAAAAAAAAATGTTACTATTACCTATCATCATAAGCATACATTGTAAAGGGGTAGGGCGAACTCAGACAAAATTGTATAGCCATCGTAGAATTCTCTATAAAGCTGATTCTAATACAAAATGGGAATATTTCACATATAACAGAATAGCAAACAGCGTAGATATTTATTATCATTACTTAATTTTTCCTTCCCGTGCAACAACTTGATAAATAAAAATCATATTTAAAGGAAAAGAATACAATGTTGCAAATCGACGTTGGCAGTCGCTAATGTTTACATATGGTTGTTGCAATCGTTGCCATTCGTAGTGTAGAAATATCGTCGATTTTGTTGTTATATACCTACACGCTTTATATATAGAGAGAGACACAGATATAGATATAGAAATTGATAACAATATTTTTCAAATATTTCTTAGACAACAACTTTTTGAAGGTACACGAATAGTGTTAACTTTAAAAAAAAGGGTTTAAAATGTTAAAATCTTTAAAGAAAAAAAAATCGTAACAGTCTAACTTGGCCAAGTCTGCATTACTTCAAAACCATTTTTTCTCTGTTTTGTGACTTTACAGTTTCAAAAAATAAAATAAAATAAAATAAAATAAAATTACTAAAATTTGTCTTCTAAATGTCTCTACATTTCTCGGCTTTCAAAGTTTGTGACTTTGGCCCGAATTCTGAAAATACTCTCTAATCCAATAAAATTATTCCAATAGCAAGTCTTTGAAACCTCTTTCCTAGCATTTACTTATGCGTCTAGCTACGTAAAATGGATTTTTTTTTCTTTGAGTAATGAACAGATGTTCTAGCCACGTGCAGTGACTGAAGCTGAAGAGCATAAAAATAAGCAAAGCTGGAAGGAAAAAAATTCAGAATAATGCTCTCTAATGAAGCAATGAATCTGATGCTGCTGAGGATGAAGATTTAAAATTCTTTTCAGATATTTTTTAAGGACACAAACAACATCGCAAGTAGGAGAATGGTGCGATTTTTATGGAAATATTTATGAACATCTATAGAAAAAATATTTGTACTTCCAAGTACTCACATTATATTTAATATATTATGTTAAAAAAAATTTGGATCAAGCAATCAAATCAATTAATCAAATCAATTTAATTGACCGTAGCATTTTATAATTATTTTCAAAAGAGTTTAATAATATCGGTTAGTTCGGTACACTTTCCTAAATATCTATTAAATTTTCTTTTGTAAATTGGGTAAGAGGACAAAAAATTGTTCTAATCTTAACATACTTTTTCATAAAACTTTAAAAATGCGAACGAGTTTTAAGACCTGTTTCCTATTCATTTTAATGACATTGAACTGTTAAAAATCTTACTTACAAATTATTTAATATAGTTCGATTTTTTATACCACATTGGCAGCATCAAAGTACTCCAGGATGTATATTGTTTTCCTCAGTTGCATTCAAATTTTTGAACACTGCCTAAAACTGGGTATGCTTTTTTAAACGTGAAATATTTGTTCGAGTTACAACCATATTTCTCTGTATAAAAGTAAAATTTGCTTCCTTATGGAACTACTAAGTAAAAAATTCTAAAAGATGGAGGTAATTTTTTTTAACATATTTTAACAAACATCCAAAAAATAACAGTACAGCTCAGTAATTGACATAAATAATATTTTTTTTTTACTTAAAGCACTTGATTAAAAATCAGTTAATAGGAGTCTTAATTCAGTTGAAAACAAAAAAAAATAATTAAACTATCAAAACAAGAACTACGATACAATATAATAGAAGCAGAATCAGAGAAATGTTTTTGCCTAGTGGTGCGTGTCGGGTTATTTTCTTACTTACACTCTCCTGGACCTTTAAAGTACCCTTTTTTGCCAATTAAATACTCGATACTTTAAATTTTACGATTAGAGTTTAGAAAAGGTAAAAGGAAAAATCTATGAACAATTAGAATGTGATGAACAGCGACATGCCCGTATTTTTACAATTTTTTTTTCAATGCTCTGTCCACTGCGGTTTCCAGACGATAACATTCTCCGTTTTTTCGTAACTCTACTATTTTTTTTTAAATAATTCTAAGTTATAACACTAACAAACTACAAACCCCTATGTTAGTAGTCCCTTGAACTAAAGGGTAATTATAAAATATGATACAGTAAAATATATTGAACAGATTGGTAACTAAAAAAGACTAGAAAACAGATTTAAAAACGGTGAATTATTTATTTAGATTTAGTCGTTAAGGTATTGCTTGTCCACATTGGAATAGTGATGGGGAGATATTGGGTTTAACCCTCCCCCCCATAAAGATTACTGAATACGTGTAAGTAAGGAAAAGTAAACTAGATCTGGAAACTAATGTAGGCATTTTGTATAAAACCCCAAAGACGGCCGGAGAAAATTTTCAGGTGGTTTCAAATTTTAAGTCAAGGTCAATTTTCTGTATATACTGAACTTATTTTCTACCTATTGTGACTATTTCGTACTTAGCGTTTCCAGAGTTTGTTGCGGACATATGTATTATTACTAAAGTAATATCCTGTATATTTTGTGATCTTTAGTACATTGAATTAGATCGTTTTATTCTTTTTGGAATGTTTTTTAGAAAATTTTCTAATTAATTGAAAAACTCCATTGCAATTGCGTCCTTTTTTACTCTTTGCCGGGCACAGACATACGGTGTGTTCGCCCAGCCCTAGTTATAGCATGTGCAGTACCATAAAGAACGAAGACAATTGTTAAAACACTGCCTAAGTTATGAAAAGCTGAATATGTTTAATATCACTATTTAAAGTTTCTTGGCCCCTTAATCGGTCGACCAAAACTGTTCCTTTACTAGCTGAGTTCCATATGAGGATAATATGTGACCAGAATCTATAACACTGCGGCTCGACCACAAAAGTTGTATATTTAGCCTTTTCAAATTGCATCCAACCAAACCCATTCGTCCCAATTTACGCTTCAAAATTGGAAGCACAACTAAATTATTGTTTCAGTTTTTTCCCTTTTTATGGGAGAGGCCTAACTTTACGGCGGAGTACAAAACTAATATTTCCTCGTCCTTTATTGGATTACATATGAAAAGAAGAATATTTTTAAAATTGAGATTTAAGGTCGTTTGTTCCCTACCTCTGTCGTCCAAAGTTCTGCCTCTACTAGCAAGTTCCATACAATGATTACAAACACCCAGAATCTAAAACACTTCGCTTGACCACAAAAATTGTATTTTTTGTCTTTTCAAATTTCATCCAGCAAAATGAACCGAACCAATTTTTCCCAATTTACGCTCCAAAGTTAGAAGCACAACAAAGGCATTGTTTTCAATTTTTTGTGGTTCCAACTTTATCGCGGAGATGTAAAAGACCAATATTTCTTCCCCTTTATTGAATTACCTATGAAAAAATGTTCTTTCCCATTTTGAATCGTGCCGCGGCGGCCGAGATTGAGAAGCCGATAGTCTCTATCTATAACAATTAGCAGGGAGTTATGACTGTTGCCTTTATTGCAAGACCAGCTCCCATCTGACGCAAGCGAGTCAATTCAATTATACGAGGCAGCCCCCACTTTGATAGAAGGGCAGATTCGGAAGAGGAGTCAGACTGATTGTAAAGGGGGAGGGAGACGCTCACCGATGGTCTACGAGATAAAACAACAAGGAGAGGTTTGATACAGTAACAAACTTTGACGAATTACGATCGGAGAGAAAACAGAGGAAGAACCTGTTAAGTTCCCAACTTTTCTGCTTTACTCATCTTCATTTATTTGCCTCATCGAAGCAATGCATTTCAATTTCATTCTTTTGTATGCTCTGGCAGCAGCCAGATTGGGAGTTTTTCTCTGTTTCTGAGTAGTGTGCATTACAATCAGACTCAGGGTCGGCCGTAGGATTTTTGCCTCCACAAGGCAAAACCCATTCAATGCCACTCCGTTATCTAAAAAGAAAAAAAACACTAATTTAATACTGAAGCACAACGACGGCCGAATGACTACGTCGCTAGACTTGTGCACCGAAGTTCGCGGGTTTGAATCCCGTTGTTGTCATAGATGTTTGCCACCATTTAGAAACGATTTTAAGCAGTAGGTCTCGGGATCATTAGCTCTCGTGTAGCAAAACTGTAAGCTGTAGTGCAGCAAACCAAAGAAACTTTAAACTCATTTGTTTAATTGATTAAAATATTCGAAATATATTTTAGAGGACAGTATTTATTTATTTCAATCTATTTCAGGTGGTTTTGCTGCTCCTATATTTTGCCATCGTACATAGTCGCCCACATTGTCTGCCATCTGTATGAAGTTCTGTAAGACTGAATTGGACATCGCACGTTTTATTGCAAACGTAGATTAAACCTTAAAATTGATTAGCAAATAAATTCTCAAAAATTTTCATCATAATTTCACCTTTAATTATTAGCCCATCGAAGTAACTCCGATGGATATGCGTTTTCATTTCATTTCTTTATGTTCCTGAAGATTATGAACTTTTCTCAGATTTCGCGTAGTTTGCATCAGAATGGCACTGTATTGTCTCCGGAAGTTTAATTATACATATAAATAAAATTACTAATGTTGATTAAAGCGTGGTTTGTGAAGAAGCAAATAAGATACCATAAAATTTCCAAACAAGTTTTCGCTTGGTTGGATTTAGAGAGCTACGGTCTAGAGTTTTGCTACACGCGAGTTAACGACACCCAGACTTGTTCTTCACAGGAGATTCCAAACATATTTTAACATTATTATCTTAAGTAGGAATTGTACCCACGGACTCTAGTTCGGAAAGGCAGAGAGTACCCAATCAATTTCACAATATTGTTTGTAAAACTAAGAGCATTTAAGCGATGTACCTCCTCTAAAATCCATGGCAATCTGTCGAATACTTTATGTTTGTTTTATGAACCACATATTTAAGATTAAAAAGTATTCACTATTGTTTTGCATAACTAGACGCAAAGCTATATTATAAATAATAAAAAGTATAAAAAAGTATTATTTAAAAAATCGCTTTTATTTAACAAAAAACAACAAAAATTCACTAAAAATAAGATAATTTTAAAACAAAAAATGAAAAAGGAATAGTGTGAAGAGCTCCTACATGAAAATTTCAATGTGCTGTTACAGAAAAATTGCGTGTGGAGCCTCTATAGGGTAAGGGCCAGTTGTTATCGTGGGTTATGCGTTAACAAAAAAAAAAAAAAAAAAAAAAAAATGGTAGGGAGCAATTGGAATTAGTGTCAAACTAACATATTTTCAATACAGATAATCTAAGGGAATATTTATATTAAAATGCTGAAGTCATATTTAATTGTTATATGTTGAGCGCACCACGATTTTGTTTTTAGTCACATAACCCACCATAATAACTGGTTCTTATCCTACAGAAGCTCCTCAGGAAATTTCTCTATATCAGCACATTACAATTTTCATATAGGAGCTTTTCACACAATTTCTCTTTCATGCGCTGTTTTAAAATTATTTTTTACTTTTTAGAGCAATTTTTTAATCGTATTTTCATTAACTAAAAGTGATTTTTTAAAGTACTTTTTTATATTTATTTTATTTTTGACTCTTTCAGTCTCCAAATTTTGTAATCGGTAGAATCCCAGTTCCGGGGATCCGCCGCCATGTTTTTGGCTCTATTTTTGCACAAGTGATCGCCAAATTGTCGCCAAGTGATGTTACAATTTGTGCTTCGTTTTGTATTAATTTTATACCCAATTTCAAAGCATATTTTGAACAAAAGAAGGTTTGAAATTTTGTTAAGATGAATACAAATTTAAATTTGAGTTTTAAATGTATTTAAAGGCGCTTTTGTACTGTTTATTAAATTAAACAATGCGGAATTTTTGCAATACGTGCAAATTAATCAAAATATAAGCATTAGTTGGTTATATTTAGGCAATTATGCTTATAAAATATTTAGTTATATTTATAAAATACGGTTGCTGTTTAATGAAATTATTTTAAAACTATCGAATAATTATAAAGTAATAAAGTACGTTACAAATTGCTTTTAGAAATTTAGCTTAAAACCGAAAGAAAACAACGGAGTAATTGTTTTAAAGAAATTATTTAAAATTCTAAAGAAAATGAGGGGATAAATGATTTTTCTTATCCAAGGAAGGCAAAGGCCCACTTGCCCTCACTACAATTGGCGGAATAATATAATTTTAAAAAAGTGTAATATACTATAAAATAATATTTAAAAATATTTCTACTTTGTTTGGTATTAAAATTAGATACAATTTGAATAAAAAGGTTTTAAAAATATAAATGTGAAATTTAATAAACATTGCACTTACCTAAATTAGGTATCCCATTTGGAGGATACAACTTATTTACTAATATTTGACAGTACAAAAACAAGCTTAAATACATTAAAACCTCAATAACGACATTTCAAACCTTTTATTATTCAAAATATGCTTTGAAAATCGTATATAAAAAAATAACCACAAGGGCACGATCGAAATGAACAAAGATGCAAAATGGACGCTAGAAAATCCAAATTCAGTGGTCTTAAAGTATTGTTAGTTACAAGCACCAATAACGATAAGGTATTCTAATCACGTGTTATTTTCTCCAATACCCTAAAATAAAGGCGCCGATTGACATCCCCACCTTTTTTCGGGGGTGGCGGAAGAGTCCGAAAAATAGAGCAAAGTTTGCCAGATTCTGAGTTCTAGAATTTGGCGATATCGCCCACGCTTGGAGTGCCCACTGAACTGGGGCCCCCCAAACTGGGATATGGCTTTGTAATCCATCTTCATTCGTAAGTTTTTCAACTTCAATTATTTTTTACATTTTCAAACTTACAAATCAAACAAACTTACTCATTGCTTACTTTACATCTCCAAAAAGATAGACTGTGAAATGTTTGAATCAATTACTAAAGCTCTCGTACACAAAATTATTCCTTATCTCACGGTAAAACGGGAAAAATGAAAACGTAGTACTAAATTAAAATTTTAAAAAAAATCCCAAACACACCAAAAAATGTTAAAATATTCTTAAAAATATAACAAAAACTTTAAAATTTTGCATGAGCATAAAAATTTATATATGTGCATTCTTATCTGAAACAGGAGTCATAATTTTAACTTTGTCTACAATTTTTACTTATACCGCTTGCAAATAAATGGCAAAACTAACTTAAACATCTACAATTGCGATTCCAAGTACTCTGAACAGCTTTTTGCACGTACAGAATTATATTGCATTTGCTTTTTTTTTTTTTTTTTTTTTTTTCTCCAATCTAATTTTTATAACTGAATTGTCACCGGAAATGAACCTACGTGCAAAATTTCAGATCTCTACCTAGTCAGGAAGGTAGTTAAAAATATATTACAAAATTTAAACTGACACGACAAGTGAAGTTAAATAAAAGCGATTACAAAGCAGAAGGAAAATTTCGGATACCAGAAAAAAACATTTATAGAATTTTTTTTTGAAAATGTAAAGTGAACAAACACCACATGCCTTTCTTGTACGACTCTTAAATTATACACATTTTTGTTTACGTTGATTCTTTGATGCGTTATCAGAATTATCATCTCTACATTCTCTTAAAGCTTCAAATTTAGTTTTGTTTCTGGCTAAGTGAAGCTCAAGTACTGCCAATTGGAGGTTACAGGCAGTGTTAATTACCGTTATATTTATATTTTTCAGCAAGATAGATATTTCTTTATAAACCATATTCATCGGGATTACAAAACTGGGAAGTAATAAAATAGTAAAAGTTGAAAATTACTCTTTCTAAATAACACATTTATATTTATTTCTTAAAAAAATGGACTTACAAAAAGTATTGTTCAACTGCACGTGAATACATCGATATATTTCTGTTATACTGTTTCAGAACTAAAGCACTGCCATCAGGTGGACGCCACTTAATTTCCGTTTGATAGAGATATTTCCTTATATAGAGTTAGGATTGCAGTAAGAAATAGGAGCGCACAACTAGATGTTACAACAGTGATAAATAAGTTCGAGCCTAGTAGGAACACTAGACATTTTTCTTTATACCCAGAAAACGTGCTAGTTAAATATATTGGTCTAGATGTGCTTTCGCTGGGAGGTCGGTTGGTGGGAAAGAGGTGCGAAATCAGGATAAAAGTTCCCCTTTCCTGAGGATGATCAAAATTGATTCGATTCTACATTGTGGCGTCACAAAGGCCTTTCACCCGTCAGGACAGTAGGCCCGTCACGACATATAAAAACCCCGAGTTAAGATATATTACGTAAATGTTACAAAACATTGATTAAAACCTGGAAAAAATAATAAATTTGAAAAAAGTGTATTTTTAACACACTGTGTGCGGGTACATTTCGCAGCGGAATTGTACCGGAAGCGGACGTTTTGAGCGTAAATTTAGTTATTCAGTTAAATCTCAATAGATCGAAAATTATTTAAAAATTTTTAACCAACTTTTCGTATTTCATATTGAAATATATAAACAAATATATAAATAGAAATATATAAATAACAACCATAAGATTTTTGTAAACAAAAAATATTTTTTTTAGTGGATAAATTTATAATAGTATCGTAAATATGAAAAATCAAATAGAAATAGTAGTATATAGTATTAATTTTTTCCCATTCTGTGGCTCCGCATCGACTGATGTAAAAACTAGTTTTTATTTGTCTAAATTTTTCCAGAATCTATGTAGTAGACAAGAACATTCGGTTTTGTTTTCCTGCATATATCATTATTTTTGTACCCACAAACAAACCATGCTGTTACACTAACCCGTACTAGTACGTGACCCGCGCTCAAGTATCAATCGTCAGAAAACATACTAGTACATGTCCCGCATACAATGTGTTAACATGCAAAAAATACACATTTCTCATATATATTGTAGATTATTGCGCACAATAATTTTCTTTAAATAAATAATTTGAAACTGCTTTTGGAAGAAATCAACTTCTGGCGTCTACACATTATTTTTCAGTTGAATAAAAACTAAAGCTTATTTCAGCGATAATTTTGAGCATTTGTAATCAAACAATGAATGAAACTTTGATACGAAAATTCTATTTAATATCGCCATTCGTACGGATTCTATGAGCAAATTGTGCTAATTACAGTGCGGCAGGATACCAACAATCAAAGAAACCAACTTTTTAAAACTCGCTGGTGTAAATGGTATTAATTGAATATGTTGAAGATCTGCAACATGATAGCACAAAGGAGTTACATTAAATTACCCGTTTAACAATGAAGTGTTAAAAAAAAAAAAAAAAACAGGTTTTTTTCTTGTACACACGTTAAAGTCAAACCTCATTTTCCGATTTCTTCAAAGTTAGAAAAAAAAAGTAATGTTTTATAGCCAAGATAAATACGTTGTTGCGAGATAATGAACTCCGGGAATTTCTGACGTTAAGAACTTTTCCGAAAAAATACCATTCCGATAATGAATGGTGGGGTTCTAACATCGACCAATAAAAGACGTATCACTGCACACTGCAGTTAGAGCAGCGTAACGTGATCTCCCAACACAGTTAATGGTTAAGGCTGGGAGGGGGGGGGGAATGTGCGAAAACACAATGACCTTTCTGACTTCGCCATCTATGAAAAAATAATAAATAAATAAATAAAATTATAGTTTCCTGGAAAGATATTATTTTTCGCATTCCTGTGCAGACAAGAGGTAAATGGCTACGAAACTGCAACAATTAAAGTTATTCATTGATTTAAATTGATAAGTAGACAATTAAGAAAAAGGAAAAAAAGGTTCACATAATATAATCTTATGTATTCTGGATAATATTGTTGACAGTATTGCATATTAGTATCCAAATAAACATATTTATTAAAGAAAAAATTAAAACTACAGATTGAGATATGTTACATAACATTGTACATGGATTTTTAAAGACATATTTATAGCAAATTTAATATAATTTTTTTTTATTTTAATGTACAGTGAAATTTAGCAACTCCTCCTTTCCGTGTATAAAAAATATTATTCTACATACAGTTGTTTTAATACAATACTAATAATTTCATCACAATATATGTGCTAGACGAATTGACGCTCTGATATTTAAGCAGTAGAAAACTTATCTAATATAGATAAACTATTCCTTTTATATTTAATATTATTTAGATTTTCAGTTTACTTAAAGGATTTTAACCCTGTTGTAATGTAATTTAAAAACATTAATAGGGATAATTAATAAAAAATTTAACATAAAATATCATTTGGAATCGTTATATAAATCTCAGCATAATAGAAATTGGAAATGAAAATAACTGTATGTACAAGAAGTAATTTCCCTATTATGTTTTGAAATAAACTACTTATATTATAACTTTTAAGAACATATTTTTGCCTTCCTTTAAAAAGTGAACAAAAAATTTTCAAAAGAAACACGTTTGGCTGACTACCGCTATCTAGTTATAAATTTCTGTGTATATGTATACATGTATATGTATATGTATATGTATATATATATATATATATATATATATATATATATATATATATATATATATGTATGTATGTATGTATGTATGTATGTATGTATGTATACAAACACTACAAATATATAATATAAAAAAGTAATATATAATAAATAAGGAAATTCGCAAGTGAAAGGAAAGGTATAACCACAAAAATACTTTCCCATGTATTATACTGAAACCTTATACACAGAAAAAGATATTTAAATGTAAGCAATAACTAAAAAAATTTAATCAGTAGAATTCTTTAAGAACAATGGTTTAAACAGACATACTAATAATATAATGTTAAAAACTCGAATTATTTTGTACTTAAAGCAATTAATTATACTTTATTGGTCAAGAACAAAATTGGCGTGACCTACCATTTACTTTTATTATATAATTAAGAGATGTTCTCTTGTTCATTAAAATGCTCAAAATAAACCGAATAAATATTTTGTAGTATTAAAGGTTGGTTTATAAATAGAAAATATATTATACACTCAAATTTTTCATACAACATATGTTTTAATATGATTCATTTACACACAAAAAAAAACTTAATTCGTATATTAAATTCAAATCAATAATTTTAAAACAAATTATGAAATAAATTACCTTAATTAATGCAAATTTAAAAAAACCGAATGCTTATAAATTGTTTTATATATCACTAATTACTTTGTATTAGCTTAACCTAAACTAAACACGGTATTATTATATTTTTTGGTAAGTTCAATACATTAACTTTACCAAGTGGGAAACAAAAGAAACTTCATTTCTTCCAGAAAAAAAATCTTGTAATTTTAATCTAGACAAATTTTTACAGATAAAAACAATAATATATACATATGTTTGGATTTATTCAAGCAGCAATGTTATTTTATTAATACGAATAAAGTAAATGGAAAAATCGTAATGAAATCCCGAGGCTTGTACTTCTCCAATTAGTTCTGATAAGTAGACAGATTCCCCACATTTGCTATTTGAATCGGATCTAATAAACCCTGTTTAATCCATTATTAATTTATTAACTCAATTCCAAACTTCTTAAAAATTGTATAGTCCAGTGTTTTAATTCTTCTTTTAATTTCCTTAAAATACATCTCAAACATCTGAAACAAAAGCTCTTCTCTAGGTTATTGGAAAACAAGACGTAGATCTGCCTCTCTCTTTAAAAATCAAACATTTTTAATCTCTTATAAAATGTATGGAAAATCATTAAAATAATAAAACAAAAATTAATGAATAAAAGATGAATAAAAAAATCTTTAAATATATATATTTAAGTAAATATTTAAATGGTTTCCTTTTCCAGGACCGTAACTAGGGCGTGGCAAAGGTGGCATTTGCCACGGGCGCATCAGTGATGGGGAACAGCACAGTGAGGAAAATGGAGTCTGAAAGAGGATGATTTGCCTCGAATAGAAATAAAGTTGAAAAATAATTATTTATTATAAATTCCAATGTGTTTAAAAATTATATTTCTATTTTTTCTTATTTTTTAAAAATGCTCCTAGAGACTAAACTTGTTATAGATTTTTACAAAATGTTTACCAGACAATCCTAATATGCCTTTATATAAATTCGGGTTTCGTTTTAAATTTTAATTTTATTAATGTTATTAAAACTAAATTTAAATATTTGACAATTTTTTTTATGAAAATTGAACGTCTAAATAAAACATATTCCCTCAAATAAACTAGTCCGTTTATCAGGAAAACAATGCCCCCAGGATGTTCAAACATATTTAAGTATTAATACGGTAAAAATAGAAGAAAAAATTAAAATTAATATACAAGGAACATTTTAAGAACTAAGAAAATATTTTCAGTTCATTCTGAATATATGGAATAGAACAAAAAACCATATTTATATATTTTCTCACTATATTTAGTGGTAGGGGCGCAGACCAGTTTTCTGCCACGGGTGCTAAAGGAACTAGTTACGGCCTTTTCACAGGCTTCGTATATGTAACAGAATATACTCCTATGGGGAAACTTCTCCTCACGCTCGGCCGATTTTATAAAATCTCTGTACATATCAAAATTTTTAAAAATAAAAAAATAACTCTGGAGTACGTTCCAAAAATCTGGAACCCATAACTTTGGTTTAGGCAAGGTTATACTTTATAAATCAGTTCAAACTTCTTAAAAATAATTATTCATTTACTTTCATAATTGATAAAAAATGTTACAATGACATTGCGACAAACAATTACATTGCCTTTGTTCAGAATCCTTTCGAAAATTTTGGTTAGCTTGAAAATATAAATCATCCCGTCCTTGTTCGTTTTACCCCAATATCCCTCTCGCTTATCTAAACTTCATAGAAGTTTCCTAATAGAATTAATAGAAAAAAAATTAAAATAATATTTCAACAATCTTTTTATTCAGTGACACATCTAATGCCTCATGTTAGTCTTCAAAATTTGATTTAGTACTCGAAAAATGTTGATAACACAACATACGGCGATTGAGGTCTCAGATTTGTTAAAAAATAAATAAAGAAAAAAAGCATTTTGTGTTTTTATGTTTACATTTTATTAAAATTATTTTTAATACTATTTACAATAATTTAAAACGTTTACATACGTATAAAGCTTATCTATTTTTTAAACAATTGTACATATATTTGCAGCTCACTCCCAGCTATTCAAACCTTTTTACGAAGTTTCTTAAATTTTACTTAATAGAATTGTGACAACAAATTATTTTCTACATAATCTAGAATACTACTTTGCACCAATTCACAAAATGACTTCTATTTTAAATTTTCGTGTAATAAACGAACGAAGGGGTTAATGAACAATTATTGCATCTATTATCTGTAAAGATATCAACCCTTTATTATAACCCCACTTTGACACAACTCCGGAAACTCTCAATAAACCAAATAATAATGGTATCCAGATACAATTCCATTTCTGTTCTTTTATTTTTTAATCCCCGCTTTATGTTCATAAAGTGTCGGAGAGTTTAGTCTTATCGCAGTTGTTAATCTTTTTTCGTCTGCACGTGGATGGAGAAGAAGATTATGATCAACCTCTAATAAACGAGCGTGTCTCCAGTCCTGGCCGCCGTTCACTTGCCTCTCCAGTTAATGCAATTAGAAAGAACGCCGACCCACAAACTGCGCGCTCCTCTGCTATCTCCGATTTGCACAAAGCGTCTCACTAAGTGCTTCTCCACACTGGAAATCCAATTTGGTCATTAAGATAGTCTTGATCTTAATCGGTTCCGTTATTCACTTGTGAATTTTTCTCGTCGATAGAACTCTCGGACGAATATGGATTCTTTCTCCTGTGAACGCAACGTTCTATCAATGATCATAGAAAAAAGCAATTTTTATCATATAGAATTAATTAACAGCCAAACTGTTTAAGCATATGACAGAAATCTTTTATTTATTTAAACACCAAGCATTTTGTCTACTTCTTGCTTTTTAACATTCAATCTCAATCTGTTCTACTAATCACGGGGATGTAGCTCTCGGACAAATATGTGTTTTTTCTCCACACGCATGGTATTTTTAATACTAATCAAAGAAAGCAATCATATTTTACCATATAAAATTGATTAACAGCCAATTTGTTTAAGCATACGATAGAATTCTTTTTATTTACTTTTAAACATCTACTATTTGGTCTTCTTCTTACTTCCCAATATTTAGAAATTCAATTTAGTCGTTAAGATAGTCTCGATTTTAATCAATTCCGGTGTTCACTAGAAAATTTTTCACGGGGTTACATATTTCGAATGAATATGGATTCGAGTTTTAAAAGAGTACAACACAGGTGAGGAACGTGCTTCCGTGAGTTTCTTGTGCAGCCTTCATAAAAGTGTCTCTGGTATTAATTAATATTCAATTACATAGATTACAACAATTTGTAAATTAAGAGAACTAAATGTATTTCCTCTATTTAATTTTTTTATTATTGAACATTATTCTTCTATTGTATTTCTTTATAATGTAATTTATTTAAAACACTTCTACTTTATTATTTTAATTTAAAGCGGTGTTTAAATACGTTGTTTATCACAAATTATAAAAAATTAATGTTATAACAAATTATAATCCTTATTTGAATGCAAAAATATTTTATGTAGCAATTTTTTAATGTTAAATAATGACTTAATATTTTTTGTACTATTTGTATGTAATGCCATAATTCAATAAAATACAGAAAGCTACAAAAATTTCTCAAAATTTGCATTTATAGGTATATCAGTTTATGCAATCTCCTTTATTACTGCGTAATTTAAATGCGACCTCTAATGGCAATAAGCTTCCCCGTTCAGTATATAGAATTAATTAACTACATAATAGATATAAAATTAACAACTATATAAAAAATTTGAAACACAAATAAAATGAAACAAAAATTAACTAATTTTTAATTCTATTTTAATTTTAAAAACATTGAAACATTAGAATATCCTAATTATTTATTCCTTCTATAAATGATTATCTATAAATGATTATAGAGAATTTTAAACAGATGTATTCAATACTTTTTTTTAATCTTACGGAAAAGCATCGGAAAAGTATAGCTTTGAGAGAAAAGCTAACAAAGATAAGCAACCCTCACGTGGTAGATATAACATAAACACCAGAACTCAGTCTATAACTCGAGATTCATAAGGAATTTTTCATTGTCTTTTTTAATATGTTGAAAAAAAATTTCATAAAAATAATTCGTTATAAAATCGTTTTCAATATTTTGAACGTTTAAACTACTTGACTTTTCTTGTAACGGTCGCTTCTTCGCTAGCTTGCAGATTAAACTTCTAATTTACTTTTGACCCGGATACATAGTTGTTATTTGCCCCGTTTCCCCCATAAGGAACAAGTAAAGATGAGACCGTTAACAATAATTACAACAACGTTAAATAAGAATACTGGGGAAGCACGTTATTCCTGGATTAAAATCCTCCACTATTTTTGCTATCCCTAAAACAAAGAGGTTTCAAACATGCGCTGTGCAATCCTTTTTGTAGCAAATTTTCACATGTTCACCATTCGTTCATCTTCTAGAACGCTTCCAGATTACTTTCCCTTCAGTTGTACTTCTTTTTCTGTCAACCAACTTCTACATTACTATATAAATATTCTCCGTTTTCATGTTGAATTTAAAGTTAATATTATTTTTAAATCTTTATTGCCAGACAGCTTTTGGTCTTATACCGCAACAGAATATAGGAAGTCTAGGACAGGTTCTAATGACGTCCCACTTAAACCATCATACGTTCTAAGTTTCAGAATATAGGGATAGTTTCAGAATACTACTTGCATTTACGTAATACACTTCAAATGTATTATAAACTACGGATGTAAAAATTCAGTAGCTCTTACAAAAGATGACGGCGTTGTGTTAAGTCATATTCATGTTGCATTGGATGTACATAATTCATTTTTTCCTCTGTTGCAAGGGTTATTTCCGCAATTATTCCCATTTCCCCACAGTATTATACCTTATTAAGTAACAACTGAATCAATTCCTTTCAATTGAGCTGAGTTTGGAATCCTATCCCCATTTAGAATCAGAATACATTAAGAGCCTACTTGTATTATTGTGTAAACATTAAGGTGTCAAACTCAAATTAAGATAAAAAAGGAAATGCACGAGAAACAGGTTTAGTTTTTTTTAAGACATCCTCATTTTTAGCCATAAATAAAAAATCTTATCTCAATATTTTTTATATAAAAGAACAGATTTGAAAAAAACTTAAATGTGAATAGTCATGTATATAAATACAATTGTTATCTCATTGTATTAAATCAAATTAATGTAATTCTTAATTTAATAATTAATCAGTCTTGAGTTTGACGAAACCCCACATACATTCTGAACAATTTTCGATGGAAGTCTACAAATCTGTATTAGACTGAAAACATTTACCTCATTTTTGTTCAGTGAGAAGTAGATTTCGTGTATACCCCACTTTCTAATCTGTGCCATATAATTTCAAGTGGACCTCCACAGCTACCTCCAGCACTTATTAACGCGTAATTTCCAACAAGAAATAGTCACATAAGATTTCCATTTCAGTAGTCACAAGTTAAATAGCTCCAAGTCTGGAACGATCCATGATTATGGTAGCATTTCACTTTTGTCATCATTCTTTGCACGCGGTCTGTACGATACAATCGAGATACTTACTCCACACAAATGCTATTCTCTACCGAAGTATCATTTGTTGCTTATTGAAGACCCGCTTGATGACTTGTGGGTGTGTTGGAGTCGAAACTAACTGAGACTGAAGATCTCAGCGTGACGATCTTTGACCTCAGCATGGCGTCAAACAGTTGGGTGGTATTTGTCTAAATGGCCTTGTTCCCTCCAAAACCATTTTATAGTTATATGATTTGAACTTTCAACGAGGGAGGCGTCAATTCGGTAGCTGGATATGAAAGCAAATGATGTTTCTACGAGGTTACCATACAATTTATGGGGCGTTTACTTCCTTACGTAGAAAAATCGTTTTCAATAACATGTCTACAGTGGAAAGCTAAGGAATGTTTTTAGTGATAGAAAGTTTTAATACAGTGTCAATAAGCATTATTTTTAATTATAATATTTTTCTTCTTTATTAACGCAATAAAGAATAACAACATTTGAAATCTATTTGCTCGATTGAAAATAGTTTTCATTAGACACAGAAAATTATATCTATTCCATTGTGAACAATTAAGTGAAATCTTGTAGAACTGAATCGAAATTAACTGGAACAAGATTAATAAGATTTTAATAAAAAGATTTTATGGCTTCTAGTGTCGAAATTCAGCGGTTGTGTAGTATGAAACAGCTCTAGCTCCGGATCCAAATACACTGAAAATTTTAATAGAATCAAAAAGAAGAAAGTTAAAATCTTTAATTCTACAGTAAAATTGGAAAAAAAATAGATAGAAGTTCAAGTTATATACACATTTTATGATTTATTTTCTTTGAGATTGCAAGTAGTTTCTGATTAAATGTTTTCACAATTATATGAAAGGAAACATTCTCTAATATATATTATTTACAAAATGGCACCAAAAGACGTTAATGTTTTTCTAAGTTCGAAACAGAAAACATTAGGAATGCAAGTATTTTAAACTTTGATGTTTTTCTTGACTAGTTCCTTAAAGATTTATAAATATTAGTGAATGCTCCTAAGAATTTTTCTAATCCATTAGCTTCTAAAAAATTCCTATATTTATTGATATCTATACATTAAAATTCAAACAATAAATGGCAATGTACTACATATGAAAATTATTCAATAAATATATAAAATGTTAATATTTCTGAAATTATATATTATATTAGAGAATGTTTCCTTTCTTATAACTGTGAAAACATTTTATCAAAAGCTACTTGCAATCTCAAAAATAATCAATTATAACATGTGTATACAACTTTAACTTCTGTCGATTTTTTTCCCAATTTTACTGTAGAATTTAAGTTTTTAACATCCTTCATTTTGATTCTATTAAAATTTGCAGTATATCTAATTTAGATCCGGAGCTATAGCTTTCTTACTACACTCCTGCTGAATTGCGACATTATTAAAATCTTATTTCAGTTAATTTTGATGTGAAACTTGACATTGTACTTATATAAACATTTATTTTCTAAAATAAAAATTTTAAAATATATATAGGAAATTGCCTTCTTCTCTCCTCCACTTCAATTTCTAAATCTATTAATGACAGACGCTGAAATTATAGAACTTACACGTATGGGAATGCCAGACATGCCAGCAACCGTCTGTCAGGAGAAGCATTAATTTAGGATTTTAAATTTAACACGCTACCCACAAAGTACATGCGTATGCAATTTACATGTATATAAAAAAACCCAAATAAATTAAAGATAATTACATATTTTATTGGTTTCTAAATTAAATCGAGCATATTAAATTAAAATAAATACAGTAGTAAATTATAATGGGCAAATTAAAATTCATGTATTTAATAATGTGTCAGTAACTTTTTTAGGTTTAAGAACTTCTTTTTCTGAAAATATTTTCTTATTTAGCACATTGATTCTGATTAAAATATTTATTTTTTCTATCATCAGGGATTCTAGAGTTTGTCTACTCAAATTTGACCTAAATTCACTTCGGTTTTTACACACAGTATTGAAAACACTTTCACATGCAGCATTACTGTTTGGAAAGAGTAATATATTCAGCATTATTTTTGGCAAGACTTTATATGTGATTGCTAGATCGGGATCTTTTAGTTCTTCAAAATTTTTGTTATTTTCCGGAGAAATCTGAAGGGTTTCCGGAGTTATCAAATTCTCGCATTTCTTCGGAGCAGCTCCGGAGAATCCGGAATAGTTGGCATGTCTGTAATGCTGATAATTTACAAAAGATTCAACAATGCAATGTTCTACATTGCGTTAAACTGTAGATTGTAACGCATGAATAATTCGATAAAAAACAAAAATGATTGGTCGGTTTGGAGCACTAGGGTTTACTGTTTTACTACACGAAGATTAATCCGTACTGCTTAAAGGCGATTTTGAATGGATACGAACATCCGTGCTTATGGTAGGATTCGAATCCCCGAACTCCGGTACCGAAGAGCAGCACCCTTCGAATTAGCTCATCTTTCGGCTGGAAATAAGAATAGACGCCGTTACTATCAAATTAATATTGATTCATGAGAAACTTCTATATTAGGCTTCTAAATGATATAGCCAATCAATAAACCTTTGTTGTTTGGAAATATGTTCTAACGTAGTATTTATCAACCACTGGGCAGCCATTGCTACAGGCCTGCGAAAAATTAACAAATTTTGATGCTATTTTTTTCTAGGGTTGTATTTAAACATAAATACATAAACAACATGTATACATTGAAAAAGAACATCGAAAAAATCTTTTCTCGGCCTTTGTAGATGTCGTGTCTATTTCTTTTGTTCTTTTTTATAAGCTTTTCCCCAAACATTAGCAAATGCATCAAAATTTCGGCATTCTTCACATAATTAAAGCATTAAAACTTTGCGATACCCAATGGTATTTTATGTAAGGTATATTAGATATCATTTTCTAGATAGTCGTGCTTCTTAGTCTGATGAAGTGGAAAATAACATCGAAAGGAGTAGGATTTCGAAAATTATAGACAGAGAAGTAATATCCGCACATACGCTCAATAGGTGTTCATCATAAATACAATAATTAATCGTGTTACAGAGCGAAGGGGAAGGACCTTATTTTGATACTGAATGAGGAGTACATGAGTGCTTAAGCCTGCCCCTCCTTCTATGTTTTTGCGCCTGCCACTATTCCTAAAGAGTGTATAATTGGAAAAATACTAAGAAACATGGATTTTACTTCATTTAGAAACTAATCCGGAAACAGTTAGAACTACATATGACCTACAGAACCGTCCAAATTACTATAACATTATGAGCTCGTGTATGGTCTGCCACGCATGTTAGACAGCATTCACATCATATCAGTAAAGATATTACACAGCTATAGCAAGAGTCCAATCACAATGGAAAGATTTTTTTAAGCAATCTTTAGATTTAGTTTAGATTGGTGAGAAGGTTGATTATTGTTTTAGAAGAGTTGTTAATCGCCAGAAAAGATGTATGTCATAAAATATATAGCTTGTTTATTAAAAAAAAAGTTTTTATAAGAGCTTTTCACACGCAACAAAGTCTAATGATTGACAGCTTAACGCACACTATGCTACAAATGAATTATGTCAACCTAAACAATTTCCCCTAAGGTGTATATGTGTACATGTTACAGTGAAAGACCGAAATCTGGAGAATGTCAACTTTCACCGGTGAATGTCAACATTCACGTAGTCGTTTGGTGTATGTCCGAAATATTTGCTAAAACCCTTATTTCTGACTTACACCAGTCAATGTCGACAGTCACCATGCACTAATGGTGAATGTTGAACATGTCGGACTTCTATATTTCCTTCTCCGTAATTCAGTCAAATCTATAGTACTAGCACATGTAACTGTTGAACTTAAAACAAACCGAACACTCTTAGAACAGAAAATAAAATCAATAATTAATTTAATTATGTGATTGACGTTATACTATCTTATTTGTTGCAACAATTTAAACTGTTATAGAAATTTGAATTGCACAAGAGTCCCTTACATTTACAATGACATTTAGTAATGAAACACTTCTTTTTGCAATGACAGCGTTTATAGCCATGGCCTTCACTTCTCGAATTCGCTACAGCGGTTTCTCTCAGCGACATTTTTTGAGAAGAAATCTCATCTATAGAGAGTAACTTTTCTTTACAAAATATTAACTGATTAAGGGTATAAAGCTGCTTGAGGGTACCATTTTTGTTTATTTATAAAAGTCGGAGTCTTCTATTCCAACAACAACCACCAATACATTTCGACCACGGTCGACATGAGGGACTTACATTAGCACAGTGTCATCAATTTGAGCAGGAGGAAATTTACGTTTTGAGGTTTGTAACATTTTCGTTGCATGCATTAGAAGATTATCTTTTAATAGAAATAAACTTCTGCTGTTTAGTCAGGGCTTGATAGTAGGCGTCGTAGGCTGAAGCTCCTCTTCGATATTTTCGTTTGGAATGGACATTGAGAATTTGGAGTATTCCTTCATGGTATGTGCTATTTTGACATACATAGTTATATGTTTTAATAATAAAGTAGGATTTAAAAACGTAACAAAAATATTTTTTTCAATATTCACCATCAGTGCATGGGAATTGTACGACATACACCGGTGATAGTCCGAATATATAAGAATATAATAAAATATTCGGTCTTTCATCGACGTATTTGGTGTATGTTGGCATTCTCTAATTTCGGGCATTCACAGTAACACACACACTGGGGCATAGAAAAAGGGGGTAAGTGTGGTCCCCACGATAAGGACTGCTGCGAACAAATATGTGTAAGGATTACTTATAATTTGAAGTGGGAAAACCGTTTGTCTCTCATGGAAAATTTCTCGCTACGCCCATGTATGTATATATGTATGTATGTATACCTATATGCGAATTGTATTAAATAACTAATTATATCTAAATTTAACCCTTTTTACGTGTTTCAAGCTATTTTGCATTAAAATAATCGTAGAAGGCATTATATTTCAATATTATCCTACATCCCTATAAAACATCTTAAATTATGTGCAGAAACATTTAGCAGCGATCAGAAATCTAAAGATGATCTTTGATTACTTTTCAGCAAAAGTCCGTCTCTCTTTTTCAGAGACCGACGGACGTTATAAAGCGTTTCTGTAAGTTATTAACTTAGATTAATAAATCTATGTACACAAAAATTCAAGGGCAAAAAAATCAATCCTATTAAAAAAAGTCCATTGATTTGTTTCAACATTCAATTTTTCATCTTAATTTCATCTCGTAACTATATTCTGAACCTATTTGGGTATTATTTTGTTGATTCATTAGTTAGTAAATTTAAAGGAAATATTTTCATAGCATTGAACCTTCATGAAAAATTTGGACTTTATATATTTAATTTAAATTTGAATAACCTAAGTGAAGTAAAAACTTAAAATGAATGCACACATTTACTCTATATAGTAGGAATGTTCAGTAAAAAAATTACAGAAATCAATGAAAAATGAACTCTTATGGAATTATTTAAAAACTAACAAGAATTTTAAAATGCGATTCGAAATTTAATAATTATGATTTTTTTTAATTCAACGAAATTAATTTGGTTGTACTTTAACACGTGTACAAAGATTGTGATCTTTACTTTAATAATTTATAAAACCGCTTTGTAACATTCACAGTCCTTTTAAAAGCGTTCGAATTATAACTTAAACAATTTTGAGCTGAAGAAAACCAAGACAATAAATATTAATCCTGAGATGTTTCCATCTGCATTCATCAGTATTAAGAACAATTTCTTTATCTAAGAATGTTGTTCTTTCTTTAAAGTTTAAAAAGCAATATCACACATTGACTAAGTACCAGGGGAATGTTCAAAAGAAAATCCAGGAATAAACTAAATATAAAGGCAAGTAATAAATAAAAGCTTTAAGTAAGCTTATCTGTAATTTTAAACCCCCAAACAATTTGCTGAGCTAATGATTTAAGGAAATGCCTCAGACGTCTTTCACATCTCTATTTCAATCATTTTCGTTCTCTGAGTGGAAAAAAAATACAGGAGGGAAAACGGTCTGGGAAGTGAAAAGCATATGGGCAGTAATGCAAACACTATACGGATACTGTAAACGAAAAAAGACCTGTCAGTATTGACAATTCCTTGCCTAACCCATTAGTGTTCGAGTCGTTTCTGCTATATATATACTGATGAATGTTAAATTATGTTATTTAACATAATCATCAATTTATGATATACTATTTTTTCAGACATGTTCACATTCAGGCACTTAGAGTCAGGAGCAACAGCGTGGTTTGAAATTTTAACATGCTAATTACAGATTATACATAAGTACATATCTTATTGGTTTCTGAATTAAAATTAAAATATTTACACAGTAGTAAATTGTAAAAGGTAAATTAAAATTTATGCATTTAAAAATTTATGAGTAGCTTTTTTAGCTTTAACAACTTATTTTTCAAAATAGTGTTTCTTATATCAACATTGACCCTGATTAAAATATTTCCATTTTTCTATCATCAGGGATTCTAGAGTTTGTCTACTCAAATTTGACCTAAATTCAGTTTGGTTTTTCCGCACAGTGCTGAAAACTTTTAACATGCTGCATTATTTTGTTGCAAAACTTTGTATTTAATTGCTGCATTGTAATCTTATAGCTGTTCAAAAGTTTATTTTCCGGAGCAATCTGAGGAGTTTCAGGGAGTTACCAAATTTTCTCATTCTCCGGAGCTGTTCCGGAGTAGTTGGCATGTCTGCTACTTTGCTACCGAGGGCATGAGACCGGGACCTTACGACGATTCCGAACTGCTAAAAACACTCTTGCCAGCAACCATCTGCATTCATCAGTATTAAGAACAATTTCTTTATCTAAGAATGTTGTTCTTTCTTTAAAGTTTAAAAAGCAATATCACACATTGACTAAGTACCAGGGGAATGTTCAAAAGAAAATCCAGGAATAAACTAAATATAAAGGCAAGTAATAAATAAAAGCTTTAAGTAAGCTTATCTGTAATTTTAAACCCCCAAACAATTTGCTGAGCTAATGATTTAAGGAAATGCCTCAGACGTCTTTCACATCTCTATTTCAATCATTTTCGTTCTCTGAGTGGAAAAAAAATACAGGAGGGAAAACGGTCTGGGAAGTGAAAAGCATATGGGCAGTAATGCAAACACTATACGGATACTGTAAACGAAAAAAGACCTGTCAGTATTGACAATTCCTTGCCTAACCCATTAGTGTTCGAGTCGTTTCTGCTATATATATACTGATGAATGTTAAATTATGTTATTTAACATAATCATCAATTTATGATATACTATTTTTTCAGACATGTTCACATTCAGGCACTTAGAGTCAGGAGCAACAGCGTGGTTTGAAATTTTAACATGCTAATTACAGATTATACAAAAGTAAATATCTTATTGGTTTCTGAATTAAAATTAAAATATTTACACAGTAGTAAATTGTAAAAGGTAAATTAAAATTTATGCATTTAAAAATTTATGAGTAGCTTTTTTTAGCTTTAACAGCTTATTTTTCAAAATAGTGTTTCTTATATCAACATTGACCCTGATTAAGATATTTCCATTTTTCTATCATCAGGGATTGTTGAGTTTGTCTACTCAAATTTGACCTAAATTCAGTTTGGTTTTCCCCCACAGTGCTAAAAACTTTTAACATGCAGCATTATTTTTTGAAAAACTTTGTATTTAATTGTTGAATTGTAATCTTTTAGCTGTTCAAAAGTTTTATTTTCCGGAGCAATCTGGGGAGTTTCTGGACTTACCAAATTTTCTCATTCTTCGGAGCTGTTCCGGAGTAGTTGGCATGTCTGCTACTTTGCTACCGAGGGCATGAGACCGGGACCTTACGACGATTCCGAACGGCTAAAAACACTCTTGTCAGCAACGGGATTAAAAAAACGACATTGTCGGAAATGTTTTTATTATTTAATATTTTTCAGGGTTGCGGGAAAAAAAATGCTTATTTTTTAAGTATAAAAAGTTAATAAGGAAATGAGAGAACGAAAATTGATGATGAAAACGTGCTAGAAAATCAAAAGTAATTAAACAATTTTTTTCTATATTTAAATTTAGAAATAAACTAAATTCACTTGTTTGTACTTATCAAACCTTAAAGTATGCTATAAAGAGGGTAGAAAGCTAAAACTATAAAATCCTTATAAATTTGTCACTGGAAATACTTAAAAATTTGCAGCTAAACCGTAGTAGTTGTATAAGTATGAACTCGTGACTCCTATTCACCATTTTATCAACATTTTGAGACTTGCACAACGAAATCACAAATTCCGGAGTAAGAGGAGGGATAATTTTTTACAAGTCAGGTTTGGTTTGTAGCGCAATAGATAATTTTTTTTTTCTACTCGAGGGCTAAACTGGTACCTACTGCTGAAAGCCGACCGGCTACGAACAACCATGCCAATAACTAGATTCGAACCCTTGTCCTCCGATACAGAAAGGTAATTCCCTACCAATTTGAAATTTATCAGGTGCCCCATTGGTCAGATATGGAGATTATAATTTTAAGTACAAGCCACTATAATCTGTCCAGAAATTATTTACGTATTTAATAATATGATTTTATGCTTACAATTCTCAATGTTAGCACAAATTAAAAAAATTATTTAAACAAAATTTCATAACTGCATCTTAATATAATAACTGCTAAATATAATAACTGCATCTTAATATAATAACTGCTAAATATAATAACTGCATCTTAATATAATAACTGCTAAATATAATAACTGCATCTTAATATAATAACTGCTAAATATAATAACTGCATCTTAATATATATAATTTTAAAAATGCTTGTGGTATGAACAGGGACAATCCGAGAGGAAGGCAAGATAGTGTACAGAACATGGGCGACCAAATATGAGGGCTGATTACCAATCAACGTATAATCAAGCAGGGCCAGAAAGTAAGTCTTTGACGCCCATGAAAAAAAAAACTTGTTCCCTTACCCCGAAATATAGTGAAAAAAATATACATAAACAGGTTTTTTTCCATTTCAAGAAAATATGTTTATATATTTTTCTTTGCCAGGTTATTCAGACTAAACTGATAAATAAAATTTTATACCTATGTATTACACAAAAAAAAATGTATTTTATAATATTACTTTTCCTGATTTGGTATCCGCGAATAAATCGATGACTTCATCGTAGATCAAACTTCCTAAGTCGTTGCTGCCTCACGAGGAATACAGATATGGTTTTAGCTTGCTGAAATATATTCACATAAAACTACCGTTACAAAAAGACAAAGATTTTCAAAGCAGTTATTAAATTTGGATGTATATTCTCTAGTTCTAGCTGATGAATTCTTTTTAAAACTTTTTTACAGATTTACCGAATTTTATGATTATTGAAATCTATTCTGAAATGCAATTTTCAAGTCTCATTTTTAATAATTCTAATTTATCGTCTTACCCTTAAACTAAAATTATGGAATTTAAAAAATTATTTTTCAACATTTCTTTATCCCTATTCGGGAGCGAATAATCCTCGTTCGGATCGCATAACTGCGTCTTTAGCAAGCATTTTTTGCTCACGGCAGCAGCACCCCTAAAACTGATGCACTCTGGCAAATGCCTCCTTTACCACGCCCTCCTTTCTGCCATGTAATCAAGCATAAAGTTTGTAAAATAGGACATGCGACGGTCTAGGACCGGTACTGGGTATGAAAATCACTTTCAAGGAAGCATATAAATGAATCACCTTTAACCTGCCCAAAATTTGTGCTCGAGTAAATGCACCTCGGAAATCAAATAATAATAATAATTGCTGATAATATATTGAACTTTAAATGATATCGAAACTTGGTATTTTTGAAAATATAAAAGTAACTAAAAAGAAAGAGGGAAAACTTCAATGACTTCAGAAATAAACACATTCTGTATTATCAACATGTTTAATATACTTCATAATCCTCTATATAATAATAGCCTAAGTTGTCTGTCCATCTGTCTCGAATTTATGAAGCGGTTGCACCTGGAATGGATACAGGCATCCATATTGGATTTTTTATGAGTTAGGGTTAGTAATATTCAAAGCGAGTTCGAAATCCACCCCATCCCCCTTTTCGAGCGTTTAATGTTATTATTTCAAGCCTTATTCTCCCTCTTATTCTATACTAAATTCAGTCTTAATAAAATTGCGAGGGCGGAGCGTAATACTTAAATTTCTGGACTGTTTTTACCCGATCCTCATATACTCTAATTAGTTCCTACACCATGTGTAGGAGTGGAACGTTCGGTAGAGTGTCTGCCCATTTGATCATCGTACTTCTCGGGTTGACGGTGTTGTCCTCTACACAGCCAAATTTTTCTAAATGTCTAATTAATTTAATATTTTCTGCTTTTTCTTTTAAATTCTTATTCCTAAAGTTGTTTTATTATTTTTAAATAAATTTTTACTATTTTTTCCACTTTTTCTGATTTTTATTTTATTAAATTAACGTATTGTTGTAGGGATGTCCCTCGCCCCATAAACATTTCATGTTTTCTATCCATAAACTTTCTTCTCGTAATGTAATAGCCTAAGTTATCTGTCCTCGAATTTATCAAGCAGTTGGACCTAGAATAGAAAGAACATCCATATTGGATTTTTGATAAGTTAGGGTTAGCAGAATTCAAAGCGAGTTAAGTTTATCTTTTCCTAAACTATAGATCCGATTCTAAAATAAATCGGTATGAATAAGCTTCATATCACAGCGAAAAATACTTTCATCTTTAAAACGTTCGAAATCACCCCGTCTCCCTTTTCGAGCGTTTAATGCCATTATATCAAGCCTCATTTTAAGAGCAGGTGATTAAATTTATCAATTTATCACATAATAAATAGGTAAAAATAACAATTTTTTCTAGCATTATGACGTCATTCCTTTAACCATCTCATTTAATCATTTATTTTAGGTTATTTAAATATCTTCTACATTATTTTCATACGTTTTATCGTTATCTTAGATATTACGTAAATAATTTTCTTTTATATTTGGCTTAAATAATAGATTAGGTACATATGTGATAATTTTAATCGATTATTTTTGTTGAAAGATAATTCTCAGCCAAAAAACAAATCATTTTTTTACCTGCCTCATAGGGTACTTTACAATTCTGGAAAATTAAAAATTTTTCTGATTCCATCATATGGCGGGCTATATGCTAGTTTACTCAGAATAATTCAGAAAACCAAGAACCTAATTTCTTTCATAATGATAAAAAACGCTATATTATTGTAAGTATTACATACGCCAATTAAACATGCATTTAGACCACAGTAGTTTTATAAAAGATAAATAGATTTTAAGTAATAAGTATTCCTGTAAAGTTCTAAAATAACCGTTTATCAAAATTTTCTTTTAAAATATGAATAAGAATCCTATACTCTTAGACAGTAATTTCATAAGCAGACTGTTTCCAAAGAATTTAAACAATGTCTTAATAAGATCGTTAAAATGTAAATGTGTTATATAGCACATTAAAAAAATTTTCGATGTGATAAAGTTACACAGTGGCGCCATCTATGAAACGAAGGATAGTTATAAAGGCAGATGAGTGGAATGCAAATTGGAAAACCGATAATGAAAAACATTTATTCCTATGCTCTGTTGCCATTATTACAACACACAACTAAAGTGTCTTGCAGAAGTACATAACTATTACCCATCTGTCCCATAATGAGAGTAGCAAAATAAAAAACAACCTTTTATTATTAAAAAAAAATTACATTGAACAATAAATTAAAAATATGATTTTTTTTATAATGAGGAATTTGCACATGTGGGGGATTCGAACAACTTAGTGTTTTTCTGGTAATTTCAGACTCGTAGATTCCAAAAATGTTCTCAAAAATGTAAAAAACTGGGTCCATCATTTAAAAAATTAATTTTAAAGTTAAGCGAAAATCACGTGACATCAAAAAGCTCCGTGATTGGTTGTGATGTCATCGTTCATGCAGACCAATATTTTTGTATTGCTTTTAAGCGCGCACTATTTTCCGATTTTGTTTTTGCAAGTTCTTGAAATTTTCTAGCTATCAAAATTTATTTTTATTTAAACCTGAAGGTTCATTTTATCGATCTAGATAGCTTAGTTATCTCAATTTGTCATAAATGTCTCTTCTACCTGGATTTACCAATCAGACAACCTCCCGAAAATTGACAGCATGTCAATGTTTTCTTTCTTGGCAAAAAACCCGGATTTTATGGGAGCAGAAATACGAGGAATTAAAACCCAAAGGTGTGTAAAATCATTTATATTTTTTTTCCAATTTTACTTAACATGTATTAATACTTTATTCATGCTAAACACAGCTCTTTTGTTTGTAAACACAAACAAGTCAAATAAATATACATATATCATATACATACACATTTGTAGTTGCATCGTTTTTTATAAATAGAGACGGATGTAATATTAAAATAAAAATTAGAGGAGGTATTTTTTGTGAGACCGGTCTCATTAGCCTTCGTGTTGCAAAAAGTAGACCGTAGCATTCCAAAACCAAACCAAAACAAAATAAATTCTTAGATATTTTAAATATGATGAAAAGAAATTTAAAATCTTTAAATGGCTTTACTTAATTATTTATACATTTTTAAATAGCAATACAATTTTATTGCCTTTAATATTAATGTCAAATTAAAAAATGTATAAAATTTCTCAAATTAAATTTAATTTTTAAAGTAATATAATTATTAAGTATTTTAAAAATATTATACTTTTTTTTTCAAATTAGTCACCAATTTAATCGAAAAATATCACTGTTACATTTGATACATAAGAAAGTATGCATCTCTGAAGAAAATATTTATAATACCTTGAAAATACATAACTTTCCCCTCCCCCGAGTTATTTATTAGATAATTATATGCTTTAGATATTTATATGTTTTTCGATATTTATATGCTTTATAAAATATTTATTGTATTTGAACTCTGTGATAATACTCGAAAATTAGCAGTTTTAAAAGTTAAATAGCAGTGGTTAATCAACAATCCTTTTAAAGGTATAGATGTATTTTATATACTTTAATTGTTCTAAAATAGTAATATTTAAACAAATACAAGCATTTATTTACCGAAAAATGTTCTTCACATACCCATAGAGATGATTTATATGATAATTTGAGGTTTAATTTCTCATCCCTTTTCATCTCAGTTGTCCAGATTTTACGTGTATGTGGGTCTTTTGGGACGCTGAAAAATATCTTCTCATTGCAATTAGTTGTTGTATTTTTACAGAGTGGCACAATACAATATTTAGAGTATGATTTTTTAATGCCAGACATAACAAAAAAATGCTATTATATGCGACACTTTACACAAAAAACAAATTTAAAAGTCGCCTTTTAACATGTAAACAGCATAGGAGCTCGGTGTTTACATGAACGATGACGTCACAAACTCGGCGGAGATAAAGTAGCGTTTTTGAGAGACGTTAAAGAGTCCGCTATAAAACCCATTAGAAATCACTCATTAGACCCCCAAATGAAAGAAAAATAGCTACTGTCCTGCTTACTTTTTTGTCTTCTATCGTTTAAAATCAAAATTAGAAAACGTGAAAATTCCTCATTATGTTACTGCATTTAGAACTTTCGCTGCTAGTGCAAGTGCACAGTTTCGTTTTCCTTTTGATGCATGAAAAACTGGACTTTTAAAATCAAATGATATATGTCATGAAACATTCGTTTTAACTGAAAGCTTCACAAGTTTGGGCTACAACATATCGCCTATAATTCCGATTTAAATATCCATTTCCTATTATTATAGAATAAAAAAAGCTTAGTTTATAGAGAATGGGAGCCTGACGTCAGGTGCAGCAAAAATTGCAGCTCAACTTCCTCGTTGGCAAAACATTTGAATTTTCCACGGATTGTGCTTGTTATTGGGTGTATTTTAATTTTGTCAATTATCTGATAATGGTAACAATCTGTTGTGCGTATGGCTGTACTAAGCGTTTCAAAAAAGGCGAATACATTGGATTTTATTGCTTTCCTAAAGATCCTACATTGCGAATGCTTTGGATAAAAGCTTTAAAATGGCAAGACTCGACTCGAGGTTCTTCGAGAATTTGCAGCAAACATTTTCAGAATGGTAACAAAACGTTAACTTTACTGTAATGTAATAGATTATACAAAATTATCATGTTCTAAGAATTTTTTTATTGTTACTAAATTGTTTTTTTCATATTTCTAATGTATTTTCTATGCTTTTGTCAGAAGTACTGTACCTATAAATGCAATTATTTTTTGTTCTCAAAATGATCAGGTTTTGCACATTTTTATTAGATTTTTATTTATGTAATAATTTATTGTGCCTGTTAACATAATCAAAGTAATTATACTTTGATACTTAATAGTACTGTGTAAAGTGTTTAGTTTTTTAAAAAATATATATACTTTTGCAAGTGCTAAAAAAAACCTATTTTGCATTACTTGGCCAGCTTCTGATGTTTCCATCTCCTACCCTTAAATAAAATTTAGTTTTATTGTATACGTGATCCATATCGAAGCTCGTAAGATACAATAAAAACAAGTAATGTTTTGCCAACGAAAAGTTGAGTTTTAGTCAGCACTCGTATTTGTTTACAAACACGTACTTTTTCTATATTTTAACAGGGGAACGAGGAGGGGTACGATATTAAAAAAAAAATTACTCAAAATGGCTAACTATGCCACCTTCAAATTGAGGGATAGTCTTGAGAAAATATTTCTCTTATAAGGCTTCCTAAAAAACAATTTGGTGAGACAGACGGAATTACCTTCTACACCAACGATTCTGAAATTATGGGAAGTTTTTCATAATATGCTAGACACTCTGCTTTCTGGATTTAGTCTTTACCATATTCTAGCAATTATATTATTACAAAAACACCATCCGCTTTGTTCCCTACGAGTACTGAACAAAGTTCCACCTAAGTTTTAATCATTCGAGAAGTTTTATGCTATGGCATCATTTCCTTTGTTTTGATTTTTAAATACACTTTTTTAAATTTTCGATAGACACATTTAGAATAAAAATATTACATATCTAATTTAATTTTAACATCAAACATTAAATCAACGTTGCAGTGATACCTTTTAAGATAAAAAATATATTGAAAGGTATAATCTTCGTTCTTCGTCTCAACATTTTTTTAATACAAACTCTGACTTATACCAGAGTTAGCTAACTTCCTAAATCTTGAAAACCAAAATTAATTTACAGAACACCATCGCACCACAAATGTTTCTTCTTCCCCGAAAAGAGTAATCAAGTAGTAAGATTATTGCTTTCTCATGCTCATCTCCTAATCCATTGAACTCATATTTAGGACTGTCGCTCCAAATTAATTTTCCTCATTCCCAGTAATCTGGTCCAAAATAATACGAGTTATATTAATTTATTGCCAACCTGGATATGATATATTTGTGGTGAGGTGATTTAGATCATTCTAATTAATATAAATAAAACGGGTAATGAAATGCTTAGGATCTAAATCTGACCTCATCACATCTTTTGTAAAGAAGATAGGACCTATAAAAAATAATTGAATGGATTCGTCGTGTGCGAGATTCTCGAGAGGGGTTCTGATCCCAGTCCCAGATTAGACACTAAAAAAGAATGTACCTTTGTTTGGAGTTATATTTATGAGTCCCTAAGGGACAGTGCTCAATTTGAAGAGGTAAGTTTTTCCCCATGTTTGCGATTTAAAAGCGGGGAAAGGGAGACCAATGAATATGTACAACTCTGCTCGTTGGAGCAAGAAAAATAAGAAAGGACAGAGATGAAAATAATATAAAAAAGAAAGATAGTTGGAGTGCAGAGTTCGGGGACCAAGCCCCAGCCTCACAATCATTTAGAAGGCCCCAGACCAGAGGTGGGTCTGAAGTCAGCAGTGTCATCCCATCAATCGAGAGTACACTCAAAGAGGTCTACATCCTTCCACCAACTCTAAGTCTGGAAAGTCCCCGACCAACGTACCGCCCTTGCAGTCCTGCAGATGCACATCCCTTTGCAGATCTACAAAGGTACTTGTGATAAAAATTTGAATTTGGAATTAAGTCCTCTCTTCTTTTTTACGTAATTGTTAGTATATGATTTAATGTTGAATTTTGGATAAGGTAGCACATAATACAAAATTTGGAAAGGCAATTTTTTTTTTTTTTTTGTTAAATTTGAATCAATTTTCTGTGAAGAGACATATAGATAGTATAACAATAAATTTTCTTATTTTTATTTTAAACTATCAACCTTGTATGTGTTTATTTTAAGTGTGTAATATTTGATTTTAGTAACTCTTAATTAGCTTATTAGTTTTTTTTTTTTTAAATAAGTCCGTAGTTTCTCAGAACCTGTGGTTGAATTGAAAACTTAAATAATCTACACAACGCAATACAAAAAAAAATTTAGTCTTAGACGAACTAAATAATAACCACTATAAATTGATCACAGGTAAATACCTAAATTTAATGAGAGCTACACGACAATATTGTTATACAAATGTGAACAGTAATTCTTGAATTTCAAAATCGTGTTGATCACACTCAACGTTGTACTTGCTGCAAAAGAAAGATAATTTTAAGTCAGTCTCGACATTGTACCGAAAAGGGTTAAAAATGAATTTCGAAGGATGTCCAAATTATGTTTCGAACATCATGGTCTGTGCTTCATTTTAGAACACATCCTCCCTCCCCTCTCAAGAGCTATCTATTGAACTTGATGTATTTATATAGTGCAGCACACATTTGCCATCTGAGGTCCTCAAACGACCTATATGTATGTCATAGCAACTTTATGAGATTACAGCTCGTCATTAGTGCTATTGGGTTAAACTAGTTGAGTAGCAATCCATGTACAGAATAGACACCTTTCAGCCAAGGGATGAAGGGGTCTCCCTCCGAAATTCGGGTTCTTTAAATATATTTTTAAAAAACTGCAGTGTTTTTAAAGTTAAAAAATTTAAAATAGACATCAATGATTTTTGGCAACATTTTGTGATCAAAAGCTATTTCTTATCGCTCCTCCCATCTAGGGTTGATTGTAGAGTCATAACCTCGCCTCTCATTGGATAGAACTGGTTAGTAGCGATAAATTTTCATCTCAAAAATTGTTCTTATCAACTTTTTTCCTTATAAACTAATATGACGTCGCTAGGAGTTGTTGGTAGAATAGTTACTATGTAATAAGCCTGTTCAGTTTTGTTTTGTAAAAACCGCCAATATTACTCTTGGCGCCAATTCTGGCAGCTTGCTGTAAAACCGCCACATTAAGAGTTGTTGTGTTTTTATGTTTGTAATATATAGAATGTGAAAACTGAGAGTGTGTTCGACCCTTCGATTCGAGAAGGCAACTGAGTATTCGTCGGAGAATAAAAGTTTTAATTTAAGAGCTACAGTCCATCATTTATTTTGTGATAATCATTACCCAATTAAGAACCAGCGACCAAGCCTCTTCATGTTGTGGTCCGATCTCCCGGAGTGTTTTAGAAGTGTGATTTTGTAGTGTGAAGTACTTTAAAGTTTCGATTTTGGTTTGCGGAATGTTGGAATGGAATGTGTCCTGAGTCATCACATCCGTTGGAATGCGTGCACCATTTCTGGTTTCAGGTTTGGTTTTTGCATTTTCTTTTTATGAAATGTTGCTGTAGTTGACTTCAACTGAACTAATTATTATTTCGTGTAACGTGTTGATATTTTATTGTGTTTAGTGTTTTTTAAATATAATTAATAATGTTTAAAGGAGCTCGTAAAGCCGATTTAAAATTAATTTGTACTGAAATTGGCGAGAAGTTCGAGGAAACTGCAACACTTTCCGAATTAAGAAACTTAATTTCAAATAGTGAGGAGTACAAAAACAATCCGTCTTCAGTTACGGATATTATAAACGAAATTATTGAGGAAAGACGCAACGAGGAGGCGTCAAAAATCGAATTAGAAAAATTAAAATTGGAAAGAATTCAGGCAGAATTAAAATTGGCCGAATTACAAAAAGAATCATTTTCTAGTAGCGGTGGAGAAGCGAAAATTGAGTCGCTTGATTCGTTTGTTAAAAGTGTTCGTGTTTTAACCGTTAAAGTTCCGACCCGGCCAGATGGGTGGAGCCATTTTTTTCTTTCGTTGGAAAGAGCATTCGATGCAAAAAGTGTTCCAAAATCGTACCGTGCTGAAATTTTGCTAATTTTGTTAGGGGAACGTGCTAGTAACATATTAACATATGTTAAAACAGACGAAATTTCAGATTATGATAAATTAAAACTAATTGTTTTGAAGCAATTTGAGCCTACTGCTCAAGTCTGTTTAGAAAATTTTCGAAAAGCATTTAGACAAGTAAATGAGTCCCATACGCAATTTACAGCTAGGCTGACTACTTCCTGGGATTACTATTTAAAAATGAGAAATGTTAAGACCCTGGAAGATTTAAACCAATTAATAATTTCGGATAAACTTTTTTCTACTTTAGATCGTGAAACCGCAATGCACATAAGCATTAAACAAGGTGAGGGGTGGATGTTGCCAACAGAAATGGCACAAAATTGTGATGTGTTTTATCAATCAAAACAAAAACCGCAAACCGATACTTATAAAGGCTTTCGTACGAATCAAAGGGGTGTTAATATGAAATCTCTTTTTTCTGGTGTTAATTCAAACGCGAATAAAGATTTTAAATGTGTTGTTTGTAAAAATGAAAGTCATAGTTTGTATCAATGTTTACTTTATAAGAAAAAATCTGTATCAGAACGACTGGAAATAGTTAAAAGAAATAATTTGTGTTTTAATTGTTTGGGAAAACATAGTGTTAAATCTTGCAAGTCAAAATTTTCTTGTAAAGAATGTGGCAAAAGACATCACAATTCACTTCATTTTCAAAAGGATTTATTGAGTGTTGAAGGGGAAATCGAAAATACAGGTGTTGGACCTTTTGAAGGTCGAAATGGCCTTTCCCCAACAGAAAATAGAGATTTAGATGCTAATTCTAAAATTTTTATACCTGAGCGTGTACCCGAGACACAAATTAATTCTGATGTGATAAATTGCGCAACTAGTGTCGAGAATCGTTCTACAGTTCTTTTGAGTACGGCCAAAGGGCTAATAAAAAATAGATCCAACAATTTTGTTGAAATAAGAATTTTGTTAGATAATGGTTCAATGAGTCATTTCATGAGTCAAAAGTGCGCAGAGGCTTTGGGCCTTAACAAAAATAAAACAAATATTAGAGTATCCTGTTTAGGAAATGTCTCATTACCATTGCAGGGATTCGTAACAGCAACCATCGCCAACAAAAAGGGAACTTTTATTCGAGATCATGACTTCTTGGTGGTTGAACGTATTACAGATAGGATACCTGCGTATTCGATAAATATTCCACTCCCACAAATCCAACTTGCTGATAACTCTTTCAACCAACCAGGGGAGGTGGATTTACTTTTAGGAGCACCGATTTTTTACGAATTGTTAAAACCTGGACAATTGTACCCTCCAAATTCAAATTTAATTCTTCAAAATAGTGTGTTCGGGTACATTGCCTCGGGAAGAGTAACTTCTACCAAAGACTCCTATTTACATTGCGGATTGGTTCGTGAAGATAGTTTAAATGAAACTTTACGTAAATTTTGGGAAATCGAGGAGGTTGAACCCGAATTAAATAATTTGAAAACTAAAGAAAATCAAATGTGCGAAGACCATTTTAAGAGCACGCATAAGAGAAAAGAAGACGGTAGGTATGTAGTTCAAATGCCGCTTAATGAGGATCCGAGGGCTTTGGGAGAGTCAAAAACGATTGCGATTAAGAGGTTAAATTCTTTGTGGAACCGACTAGAAAAAGATGCGGAATACTTAAAACTATATAAAAATTTTATTGACGAGTACGAAAAATTAGGTCACATGATGGAAGTAACATCGATAAACGAACATGAAATTACTTATACCATGCCACACCACGGGGTGTATAGACCAGATAAAACGTCTACTAAATTGAGAGTAGTATTTAACGCATCAACCGAGACCTCTAAAGGTAATTCATTAAATACGATTCAATTAAACGGAGGAGTAATACAAAAAGATCTTTATGATCACATGTTAAATTTTCGTAAATATAGGAACGCCTTTACTGCGGACATTAAAAAAATGTATCGCATGATTGAAATAGATAAAACTCAAAGGCCACTACAACGCATTTTGTGGAAAGAGAGTGCAAATGCCCCTGTTAAAATTTACGAATTAAACACTGTAACATACGGTACAGTGAGTGCACCTTTTCTTGCCATGAGAACCCTAAAACAACTTTCTGATGACGAAAATGAAAACTATCCTTTAGCAGCATCAATTTTACGTGAAAACTTTTACATGGATGACGCTCTTGTTGGCACAGAAACAATGAGCGAAGCTCTCGAAATTAAGAGACAACTTAAGTGCGCACTTCAATCTGCAGGGATGGAGTTGCATAAGTGGTGCAGCAATTGTCCGTCGCTGCTAGCTAGCTCCGAATTGGGGTATAACTTTACCGACAGTGAAGTAAAAACGTTAGGGGTTCGATGGAATTGTCAAAGAGACAATTTTATATTTAAAACTGATCCTCAAGCAGCTACGCTCACGAAGCGTCAAGTACTGTCGACCATCGCGAAGATCTTCGATCCCCTAGGTTTAGTGGGTCCTGTTGTCGCTAAGGCCAAAGTGTTTATGCAGAGCTTGTGGGTACTTAAGATTGGCTGGAGTGATGCGCTTCCAGAGAGAGAATCCCGAGAATGGCAACGATTTTTAACATCTTTACGTGACCTCAACGTGGAGATTCCTCGAACGATATTCTTGCCAGAGTCATGCGTCATTGAGCTTCATGGATTTGCAGATGCGAGCTCAAAGTGTTTCGGTGCAGCCATTTACGCGAAATCCAAGAGCTCCTCCTCAGAGACCTTGATCCGGTTGGTCACAAGTAAATCCAGGTGTGCCCCGGTGAAAACTGTAACAATCCCCAGACTCGAACTCTGTGCCGCCGTACTGTTGGCCAAACTGATGAAAAGGGTTCAACAAATTTTGAATTTGCCGAACCATACGGTATATCTGTGGTCGGATTCCATGATAGTTCTTTCATGGATTGCTAAAGAACCCTCACAACTCAAAACCTTCGTGGCTAATAGAGTCGCAACTATTCACGAGCTAACTACAAGGGATCAGTGGAGACATGTGTCTACTGATCAAAATCCAGCCGACCTCGTGTCCAGAGGTCTAGATCCGGACAAGATTGCCCAGGCCAACATCTGGTTCGAAGGACCCGAGTTTCTGAAGTCAGATGACTATCCCACGCGAAATATTACTTCTCCTATTGGTAACCAAAATGACTTTGCCAAAGAACTGAAAACAAGTGAAAATGTTATCGAGTGTTTTACTGTGACATTTAATTTGTTTATTTTTGATTTACTTAATTCTTGTGGTAATTACTTAAAGGTATTACGTGTACTAAGCTTTGTTTTCAGATTCATTTCCAATTCAAGAAATCCCACAGAGAGGATTCGTGGTTCCTTGAAGTCAAAGGAACTTCAGGTTGCAGAGGAGGTGCTTATTCGTGAATGCCAAAGGCAAGATTTCAGCAAAGAAATTATGGATCTAACGGTAAAGGGTGAAGTTGACAGGGGAAGTAATATAAGATCTCTCAATCCCTTTATTGGTGAAAAAGGGCTCCTGAGAGTTGGGGGCCGGTTAACAAATTCCAATTTAAAATTTAATCAAAAATTTCCTTTAATTTTGTCTTCAAAATGTATAATTACCCCCTTGATTATCAACCACTATCATAAAATCAATTTTCATTGTGGGCCTCAATTATTATTGTATTCTATTATAAATAAGTTCTGGATATTAAATGGTAGAAACACTTGTAAAAGAATTGTTAAAGATTGTATAACTTGTTTTAAGGCCAAACCAGTAACAGCCCAACAGTTAATGGGTGAACTTCCGAAGGAAAGAGTCAATGCTGACTTTACCTTCAACTCTACAGGTGTTGATTTTTGTGGACCTTTCTTAATTAAATATAAGAATCAGAGGAAGGGAATCTTCCAAAAGGTATATGTGTGTGTGTTTATTTGTATGGTTACAAAGGCTGTCCATTTGGAAATTGTAACAGATTTAACTTCGGAGGCATTTATTGCCGCATTAAAACGCTTCTTTGCTAGAAGAGGAAAAAGCGCTAAATTATTTAGTGACAATGCAACCAATTTTACAGGTGCTAACAATGAGTTGAAAAAACTATTCAAATTAATAAATGCTCCAAATGAAATTTTAAAGGATTATTGTAGTTCGGAAGGCATTGAGTGGAAATTCCTTCCACCCAGACCACCAAATTTCGGTGGGCTTTGGGAAGCGGGAGTTAAGTCTTTCAAGTATCATCTAAAAAGAGTTGTCGGTAATGCTCGATTAACATTTGAACAATTTTTGACTATAACCACTCAAATCGAGGGCATTTTAAATTCGCGCCCCTTAACACCTTTAACTGCCGACGTAGAAGACTTGGAAGTTTTAACTCCTGGACATTTTTTAATTGGTCGTCCTCTGAACGCCATAATTGAGCCTAACTTGATTGATATTAGTGATAATAGATTAAAATTGTGGCAATTAACTTCAAAGTATGTTCAACGTATCTGGAAAAAATGGAGCAATACATATTTAAATCACTTGCAAAATCGTTCCAAATGGACAGACAAGATAAAAAAACATAGTGATTGGTGAAATGGTCTTGATTAAGGAGGACAATATCCCCACATCAAAGTGGATACTCGGGCGAATTGTAGAAGTATTCCACGGAAAAGACAATAGAGTCAGAGTTTGCAATGTAAAAACGAATTCTGGTGTATATAAAAGACCTATTTCAAAATTGTGTATTTTACCTTTAAAAAGGGATCTCTAAATGTAATTTACGAAAGTGAATTATGTCATTATATATCAGTGCTAAAAATTAGTAAATGTATAAATTTGAAAATAATAATTTTTTATATACATATAATACTAATAATTGATTTGTGTTAGAAACTGCATTTTTTAATGAGTATTTTGCAAAAAAAAGAGTTTTTTTTTTAAATGTTTAAGTTGTACTATTCTGAAGTATTTTGTTTGCTTGTTAATTATATAAGTCAAGTGAATTATTTTTGTAATAGATATTCGTGTTAAGTGTTTTTTTTATATTATGTATGAAACCCTTGAGTGGGTTTCATGGCGGGGAGAATGTTGAGTTTTGTTTTATAAAAACCGCCAATATTACGCTTGGCGCCAATTCTGGCAGCTTGCTGTAAAACCGCCACATTAAGAGTTGTTGTGTTTTTATGTTTGTAATATATAGAATGTGAAAACTGAGAGTGTGTTCGACCCTTCGATTCGAGAAGGCAACTGAGTATTCGTGGGAGAATAAAAGTTTTAATTTAAGAGCTACAGTCCATCATTTATTTTGTGATAATCATTACCTAATTAAGAACCAGCGACCAAGCCTCTTCAAAGCCTATAAGGATTTATGAAGCATTTTTTCACCAACCAGGATTTTGCCATAAAACTGACTTTACCAAATGGCATGTTAGTTGTTAAGCTGTTATATCACTGAAACAGCAACACTTCAGCTGTATTTTAAGCATTATGACAGATAAAAAGTTTACATAGAGGCCTTATAACAATTACAAAGCATTGAAAAATGATCTTGTATACTAAAAAAAAAAACGGAAAATTCACCGTAGTAGTTTTCTCTATAAAGAGGCTTAGACACTCTTATTTTATTTGGTTCAACCAACAGTTTATAAATGTAAATAATACTGAACAACAAAAAGTTTTTTTGTCTGCTTCTGAGTTCAAGTAGCCAAATCTTTCTCATTTGAGATCCAGAACGACGAATATGGCGATGAAAATGTTTTATTAGTTCTTGCTTTTAAGGCACATAACCCACTGGAGACACAGATTTAAAATAAGTTGAAGAAAAAGAAAATATCCTGTTATATGGGTAATAAAATAGTTCACGTCTCATTAAACAATGTTCATTTTTCAGATTTATAAGAAACTAGGTTCAATTGTAGCCTTTTCATGTGGATTTTTACTTGTGCCTGTTGTGCTTCAAATCTGCAGCATCTCTTGAAACAACAGTCCAGCAGTAATTAGTGAGCATTGACTCGTTCCAACAACCCTGATGATAAATTTTTAAAGATATATTGCATCCAATGTTAAATTATTTTATACGAGTTCTTTGACCAGCTGTTGGCATTTTTCTTTACTGTCGTCTAGAAATCCTTGTACAACACCTCTAAAGAGCCTGGTCTCTCTTTCTCCTCCAAAGATTCATCAAAAGCAGGATCCTTCAAACTTACGTATTTGTGTGGCCACAAAGATTCCCTCCTTACAATCCTTCGAAGTTTTCTGCCTTGAAACATAGATCATCGGAAGTTCTAGGCCTAACAACAACTTCTTCCTCTCAAGCTAGATCAATCTTCTCCTTCAGCGTCATAACTTTCAATCTTATAATTTTTAGGTGGTTCAGGAACTGGCAAATCAGCTGAAAGAAGAACGGGCCGAACGGCCCACTACAAACAGGGATACACTACCGGTGCTTTCTTTGTTGACCAACCTTGCTTCAAAGAGGACGCCAAGCAGAAATAACAATCTTCTCTTTGGTTTGTTGTCTCATGTTAAAACACGGATCACCTCGCTAACCGTTTGATCGAGCGGTGGTTGAATTTTTTCCTCACCATTTATAGCTGTATGAAAAGTTACAAACATCTTGACAAATGATGTAGGTGTCTACGGCTACAAACCAACAAATCCTATGGTTTTCTTTTCTTCCCCCTCACAAAATCTTTGTTTATATTAGTCTACAAAAAGTGGCGCAAGTTTTTGATTCGTTTCCTATTTCGCATAACATTTAATAATTACTTTAGTTTAAAACGTTTTATAAAAAGTGTTCGTTGCATGTACTTATGTGTGTTTAATAACTACAGAAATGCTGTATTTAAGTATACGAAAAAAATGATGCCATAGTCTAAAGATAAAGGAGTGATTGTGGGGCCAAAAGAAATACCTGTAAAATTTTAAGGACTTACAAGTCAAGAGGAATGCAAAAATAAATATTTACAAACGTTATTTAGGTCGGGGAAAATGAAGATTTAAATTTTACTCAGAAAAAACAAATGCAGATTTCTTAAAATTACCACATATACTTCTTTAAATAAAGACAAGTATTCATTTTTTTTTTTTTTTTTTTTTTTTAATAATATAACACTTATGCTCGTTCGAGCATTGCCAGGAATATAGTCCACGTTCAATGGAAACAGACTTTTTCATAGTTTAAATTTCTAACTATTGTTAAGCAGTCTGAAGACTATATGAATTTCAACCCTGAGTATTTCTACTTCTCAAAATCGTAAATGACTCTCTTGTATCGTATTGACCCGCTTGCCTTTTTTAGTATTTACCTGAAGTGTGCTTAAATAGTAGTTTACAAAGTGTTTGAAACTGCAAATTAGAGATTTAATGCCCATGTCGGTGCGAAATCCTCAGAATTCTACAGGCTCCAAGGAGCACAAATACCCCTTCTAATATACATTTTTAACATTTATTAAACGAGAGAAAAGGGGGAGGGAGAGTAATGGTTTTTATGTTTTTAAAGGTGGGAACGACACTATTCGCATTTACGAAGATTTCTGTCTCTCTTGTCTTTACAAGTGAGTTTCCACTGTGTGTGTGCATACATTATACATTATATATATATATATATATATATATATATATATATATATATATATATTAGGGATGGATTGTTTATCAATATATTGTTAGATACTGATATACATGATTGAAGTATCGCGATAACAATATTAAAATTCTGCTCTGCTGATATATTACCCGTCAGCAGGGCCTGATTTCCGACAGGGCAAACGAGGCAAGCACCCGGGCCCCTAGTCAAAAGGGGCCCCCCAAATTAACTGCCATTTCGTTAACGCAGCTACATTCTGTTTTAGACAGGAAAATTCCTCGAGTATGGACTTACAGAATTCTAATATATGCTTTACCTTCCAGGAATTTTTTTTGTAACTTTTTTAAAAATTTTACTTATTTCCTAATTTTTTGTTTTATTTTAAACTAATCTCATTTTACTAACTATATTGGTGAGTCAACTTTAAAGACTCTGCGGACCACAGTTTAAGCATTACTACATATAACAATCACCCCGTAGCCACCACCTGTGTACAGCAGAGTGAGAGGGAACCCGGATGGGTTTGCCCTGGGCCCCCATTTCTCTAAGTCGGGCCCTGCCCGTCAGCGATAGTTTTTCCTCTGTGCGCGATACCGTGGATCGCCAAAAGACATCCTGAATATTCCACATAGTTCAATATAAAGTAACCATTTTTTTCAAGTTATGACATTCGCTTTACGTATTTACATTTGATACAAACACATGGTAGAAAATTTGCTCTTGAAAATTATCAAATCTTCCGATAACGAAGCACTTGGGTCAAGACAGGAAATTCCACTGCTCGCAACAAGCGCAGATGGAAATTTTTTTCTGCGCATGCTACTGGTTTATTGGAATATATCAAGGATATTGATATCTGATCGCAACAATCAGTCATATGTGCACGTGTTGATATATTTCGATAGCTTGTTGCTTGCGCGTTCATATATAGACATATATAGGCAATGCAAATTAGCAGTAATTGTATCCAATTTAAACAAACAATTCTGTCTAGTATCTAAACAAATTACTTTTGAACAATATATATATATATATATATATATATATATATATATATATATATATATATTTATTTATTTATTTATTTAAGTGTTAAAATTAATTGCTCCTAAAATGTTTTTACCTATCAGAAATCATAATTTTTAGGATCACATTGTAGTTCTAAAAAACTTTAATTACAAGTAAAAAAAAAAAAATTTTGGAATGAAAGAAAGCTAAGGATGTTCAAAAACAAAATCGGAAATATTAAAAATAGTAATATACCCTAATATTTTAAGTGTTATCGCGATATATCAATATCAATTTGGGGATATATCACAATATTAAATTTCTGATATCATCCAGCCTTTTATATAACATTCCTTAATAGATATAACGATATCAATAAATTAATTATTGTAAAACAGTATTAAGAAAACTAATCACTTTATGGAAAAAACCTCTAAAATTATTTACAGAACATGCACAAAGTTATGAATGAATAACATACTATAAATTACTGACTGTGTTAATAAACCACTGAATCTTTCCTACCCACCCCCAAAAATTGCACATTGCTAAACTAAAAAATCAAAGGCAAGAATTTAATTCAATTTCTTTAATAAAAATACACAAGTATTGGCTGTACACAAAATTCAAATGCTTGTATATATGTTGTGTGTGTGAGTGTAGAAAAGCAGATATTTAATATGTAATTACAAACAAATATTTATAAATCTAAAGTTTACAGTACAAAATAGCCTGTCTATGATGACCAACATGATTAACACAATTTTATTTCTCACTAATATCAATTGAAAATAAGTTAACGATTACTTAGGGCTTGACAATCAATTTTGGAAGTTAATCTGTAATAGAATGGTACATTATTTCATTAGAAATTCTCAATTTCAAAATCATATTTATTGCACTATTTTAAACAAATATGCTAATAATCTATATAGCTGTATGTTAGACACATAGAGGCCCTTTATTAATAATGCTATTAAACTCAATTTAGTAAGAAAGATATATATATTCAGTTTGCTTCATTTGGAGGCACATACAAAAATTTTATAAGAAATTATTTTTGTTTACTGGATAAAAAAGTTTAAACAATATTTTGTACTCTATGTAGTTGAAAATGGTATAGTTAACTGTAAAGATTTATTTATAAAAAGATAAAATAATGAGTCAAATATACATACATAAACTTAGCAATAATAATTTATAAATGTTAATATTTCAAAATACAAAGGCATAGTTACAAAATGTATGTGTGAATAGAAAACCAGTAATTTAGTTCACAATAAATCCAATAAAATGTATAGAGTTAGACACATAATAACTAAATTAGAAATGTTATAATTCAAAGCAGATGTATTCAGCAACTATACTATGGCTCCCAACTTACATTTAATAACTGCCAATCAAGTTTAGTTAAACCTCTAAAGAATTAGTTAAAACTGAAAATAAAGCAGTATAAAGGAGAGGAGAAAAAAAACCCAATTTATGCTCCACTTAAAAGAGGTATGAATAATTAATAAATCGATACTTTAACTATACTACTTCCAAACTCAAAACTCAGCAAAATTTTATTACCAAAAGCATTAGTTATCACCCACAAATACTCCAAAAAGAGGCACAGAATGAATTACTTTTCTAAGAATCATCTTACATTATATCTACATATGAAAATTATAAGCAAAACACAAATACTCTTTTACACGTATGAATATATTTTTAAAATTAGATTTTAAAATACTGGTTCTCAAACTTCTTTCAGATTAAGACAGTATATGAGAAGGTAAAACCCTTGTGCCAGAATATAGCAATAAATATAAAACCAACATAAATAAGACATGGACAGAAAAGACTGAATTAAGACAGCTGTTTTGCAGTTACAAACAACCTGCATTTTCAATACAAGAGAAACTCAGTAGTTAACAAAGCAAGACCATTTTTTTATTGCTGAGCTCCATTTGTACAAATAAAGGAAACTTGTCCAATGCCGTAAAGCATCTGCTCTTTAATTTTTTTTTTGACTATTTGTATCTTAAATTGGCTTAACTTTTATTGTTACCTTAAACCAGAGGCTTTTCAATTATTAACTAACTTGCTGAATGAGAAATTTGCAAATGTGGGGGTATTCTAACTTCTGATAATTCCAGACTCATAGATTCCAAAAATGTTCTCAAAAATGTAAAAAACTGGGTCCATCATTAAAAAAAATTAATTTTAAAGTTAAGCGAAAATCATGTGACATCAAAATGCTCCATGATTGGTTGTGACGTCATTGTTCACATTTTATTTAAACCTGAAGGTTTATTTTATCGATCTCGTTAGCTTAGTTATTTCAATTTGTCATAAATGTCTCTTCTACCTGGATTTACAAAGGACAGTCAGACAACCTCCCGAAAATTAACAGCATGTCAATGTTTTCGCTCTTGGGGGGAAAAAAACCCAGATTTTATGGGAGCAGAAATACGGGGAATCAAAACCCAAAGGTATGTAAAGTCATTTATATATTTATCCAATTTTGCTTAACATGTATTAATATTTTATTCATGCTAATCACAGCTCTTCTGTTTGTAGACATAGACAAGTCAAATAAATATACATATATCATAAGCACACATTTGTAGTACCATCGCTTTTTATAAATACAGATAGATGTAATATATTAAAATAAAAATTAGAGGAGGTATTTATTGTGAGACCAGGACCTTTAGCCTTCGTGTTGCAAAAAGTAGACCGTAGCGCTCCAAAACCAAACCAATTCTTAAATATATTAAATTTGATGAAAAGAAATTTAAAATTTTTAAAAGGCTTTACTTAATTATTTATGCTTTTTTAAATAGCAATACAATTTTATTGCCTTTAATGTTAATGTTAAATAAAAAAAATGTATAGTTTCTGAAATTAAATTTTTAAAGTAATATTATAAGTATTTTAAAAATATTATATACTTTTTTCAATTTAGTCACCAATTTAATCGAAAAATATGACTGTGAATTGATACACTTAAGAAAGTATGCATCACTGAAGAAAATATTTATAATACCTTGAAAATACATAACCTTCCCTTCCCCCGAGTTATTCATTAGACAGTTATATGCTTTAGACTTTTATATGTTTTACGATATTTATATGCTTTATCAAACATTTATTGTAGTTGAACTCTGTGATAATACTCGAAAATTAGCAGTTTTAAAAGTTAAATAGCACTGGCTAATCAACAGTCCTAAAGGTATATATATATTTTTATATACTTTAATTTTTCTAAACTAGTAATATTTAAACAAAAGCTAGCATTTACTTATTGATAAATGGTCTTCACAAACCCATAGAGATGATTTATATGTTAATTTGGGGTTTAATTTTTCATCCCTTTTCATCGCATTTGTCCAGATTTTACGTGTATGTGGATCTTTGGAAATCTTTGAAAAATATCTTCTCATTGCAATTAGTTGCTATATTTTTACAGAATGGCACAATACAATATTTATAATATGATTTTTTAATGCCAGACATAATAAAAAAATTTCTATTATATGCAATACTTTACACAGAAACAAATTTAAAAGTCGACTTTTAACATGTAAACAGCATAGGCGCTCTGTGTTGACATGAACGATGACATACGTCACAGGCAGAGGAAAAGTCGGCAGAGGAAAAGTATCGTTTTTGAGAGACGTTTAAGAGTCCGCTATAAAACCCATTAGAAATCACTAATTAGGCCCCCAAATGAAAGAAAAATAGCTACTGTCTTGCTTACTTTTTTGTCTTCTATCGTTTAAAATTAAAATTAGAAAACGTGAAAATTCCTGATTGAATCATTTTCAAGGCACCCTACTTAAAACTCCAAGTACTTTTTACAAGTCAATCTTTGCATAGGTTAAATAGTATGACATATTTTAGGTTACAAGACAATTTTGTAAACAAGTTATGATAAATATAAGCAATGGAAGGATAAGATTGTTGATTCCTACAGATTTCCTTCAATCCTGATATAAACCAAAATACATCTATTGTCATCTTCCTACAGCACTACTGAAAACTAACTAACTGAAACTAACAACTACTGAAAACCAAGTTTCCAATAAGCAGGAAGTAGCAAATGGAATTAAAATCCTCCTCTAAGCTTTAGCACTTAGGAGAATATTCATATCTTACTGATAATTCCATTTGCTAAATTTTAATAAATAATCAATAAACAATTAGATTCTCTTACATTGCAGTGATATATTCAGATAGAGAAGTAACATTAAATGAATTTCAATTTCAAGCACATTTACCAATATGATCAATTTAGAACTATTTCTGAAATATGTTATAAGTGTTCTTCAATAGTTGTTTTGTTTTAGATCACAATCTATTCCAATAAGGTTAGGTATTCCTTGACACCATCTTCCTTTATTTCTCGTATCTTTGATATTCCTGCCATAAGTGAGGAGATTTGAACCCATACAGTCCAATTCTAGACTCTTCTTCATACTACCAATTCTGCAGTTATTTCTGGAACAGGGGGAAAAAACCCTACTTCTCAAGGCATAAAAACACAAACTTTTAAAATCAATGACTTAGGTTAAGTCATAAGATTTACTCCATAACATTTGTTTTGAAAAATTAAATGTAAACATACTCTACTCAATGTGATTTTAATACAAGTATTCACAATAAAATGATCCAGATACAGATAGTTTAAGAGAAAATGTATGTTACTAGACTAATCTTTTAAAAAGTGTTTTGAAAACAAACTGATTCTAAATTAAAAGTGAAACTTTTATAAAGAAATCAACAGATAGTAATGCCAGAAAATCTTAAGTTTTAAGCAGAATTTTATGTTTTTCTGTATATACACATATTTATCTCCCTATGATCAGAGTTTGAAAACCAGTAGTTTATTTAATCAAGTAAAAGAAGCAAAACACTATAACAAATATTTAAAAAATTAATTGTATAATATGGGTCAGGGGAAGTTTTTCTTTTATTGTTTTATTTGCAACACACAAAATAAAAGATATGAATATTCATTAAAAAATACAGTAATTTTGAAATTATAAAGTACATATGAAAACAAAATAAATTTCTTAAATAAACATGTATGTATGTATATATACATATATAAACTATCAATTCATAAATTAGAAAACCATATAAACTATCAATTCATAAATTAGAAACCATATAAACTATCAATTCAAAATTAGAAAACCATATAAACTATCACTTCATAAATAAGAAAACCAGAAGTGTTCAGATTATGTATACAAATAAAAATTACTTGCAAAATGACTCCATTAATTTACACCATTTGAAGCTAGAAGGTCACTTTCATATTTTGATTTATTAGTAGTTGTTTATATAAAAAATTGCTTAAGAATATTTCCAAATACAAGGTAAAAGAAACCAGAAAAAGGGAATTATGTTAATTTAAATTGAATGAGCTCTTTAATATGAATCAATGCTCTTTCATTAAATGATACCATAGTAAGGTATGTAGAAAGATAAATTTACAAGTTTTAAAACTTTTCCCTCACAATTAAAGCATAAAAATTAACAGAGAGTGAACATAATTTAACTCTAAAAGTTTTTAGCTGTAGTACTTGATACATAGAACATTTACCAGTCATGTACAGTCTTAAACATTGATTACATGGGATTCATTGATTTTTCCATTTGCCAACATGAAAGGCATATAAATATATATTAATTAGGGATCCTTTACAGTATTAAAAAATATGCATGAAAATTCTAATGAGTTCAATTCTCAAACTCTCTAGAGAGAAGTAATAAATTTTAAAATTATTTTGTCTACTTCAGCACAAAAATACAGACTTTAAGATCAATGTGCTTGCTCTTTTCTGATTTAAATTAACAGTTAATAATGTCTGCATACCAGAATGTAAATAAAAAAAAATCTATATATAACAAATAAAACTAAAACCCCCAACAAAATCTACCTAAAATTATAAAATATACAAAAACAGTATCACAAACATTAAATTACAAAACAGGCAAAAAAAAAAAAAAAAAGAGTAATGTATGGATTGATATTTAAATGACATGCTTTCCTAGAAAAATATTGATTGCAATCCTGCTAAAAGTAAAAAAACTAAAAGAGAATCCCATATTTATCAGAATTAAATTATTTTTTAAAAATTAACAATTTACATACTTTATATTAATTTAAATTAAAAGTACAATGATACAAACCCATATTGTTCATATAATCAATAAAAATAACTAAATTCAAGAAAATATCTTTCAAAACAAGAGTACATTATTTGCATTCTAATCTTTTATAAGAACACAAAATACTCCAAGAAAGCATTGAAATAAAATTTAAAAGCACAATCAAAACAGAATAAAATTTTATCTAAAGTAACATAACTTTCTACTAACAACAAGTTCACATACATAAAGTTTTATATACCAATAACTTAATAGAAGATGATTTTAAAAACTATAACTATTATATTAATACACAAATATATAATTTTTAACAAATAAAAATTTTACAATACCTGCAAGGTATAATTTGTTTTGATTAGTTGACACTTCAAACACATATTTTTGTTTAACCCAAATTTCTCTATCAGAATAAAAATCAAAAAATATATAATCATTTAAAAACACATAATTTATAACCCTTTCACCACATCAGATTGCTTTTAAATTTAAAAGCAACTAAAATAATTTTAGAATTTTGCTTTTAATTTCACAATACTACCATGCTAACTTATTTGAAAGAAACAATTTATAAAATTGAATCGAAAATTCTACAAATTATTATAAGTGTTACAGCTTTTTAAAATTCCATAATATACAATAAACAATTTAAAGACACAAAACTTAAAAATATATAAATGGTATAGATTAAAAAAAGGGGGGTGGGACAAATATGCAAGTAGCCAAAAGCTCATAAATAGTTATTCTGTATACAAATTTAAGAAAAAAATCACATTCTAAGAAGGTTAAATATCTCTGTAAACTATGTGTTAATATTTTTATTTGAAAAAATTGAAATAAAATAAATAATTTCTTTTAAATTAAACTTTTTGTAATCAAATACACATAAGTTAATGAATTATTTTCTATCTCAATTATGAATGAACCAATCCCAACTAAATATCACATATTTAACATACTTATAAGTTATTCAAAAGTTTTGAATATAATTTCATAGTGATTATAGAAATAAAACCAAATAAAAAAAAACCTAACAAAATTATTTCCTGAAATGCTGGAAAATGTTTTTACTCATTTTGGCAGACAAATATTAACTAATGACCAGTTCTACATTTTTTTTAGTACATTTAATATTTCAGGAATGTTCGTGCAACCCAAATAAATCCTTCAAAAATTTTGCAGATTAAATGCTAAGAGGGATGCTAAAACAAGTACATTTCGGAGGACAGGCACAATTAAAACAATTCTATAAAAATAGTTTTAGAAGTGAAAGTATTCTAAACACATTTTAAAAGATTAAATTGTACTCTGAATAACACTAAATAAAAAGCTGGTCATCTTTAATTAGCAGCATTACTTCTTTAAACAAAAGACAAGCATTTATTTTTTTAAACTAATATAGCAAGTATGCTCTTTTGAACATTATCTGTATTTTCCTCCACATGTAATAAAAATGGCATATCTTTTACTTTCAAGCTTTAACTACTGTTGTATGGTCTTACAGAATCCATGACCTCACTCCTAACCATACAGCACACAACGCATCATATTCATTGACAAAATGTATCCCTGTATATATGTATTTGCCACATATATTACACATTGTGTGATACATGGGAAGCAGCTCTACGCATCAGAAATGTAAATGAATTGTGCTTTTATCAGTACCTTCCTACAGTATGCTGCCAAAGTAGCTTACCAAGTATCACCCTATTGTTCTAAGATTCAGGGTTTAGCAGAGCACTTCACAGTAGTTCCAAGATTTTAGAATCCTACAGAATGTGCTGCATTTTTTGATTGCTGTTATAGTACAAAGAATGTTGTAAAAGGGAGTAATTCACAATTTTATATCTCCAGAAATAAAGAGATGGTAACTCCAAAATCCCTAGAATTCTGCAGTTTTGCTAGAGCATAAACATCCCTGATATTTGTTCATTTCATTTTCTCCAATGTTACTTTTTAACTCAAGAAGGAAAAAAATGTCATTAATTATATACAAGAACATCACTCAGTCTAAGTCACTTAAAATAAGTGACTTAATTTCTCTAAACATTCTAAAATGCTTCAATGCAAGATGTGGTAAAATCAAAGACATATGATAGGCATTTTGCTACAAGTATTTTTATTTGTTTATTTGTAATAGTTTGTAAATGCTGTGGGATAGTACAGCATTTATTAAATTAATTTAATGTCAGGAAGCCTAACATACAGTAGGACCTCTAATAAGCTTAAACAATTATAAATTGAAATAAACTAATATTTTGAAAATGCTATACATATTTATATTGTGAAAGTAACAAAGATTAAAAGAAAACATTAATACAACAAATAAAATATATTTAATGGGTCTCAACTAAACCACACAATCTGAATCTTATTTACTAAATTTTCAAACAGAAGTTGTGTTTGTTCTATTAGTAGATTTATTACCTGTTGAAAATATATATTTTGATACACATACTTAATATATGAGCATGATGTTGCAGAAAATTTATAATTTACCACTGATTTCTACAATTTTAAATTAAATACATATATCCAGTTGATTGATGCTGTATAAAACAAATCATCTTAGACCATATACTGCTGGTAATAATATATGATCAAATTACAGAAGCAATTCTTTTTATGTGCTGCAGCTGCATTATGTCTGACATTAAGAATATGAATGTGGGTTTGTTGTTACTAATGCCACTTGGATGAGCCAAACTTGTGCACCGTAGGCTACTCGATTTAAGGCAAAAGGATGAGTCTTGTTTTGAAAAGCACCATAAGGGTGAAAGAATGACTTTTTATTAGCTCAAAGCCAGTAGTCATAATTTAGAAGCAGGAGACCAAACAGAAGACCCCAAGATAACGATGGATTTAAACCCAACTTAGTGGTAAACATAACCTTCAATATTGGGCACTAACAAACTTGTAGTACTTAATGTCATAACCTGCATGGCATCTGAACCCAAATGTTCTCAAGATGTTAATATAATATATATTTCTACACAAGGACTTTGGGGAAATATGGAATAACAATCGTGATATGTGTACTTTTTAGCTCTAAGCATAATTATTATTTTTCAATGATTGAAGCATTTATAATTATTGTAGGAAATAGCAGAAATTTTGCTTAAAGCAACAGATTTTAATCTTTCTATATTGCCCCTCAAGTAGCAAAACATAACACATAGAACTCTGGTCTAAGCTTGAATAGACAAACTAATGACGCAACACTAAACAAATGTAGAAAAATATAAATATAAACAAAATCGAAAGTAATGGATATGAATAGATTCAAGAAATTATTCTAAAATGAGAGAAGATAATATGGGAACTCAAGATTGAGAAAACACAACTTATACAAACATCATATTTCAACATAAAATACTATATAAAGCTTCAACTTAAGTCAAACTAATACAAATGATTAGATATATATTAATAAACAATTATGTATGAGTGTAGGCATACACATAATAAATGATGTATAGATAGATTCAACTTGTATAAGATAAATTCCTTCTTCAAATCAATTTGATTAACATGAAATTAAGATAGTAGTTTGAATTCTTCAAATCTTTAAAATTAACAGTAATCCAAACATCACATCAATAGTAATATTTCTATGCTATAAATGTTTTAACTGCAGCATACATAACTTTTTAGATGATTAAGCAGAACTCAATGAGCATCATATAAAAGGAAAATTAGGTTACACTTCTAAAAGTAAGGCAGCTAAATGTTATTTCATAGTTAAATTTTTAAATACATAATATAAAGAAGAAAACTGATTTTATTTGAAGACATTAAATATTTTGTAAATTAATTATAACCCTAAATTATATTTCACAGAAATAGGAAATTGTCTGAATTACTACAGCAATGTTAAAACAAGATTTTTTTTCAACTCTAAAACTAAAATAGAAACTTATATACACTAAAATTTAAAACCCAGTAAGAAAATTCTACGATGCATAAACAGCAAAAATTGTTTAACTGATGAAAAAATTTAACTTTTATTGAATATCATCAAGTATGATACTTGGAAACAAGAATTCCAATTTTTCAGTGAATGGGGACAGTCAAGTTACCTGACATTTACTTCAGAACATAATTTAGAGAGAAATGTTTGTGCACCTTTCAGCCATAGAAAATTCAAGTTTTTCATTCCATGTTCTCCTCAATATAAACAGCAAATTAACAAAAATGAACAAGTATTGATTTAATTGCATGACTTATTGTAACACTACATTGGGATATCAGTTATTTCTATGGCATACTTCATTGAGGATGAGATCTTCAATTTGAAAACAGGGAAAATAATCCTAATGAAACTTACATTGATCTCTTGATTAGGGTCCAAAGAGGACAACACATTAAAAATAATAAATAAAATACTCTAAAGAGATTCAATGCACAGAAGAGATATAGCATCACATAACTTCAGTCTTCATAGTTACCTAACAAATCAAACAAATTTTACATATTTGCCACCCAATGATATTCACTTTCTTTTTTCTATTTTCCTATTCAGATTAAAAAGCTAGAAATTCAGACTGGTGATAGGACTATTATCATGACTAGTTACTTAAAGTACTGTTGCTGTTTTTAGATATTATCACAAATGGTTTTAAGAGCTTTCAGTACAGCATGTTATCTCAAAATTAAAACGTGCATGCACCCATGTATATTATACATATATATGCAGTAGAAACTCACTTATATGATACATGTCTCATTTTTATGCAAAACTCCTCTAAAATCTGTATTTGGTCACAAAACAAAACATCTACTTTACATGAATGTCATTCAGTTATTTAAAGGAAGCATGTGTTTCCTGCTGTTTAGTATCAGATCACTATAAAAGCTTTTTTGGTTTTTTGTAAAAACTGAACAATGTGAACTAATACTACTGAGTTGCACAAGTGCATTATTAACAACAGTAAAAGGATTCTATGACATCCTTGGTCCAAATAAAGGGGATTTTGCAGTTTTCCTTTACTCCTTTATGTAGCATTATTAACAGTTCCTTCAGTGTTATATGAAACAATGGTGAAAGTTCATCATTTCTAAAAAACTGCAAACTTATGAAGGACTTTGCTTTTAGATATTCTACATTTCTATCAACTTTTGATAAAAGAGGTTTAATTCCTTCCAATATTTTGTATCTTAAAGTGTGCTCATGTGACATTTACATTTGGCAGTTTATGCACAATCTGTAGTGACTGAGACTTTAGAAAACAAATTCAACATGCTTTTTGTATATTTGTGTGGAAAATCAGTGATAATGTCATTCATATAGTGGAACATTAAGTCAAAACAGTGTTCATAAGCCTTTGGAAGATTTGCATTGCATCATGTAGATCATATGTCATATGAAATTCAATAAGACAAATGTGTTATGATGTGGCTTCAGAATATCAACTTTATATGTTGGTAGGCTTTTATTTATTGCCAAAAAAATTGTTTTTTGGACAAAACCCCTTTGTTTTTATTTCCTATTGTAATCTTTTTTGCTTTTGCTATTTAAGCAAAAGAAATTGGCAAGGGTAAGAAATGACAGGTATGGTAAATGATATCACCAGCTTTTTTTTTAAAGTATTTGTTATATGTTTGCATGAGTTTAATGCATATAACAACTTGTTGCTCTTAATATAGATAGGGAAAAAATTTTGTTGCAATTATAATCTACAGATATTAAGATAAACATTTTTTAAATTTTTAATATATATTTATTAAAATAGAATGAAATATAGAATTGGTTTAACCTCTTCATAGGTAAGAATAACTACTATTTAGATATTAAATATATATTCAGTTTTCCTTTGTTTTTGTATAAATGAGTTTCCACTGTGTGTATGTATATATTTTATACATACACACATAATTGTGAGTCAAAAATATTGACATAACTCTTATATTGTTCATACTGATCTATCTCTCCTCATTTATTTTATTGTTATACTGTTGTGGCATTGCTATGGAGTTTCTAAACTAATTCCTACATTTATGTTCCTTTCTTGCAGGTAGATCATGGCCGCTTCACAAGAAGTTTGCACTAGAGAGGAACAATAGTGTTCTGGGTTTTTGTGGTCGGAGGGTTTATCAGAGACTGCAATTCATAAAAGACTTTAGGCACAATATGTGAACAGTGTCTACAAATGGATTGAAAATTTAAAATATGACCTTATGAATGTTATGCATGAGAAGGAGCCAGACAACTATCTGCAGCAACAAATGATGACATGATTGAGCATACACATGATGTGGTTCTATTTCATAAACAGTGTATGTTATAATGAGATGCATACTGACAAGCTAAAACCTGCAATTTAAAACAAACGTCGAGGACTACTGTCTGAAGGTGTAATGTTTCTCCATGACAATGGCCTATCCCCATACTGCTGAAACACTCCAGAAATTCAGGTTTGAAGAAATGGCTCATCCTTTGTATAGTTCAGATCTTGATGGATCCACTCAAAGAAGCATTAAGGGACTTTTGATTCACTTTGGACCAGGAAGTGAAGGATTTCATGTATATGTGGCTTGCTGCTCAGCTGCAAAGTTTTTCTGGAAAAATCTGGAAGCTTGTGCAACAATGGACTAAGTGCATTGAAAAGTAAAGTGACTGCGTTAAAAAATGATGTTAAGTTCAGTTTCTCTGGTCACAGTACCCTGCTCTTCAGGAATCCCTGCTTCCAGGAGCTTCTCTAAAGGTGACTTCATTCATAAGTTCAGTTTCCTATTTGTATTGCAGTAAAAGTTCAGATAATTTTTGACTCACCTTCATGTGTATATATATACATACACATATATATGCAAACACACATACATACCCTCTAACATTCGTCACAACCCAATTTATTGCACAAAAGAATTGCTAGGAAGCGTGTGTACATATACACATACATATATGTATATCTTTGGAGAAATATGCCATAAAAATCCTGAAATGCTTTTTTCAGGGGTGATTGTGCCTTTAAGTAAAAAATGCTAAAATTTACATAATTTGTAATCAAAAATCAGGAACTAAAAAAATTAATTACATATAACATATAATTGTAAGTTACTAACATTAGATTTAATGTTTTGCTAGTAAATTTCAAGAAGCAATTTTAATTGTTAGTAAATTAAAGTAGTGCTTGCTTTATTTTTAACAATTAAAATGAAAGACTTGCCAAACTTTTTAAAATTTAGAATATTAAATACATTTTACAATAAACCTGTTTTCTGGTACAATAAGCACTAGATTAAACTAGAACCAGCCACAGGAGTAAAATCTCCCTCCCCCCCAGTAAAACACCCACAGGAGTTGCAAAAATGTGTCCTTGCAACAACACTACACTTATGCATATCAATCAAAACCCATTCAAAGGTCAAAGCTTATAGTTCAGAGAATCTCACCTTCTACCCCCACGATGATCGGAAAAGCTGACTGTAGTAGAATACTTGCTCTACAGGTGAAACACGAAATACAAGCAATAACGAAAGTTTGACAAAAAGCCCTATTATTTAAATTTTTTTTGCTTCTTTGAATTCAAACAATTATGGTACAAATTTTCAACACGGAAGATATTATTTCTAGTCCTGGAAAGATAATTGAAAATACTCGAAATTCCAGGTTATCCACAGAGCACAATCACTCTTATTTTTTTAGCACTAATGCATTAATTTCACAATTACTTATTTATCGAATTGACTAAAATTTTGTAGCTGTTGAAGGGTATGCATATATATGCATACATATATTTCACCGGTACTTCTACATAAGAAATAAGCTTTAAAAAGTTTTAACAGTATTTATAGATTTTTAACATAAAAGACTAACAACATTTCACTTAGATTATATACCATAATTAAAATATTTAAATGCAAAAAGTATACTGCACTATTTTTTCTTTTTTACATAGGAGTTTTAAAAAAATGAAAAAAAAATAGCCTAATGTATATGCTATTTAACAGCTGATTTTTAAACAGACTAAAAAGTAATTTAGTAATTACATGGCTTGTCTGCAAATGAGCTGCTTTCTGTCTACGTGCTTCTACAAAGAGCTGAATAACATTTAACAAAAATCATTACGTATTTTTCAGCTTGCACAAATATAAATAAAAACAATCTTACAAAAGTTAACCACAATAATGGTGGTAAAAATATATAAACATAACAAAAATGAGACATTAGTAAAACTATGAAATTGTCCATAAAATTTAACATACATACACACAATAAATATAACATGGCAAATGTTCTCTGAACAAGTGTAATTTCTTCTAACATAGAAGAAATAGAAACTAAGACTAGAAATAAAGAAATGTGGAGGAAAATGCACTTTCAAGAGCTTTGAAATTTTAAACAAAAAATAGTTTTGTCTCTGTAGTATTTACATATAATATACATCTTAAAAGTTTATCTTCCCTTTTTACAAATACTCACTATTGATTATGACTGGTAAAATCCAACAATTAACTTTTAGGTCCATAACTGAACTTGAAAAAATAAATTCTTAATTTTTTAAATTTTTCCAGAAGCTGTGTGATATTGGTAGAATCTGTAATAGTGATGTAGTTCTAAGTATTTTTTTTTCTTAGAAGTACACTAGACATGCTTTAATGAACCATAAATACAATTTTGATGAATTGCATGTAAAGTGTTAATTTATAAATATATACAAGAATAAGACATAAGTATGCAAACACAGCATAAAACAAACAATACATTGCACATAAGCATATTACTGAAAAGCAACAGTAGCATATAACCAAACTACATAAAAGGCAAAATTTACATATTAAAATTATAAAAAAAAAGTTTTAAATATGGCAGTATAAATTCTTATATCTTTTATATGCACCAAACATGAATTTATACATATTTTTACAAAATACAATTCATGTTTGACAAAAATTACATAAACGACATGAATGGACTGAATTCTGATGGAGGACCAACTACATTACCTCCGTCATGAGAACTAACAGCAACAACATTAACTCTGTTTTGATCAGTCATCATAGCAGGAACAGCTGATGGTGGAGTTGGTCCAACATGAGGATGTGCATGAGGATGTTGAGTGTGCTGATGATGATGATGATGGTGGTGGTGATGATGAGGTTGATGATGTCTCTGCTCCATGAATGCTACCTGATAATTATGTGCTGCTGCCCCAAGCTGCTGCAAGGCAACAGCTGCATGACTATGAAGAGCATCCGGATGAGAGGATTCATAACTGTAAACTACTGGTGCAGGAGGAGGATTATTGGTACCAATAGCAGACACTGCTGTTTGTAACTCAATATGTTGAGGTGGTGGAAGCTGATTTTCAGACTCAAGAGGAGGATTTTTATTAGGTGGTGAATAAGCACTTACTTCATAACCTTGTCGTCTCTGCTTTCGAGGTCGATAAGGTCCTTTAGCAGTTGCATTTTCTCCATGATGTTTACGAAAATGTTCTTTAAGTTTGTCCCTTCGGGAACTACAGTAATCACAATGCTCACACTTAAATGGCTTTTCATTTAAATGAATTCTCTCATGCCTAACCAAGTGGCTCTTTTCAATAAAAGCTCTACCACAAATGGAGCATATATGTGAACGTACAGCAGTATGAGTTCTGTGGTGTGATCCTAATTGACTCTTTTTAGGTGTACTATATTTACAATTGGGAAAGTGACAACGAAACACATCTCCTGTATGAATTCTTTTATGGGAAAAAAGATGAGACTGATATTTTGTACTAAATCCACAAGTGTCACACAAGAATGGTCGATCTTCTCGATGAGAAGCAAGATGTTGATCAAGGCTGGCTTTAATAGCAAATCGTCGTTCACAGTGTTCACACTGATATGGTTTTTCCCCAGTATGGCATCTCATATGGCAATCTAAGTTTGCTTTCGTTCTACACCGATGATCACATTCATCACACTTGAACGGTCGTTCATCTGTATGTCTCATGCGATGAGATAACAAAAACTGAATTCTGTCACAAGTATATTCACAAGTTTCACAACGATAAGGCGGTCCCTGAAAATGTGTTTTCATATGCAAGTAGTACTCTCTGTTCCATTTGCATGTAAAATCACAAACTTTACATTTATATGTCACATCTCTAGCATGAATGCGAGATACATGCTGCTCTAATCTGACAGGACTATGAGCAATATATGAACAATTAGGACACTTGACACCCTCTTTCCATTTTGATTTGTTACCATGACCATTTATAGATTCTTCAACACTTGAGTCTGTAGCACTTGAGCTACCTTCATCATCATCATTATCATCATCATCGTCATCATCATCTGTATCAGTGTCAGTTTCTGAAACATACTTCTTCTTTGCTTCTTGACCATCTGATTTTTTACCCCGACTGGAATTTACTTGAGTTTGCTTGGAAGCTTTAGAATTTTGTTTTGGAGTTTTACAAATAGCCTTTACAGATGATTTTGCAGATATTGAACCAGTAGATCCTCTACTAATTTTGATTGGAGGCACAGTCTTTTGGGCTTCATTTCCTCTTCTTGGGGTCATTGTTACCATCCTTAGAGCTAAAAGAAAAAAAAAATATATATATATATATATTTGTTAACAGTTTTTGAAAAGAATTAAATTTTTACTTTAAAAAGAGAGAATAAAAGTTTTTAAAATAGTAAAAGAGTCATTAAATAAACTATGGGGCCTTTATCCAATGAAATATCAATTAAATGCAGTGTTTAAAATAAACTACATAGGTTGATTATTAAAATCCAAAAATTAAAATATGAAATACAGTTAATGAAGTTTTACAATTAGTTTTCAATAAAGACTCATTCATAACTGGTAAAAAAATTAAAAAGACCAACTAATCCATTTGGCATTTTCTAGCCCTTCCTCCTCTGTTTGATTATATATAAACATTTGTGATCATAAATCCTTAGCTCTATAAATAATTAAAGCTATTGTGTCATACTAGTTAGAATTTAATTAGTAAATGTTCAAAGCTTAAAAATTCTTATAGCATTACAGACTGAAAATAGAAACATATGAATATTGTAATAAGAAGTGTAACACTAAAAACAAATAATTTTCTAATTGTATATAAATGAGTAAATTTGACATTAGGCAAAATAAGGATGCACTTAAGGTATCAAATACAGGGGGCATACTGGAACTATTCCATAGTCAAATTTACTTTGGTTTATGACCTGTATGGTGCAGTACAATAAGGATCTGCAAAGGGTCCTTCCTCACTTGTTAGAAAAATGACAAACATTTATTCACATATGTGTATGTATGTGTGTGTGTATATATATATATATATATATATATATATATATATATATATATATATATATACATATATACATATATATATATATACATACAATAGCTAAAGCACCTCTGCTAAAGGTCATGAAATCAAAGGCAAAAAAATTCCTTTAATATAAATAAGGGGAAACTATATGAAAGCTGTAAAATTATATATATATATATATATATATGTATAAATGTTATGTACATCTCTTGTCATGTCCTGGATTGTCTCTCTTTAATTAAGCAGTCATGGCTTTAATTTTCTTTCAGATTCATTCTTTATTTAGATCCTGTACATGAGTAACTAATATGCTTAACACAAAGTACTGTGGCAGCAAGAAGTCTGACATGAGAGTTACTGATCTCAAAGACATAATTAGTCTGATTGACACAACTAGTTTACCTCATGACTGGGGCGAGAACATCCTAACTGACGAGCTGATGGCTGGGGAGAGAATGTCTCCTTTTCTAACTGACGGCTGGATAGATAATATGAACTCTTTATCAAAAATATAAAATATTACACTATAGAGTTTTGGGAGGTGTTTTTGTGGCTGACTATTTAGAATTTGCAAAGGTGTGTTTGGGACATTTTTGGACTTTCTTCATCAGTTCTTGCACTTATTTTTAGTCTAGATGAACAAATAATGTGGGATGCTATCCCATACAGTATATGTGGCTGGCATGGGGATTAACTCTCACAAGTTATGTGACTATAGTGTCACAGATTTACCGGTCTGATTTTACGACTTCTGTAACATCTAAAGGGAGATTAAAATTGCATCTTCATGGCATCTTCTCAGTTGAAGTACTTTGCTGTATGTCATATCTATTAAGTACAGAAATAGATGTATTACATAAGATTAGCTTTGAGGATCAAGCCTTTATAATTCAAAATATTAGTAGATAATATTCCAAATGTAAATTAAATGGAACTAGACCAAAATATGCACTATTTTTTAACCATATTTTAAGGTCTACAGTTTCTTACGACAGTTTAAATTACATATAGATGGAGACATTAAAATGTTTAGTGCTTAAGGCTTTTAAATGTCTTTACCAGGGCTCAATTAACACAAGGACAGGCAGGACAATAAATTCTAATGTAAACTTGCAATTTCTAGAGAAAAAAAAAATCCTTTTCTTAAAAATCTAATATTTTTCCAAATTTGAATTACCCTTTGTTAATTTTCTTCAAATTAACCACATTTTAACATTACACTGTATAGGAAACTGAGAATTTCTTGAATTCAAACAATCCAAAATTTTGAATTAACTAAGTTTAACTGTATAAGTTATTTTCTCAATTCTTTTTTATGGAAAAAAAATCTAAGTGCATTTTTCTTCCTTGTTAGTTGTGGTCAAATAGAAGGTAACATTATGAATTAAAATTTACATATCAAAATTTCTAATTCTGCTTTTTCTAGTAATCCTTTTATTTCTACTGACCTATGCTAATATTCCCAGCCTGATCATACTTAGATTGCAGCTCCCTAGGTAAAGGATTACTTCAGACTCCCCTTCACAAACATTTTAATCATTAAAAATTTACTTAGTTTAATTGTGAAATTTGAAAAACTGCAAAAAATAACTCAATTAAAAAAACAATTATGAGCTATATTGACAACTAAATCTCAAGTATGTTTACAGAGGAACTTGCTTAAAGTTTCCCCTTCGTAAGATCTTATATTGCTATGGACCTAATTTTATCCATATGTTTTATAATAGTAAATTTCTCCATTTAAGAAGTTTTACTTTTAAACATTTTCATGCTTAAAAAGCTTTATTTCCTTTAAACCTCTCTTTCCATTTTACTGTAAGGTTTAATTTTTTACAAGAGATACAAAAGATATAATTATGGAATAATTGATAATGAAGAATAGCAATAAACAGCATTTCTTTACAGAAACATTAGTAAGAAATTAGGAAGACTTGACTATGCTTTTATGGCATGGTAAACTTTTATAAGTCAAGTTGATTCTTTTCACAAACCCTTCCAAACAGAGATGCAGGTTATGGATAAGAGTAAATCTTCTATAAAGAAATCAAGCACAAATTCTAGGGAATAAAAAACTATTAAGGTAATATATTATTTCTAGTTTCCTTTAATCTATAGCTGTGCCTAATGCCCTTAATGTTAAACCACATTTGAATTTTTCTTGGTTAAGATTACATTTTAGATGTTTTGAAAATATACATTTTTGGTTAAATTAAAAAGTTAAATTTATTTTCAATTATAAAATAGCACTATATATATATATATATATATATATATATATATATATATATATATATATATATATATATATATATAAGAGCACACATAAAGCTAAAAAAAATGAATTACTACAAAAATTCAAAGTAAAATATTTTTTAAAGTTTTCTCATATAATTATGTTTTTTGATTCCACATAAAACTTTGTTTCCACTGTATAAATTTGATTTGTGCTCCTCCCCCCTTTCTTTAGACCTCAACCTACTGCTTACCTTGATTGTATGATAATTAGAACCTATTAATATTTGTAATTTAAACTTTCTGTTAATAAGTAGTTGATTTAATACTTTAATGCAAGATTCAAGTTGTTGAATATAATTTTCTACTACTAATTTTGCTTGTATTGTCCGTTTGTATCTATTACAACATTATTTTGTTAAATTCTGCTCAATTGCTAGTTATCAACACTTTTGAAAGTAACAATAATCCATAACCTTTAATTGAGTTCAGCATAAATTCTGTAAATCTGAAAAATAAGGTATCAAGTAAAGATGAAGCTTATTACTGTTAAGCTTATATTGATTACTAATGAAGCTTATTTTTTATTATTAAGCTTTTATTGATTATAGCATATTATTGCCCTTGGCCAAGAATTTTAAAAATTTAATTAAATACATTTTGAGAACTTTAAATAAAAATAAAAGAAATAAGCTGGAAAAATGATTGAAAAATATAAAATTTACAGGGCAGGGTGATTGATCAAAGAAATCTATAATCAGCAAAGTAATAGTTATCTTGAAAAAAAAAATAAATGTCATCTCAAAAATTATATATATATATAAATATTTGTTACATAAATTATTGCTAGGCTATCCGGAGTTTAAGCAAAATTTGTGTCTAGACCTTTGTAAAATATTTTATCTTAAAAACAGACCATATAAAACAAAATACTTCTTATGAGAAACAGATTTTTCACAAATCTGCATTATTTTAAAAATTAAAACTCAAGTAATTATGTTTATTTATAAACCTGGTAACTTTAATGCAGTATTCGTTTTAGATTTGTCAGTTTGCATATTTTTATAAAGCAGAACCTTTGCTGTAAGAACCAGATTTAATGATAATTTCAGTTTTATAATATGACTAATTAAAAACAGACCCTGGTTTGAAAAGTCTGGTCAGATCTCTCTCTATATATATATGTATGTTGAAATCTGGCACAAAAATAACTCTTTTCTCTAGTTTGAACTTTTAGAAACTTCTACCATTAATGTAATTAAACTAACGGAGGGATAACACTCCATAAGTACACTTTACCTTTTATGTTTATAAATAAAAGTTCTGCCATTTCATGTCAACAGTTAATGACCAAATTAGAAAACTAGTTCCAGTCATATATGTCATATATCGAACTGTTGCTAAAAGTTCACTGGTTACAAATATGCAGTTATTTTTATTTTCTAATGAGTAAAACAAAAATTTACACTAAATCCAATTGAATTTTTATTGAATAATCCACACTTCCAGATGATTTTACAATGCTAATTGCAGCCACATTTGTAAGTGCACGCTTTTGTTGATTGTCATTTCAGATTCATACAATTCCTGTTTTTTTTTTGTTTTTGTTTTTTTTAAGCATTGAAAATATACACCAAGGTAAGATTATTTTCTGTTAAATGGTTTTAATTCATCAATTTGATGTCACACCCATAACATAAAAGATAAATTAGATTATTTTAAGAAAAAGCTATTAAGCAAAGCAACTTGATCTTTTCGATTCACATTATAAAACATGTTCTCAAGCGTATCTAATACCTATATTTCATAAATATTTTTTAATATGTTTATTTGGCATATGCAGTGTCACACCCGCAACACTATGTGATAACAATTCTATTAATCCTGTATAACAACTTGTTGTTTTGGATTTCCTGGTTAAAACTTGTTCTCAGACTATGGTTCAATGGTTAAATTTAATTAATAAATATTTAATATTGTGTTAATGTAAAAATTGTGACACTGCATACATAAACCTCTCTTTTAGTTCTCAGCATATCTAATAATTTTATTTTCAAGTACTATTAAAAATATGGTTTTGTTACGCAGGTTTAAATTTTTTAAAAGATTCAAATTATTTTGATTTCTTTTATATAATGTCTTACTAAATCCATTAATTTTCTTGTTCAGGTCATAGAAGTACTTAAAACTAGAGTAGTGAAACATAGGAAAAGCCATAGTGATTCATCAAAGTGTATGAATATCTTTAAAAATAAAGATGTGATAGAATAAGAAGACAAATAAAAATACAGAATGCATAAACTAGTAATAGAAGGAAGCTATTGAATGAAAAAAGGAAGTGTTATGTTGAAAGAAAGATAAAATATTGCAAGAGAAGAAAATAGAAAATTAAGAATTCTAGTCGATAAAATCAGTAACACAAATCAAATCAATAAATCAGTCCACTTGGATTTTATTGTTATAAACGGACATATAGTAAAACATTAAGGAAAGGTAAAGGAGATAGAACATAAATCCTGACATCTCCGGAATACCGAATAAGAATCGGAGATTTTCAATTGCTGCTTCTGATTACGTACCTTTCGCAAGTGGTAGATTAAAAAATATATACGACTTTTTTTTGTTTGGTTTGTGAAGTTTTCCCAGGAAGGTAAGAAGTAACGTTGAGTTACATGGAAAACTTGGAAGATACTAGACCTAGTTAGAAGAAAACGAAATGTCATATGAAAGCATGGAAACCATTCTTAAAGTAAAGCCTCAAAATTCTCATAGACAACAGAAGCCAAATTAAATTTTATTGATAAATGTTCGAACAAATTAATTTAACACTTACAAACATGTATGGCTTGGTTTATTCATTTATTGCTGAAAACTATACTTTTAATGTAAGATTTTTCAAAAGTATTCTGAACTGAGTCCCACCCGTAATATTTTGTCACATAAGTAACACGTTTATTGAAAAAAATCTGGTAATTATATTTGTTCTTGGAAGTTTACAAATAACACATAGTATTAAACATTTAACCGTCTTTTTCATAAAATATCTTAATGACTTAAATATTATCTATTCGCTAAAAATTTAATAATTGTGAACCTATACATAACACATGATAAAATAACTTTCACATCTGCAACAACATTTATAATTTTTTAAACATGTAAAGAAATGTAAATTCTTTAATTTTTGCAAAATGCTTCCTTGGGTGATGTATTTGCTTCATTAAAAACATATATTGAAAATATTGAATACTTTATAGAAAAAGGGATAACAATCGTATAGATATGTCATACCCGTAACTACGGAATAGCCGAAATGGGATATAAAAAAATAAGATTTTTTTTTTTTTGCTGAGATTACTGAAATTTTCTAAAACAGGTAAAAAAAAATACTATGTTGCTTTAAAAAAAAAAATTGGAATATACTGGGTCTGGCCTTAAGTAAAAGAAACGCTATGTGAAAGCATGGAAAAATACATAGAGTAATGCCATCAATTCTCATAAATAACAGAAGCCAATATCATTTTTATTGAAAAAAGTTAGAACAAATAAATTAATTGAATTATTGCAAACATGTCTGACTTGGTTTATTCATTTACTATTGAAAACAGCACTTTTACTGTAAGGTTTTATAAAAGAATTCTGAACTCTTTCATACTCGTAACATGTTTTTTTGATAAAATCTGGTAATTATATTTGTCGTTGAAAATTTACAAGTAATACATATTAAACATGTAACCTTTATTATAAAAAAAGTTTTAATGACTTTTAGCTATTACTAATTCGCAGAAAAATTGGTAATTTTGAACCTATGTGTAACACCTGGTAAAATAACTGTCACACACATAACAGCATATTTATAATTATTTAAATATGTAAAGAAGAAACAGAAAATCTTTAATTTTTGCAAAATGCTTCCTTAGGTGGTGCATTTGCCTTATGAAAAAATATATGTCTGAAACATTAAATACTTTATAGAAAAAGTGATAACAGTCATATGATGTGTCACACCCGTATCATGGAATGGCTTTTTTTTTTTTTTTTTTTTTTTTTTTTTTTTTTTTTTTAATAAAACATTTTTTGCTTTAATATTATTCATTAACATTGTGTTAATAATCCTTCTTTGCTAAAAGCTGTAAGTCAAATAAATAGAACTAAAATTCATGTTTAATGTTTAAAGCTGCCACTATTCTGAGTCAGCTTTTAAAAGTGAGCGGTGGGTATAGAAAGTAAAAAAACTGCAAGTATCAATTTATACGATGAATATATTATGATAAAAAATTCTGTTCTAAAAGAAAGGCATGTTTTCAAAACTAACCCTTTTTGAGTTGAGAGTTTTCTTCTAAGTAGTAAGTGATCTGGGCTTTTTGTTGAAAATGTTAAGGCCAAAAAGGATATTGTCTCTTTCTGAGAACTTATTATTTTGTAATATTTTGAAGCTAAACCTGGTAATTAGAAGGTGAAATATCCCTTATGAATAAAGCTGTCATTGAGATCATGTTGGTCTTGGAAATGATTGTTCTCCCCAGCTTATATTTTATATATATATATATAATTTTATTTCTTCATGATGATATTTCACAAATATGATGAGCAGAATATGGGCAATTTCACAGAAATGGGGAACTGATGATCAATTTTTCAAAATATTTTTTCATTCCCAAACAAGGTATCATTTTAAAGATCTTGAGTTGAAATATCAGAATGTAATAAAAATTATTACTAAAATTCAAGTTCTGAGGAATAATTAACCTTTGAAGATAAGATTTTTTAAACATGTTACAGTTTAATTTTTTTATATCATTTTGGAATTGGCAGTGCAAAAAAGGTTGTACTGCATAAAATTGGTTGGAGTATTTTAGAAATTATTTTCCCTGCAAATCAGGACTTCATTCACTATGAAAAATGTACAATTCAAATAAATTTAAAATACTTAATTTTATGTTATTTTATGGTGTTGAACATTTATGTCCAACACCCATTAAATCCAATAACAAAATTTTAAAACCAATACCTTATTTAAAATGTACAATTTGTCAAATTAAATAATAATAAAATAAAGCAATATTATTTGTTTATATTGCTTTTAGTCATTAAAATGATATGTTTAACAACTGTAATTGTTAATAGAAAACATTTCTTGTAAAATATTGAAAATAGAAACTTGGATTCATGAAAGCTGGTAAAATTTGTAGTTTAATATTTTACTATAAATACTGAGCAATACAAAAGTTTTCTGCTCCACATATAAATCAAAAAGGATTGTTTCCTTTTGACACACTCCCAAGCAACAATATTTACAGCCCATGCATAGACTTCCCAAGATATCAATCAAAGCTTTGTAATAATATCAGATACTTTGAATCGCATGAAACTGTATACAAATTTGTCAGTTACGTTTTGGAATATTTAAAACCTGAACACCCAAATGTTAAACATATACAAATATTTTCTGATGGGCCTAGTTCCTAATTTAAACAAAGATATTTATATAAAAATTTATATTTGAGTTGAAGCATAATGTAAAATTAACCTGGAACTTTTTTGCCACATCCCATGGAAAAGAGGTTGTAGATAGCATTGGTGACACCTTTAAAAAACCAGTGTGGCAAAATATCAGAGCTGGAAAATTATTTGAAAGCACAGCAGAAGAATATGCATCTATCGCCTCTATATTATTATCAAATGTACATGTTAAGTTCATATTGTCTTAAGAAATATTGTGTAACTCTGAAAATTTATGCCAATACTGGGAAAAAAATTCCAGTTCCAAGCATTCACTCTGTCTATTGTGTAAAAGCCATTTCATCAAATAAAATTATTTCAGACACTTCTACAACACAAATGCAGAAAGCAGTTACTTTATTTAATGAAGATCTATCTGATAGTGATGACTCAGATTCAGATATATCCAATACTAAGGAATCTGATGATTATAAATTTTATGACTGTGTAGTTATTAACTATGAATCTGCAAATTATCCAGGATACATCACACAACTGAAAAAGAAATTGAAGTTTTGGTGATGCATATGGGAGAAGCTCATTTTAAATGACTAAAAACTAAGGACAAAATTTTTTACATAAAAAAGAACATTTTAAAGAAAACTCCTTCACCTGTATCAACTGGAAATAGGAGAATTTTTCTTTACAAAAAATATCTGAACCGTTACATCATAAACACATTTGTTAATATGCTCCTAATTCTGCTTATTATATAATTCCAGACTTGTTATAAAAATAAAAGTAATTATCAGTTCAAATTGTATTAAATGAATTGTTATTTACGTTTTACCAAGCTAATTTTGAACATTTTACGTCCAACACCAAGATTTAAGTCAATTTTTACAACTTTATACCATTGAAATAATATATATATATATATATATATATATATATGAATTATTTAACTTTCATCAATGCTCTTCATCATAAAAGTAGTTAAAATATTGCAAATAAAGCCAATAACCTGAATCTTAGATTTTAATTTTGCAAGTCTTGAGTTTTCAGTTTCAGCTCTTACATCCAATAGCTTAAGTTATTTTTTTTTTAAGTTAAAATTTTTGCCTGAAAATCTTTTTATATTTCATATTTCTATGAACATAGGTAAGTATTTTTAAAAAATATTTTGATCAGTTAAAAATATTTTAACCCTTAGAAATGTTAATTTTTATGAGTAAATTTTGTCCAATTTTTACGTCCAATGCCATGGAATTCCCCATATGGTTTAAATTGTCCTTTTTATTAGCTGCATTATATGTGTGTGTGTTTTATAAATTAAAATTTATACATGCAAAATGTTTATTTTAAAATGGTATATAAAAAATGTGTAATAGAAATTGAGTACCTAATATCTGGTCAGGTTATTGTATCCAGCTGACACAATAACCTGACCACATAGTAGTTGGTTGGACCTATGTTGGTTTTCTTACCAGTATATATCAAAGTAAGTTATGAAAGTCCAATTTCAACAAATATGAATTATTTTAAATAAATATACATGGTTTGGTTACCATCTACCATTTTGCAACACATGGATAAATTAAATATACATGTTTAGTGAAATTGCAATCAAGTGTTTCCATTTTAATTATATTTAATTAGCTTTGTATATAGCAATTTTTTAAGTAAACACTTAATATTATTAAGTAATGCTACATCTTGTATTTTAAAGATTTTTATTCTCTTTGAGTATGTTTTATAAGTTATTTTACTATGTACTTATATCCAATGCATTTATCCAGTACCGACAAAACTTAAATATGAGTTAATTCAAGTATACAGGCAAAATACCAATCAAACAAAACAAGGTTTTTTTTTCCATTTATTTTCTCAGTTTTATTATCAATGTATACAATCCATTTCTAATAATTCCTAATATTTAAGTTTTATATACAAGAAATATACCTGAACTGTAATTACTTTAAAAATATAAGAAAACATATACAAGACCTGTAAAAACACATACCATAAGAATTGGCTCATATCTAATTTATAAGAAAATAGTATGCCTACAAGGCTGCCCAGTTAGCATAATAGTTAGTGCATTTGCCTGCCACTGGAGGGAGTGGGTTCCAATTTCACATAAGGCTTGGTTCAAATTTGCAGAGGTGCAACCAGAGGAGAGGTTCAAGCCTATCACCCCATCCTGATTTTCTGGAACTTACTGTATTGCATTTAACATTGAAATAAAAGATACATTTTCAAATAAATTTTTTTAAATGCATACTTAAAAGTTAATTTTTCAATAAAACTGCAGCTTTTAAATTTTCTATGTACTTTTGAAATTCTAATATTTTTGTTCTAACTTTTTTTCTACATTTTGTTCAGTTTGCTAATTTACTGAAACATTACGTAAGATTGACCACAGACTTTTAGACATATATAACATTAAATTTTATATTAGTTTTTACTAAATTTTATGTTTTTATAGTTAATTAAAATAGCAAAATATATAATTGGCTCAGTACAATTTTAGTTTCTCACCCAATAGTAAATTCTGGCTATGACACTGGCCATTTGAATTGTCCTTTTACAGGGAGCAGTGTGGTAATTAAATTAATAAAATATCAACCATTTTGCAGAACAGTATGGATGAATATTCACAATGTACTCCCATATGGAAAAAAATTATGCCAACTTACAATTTACTATAATCCTTATAACATGTGGTATTGCTAGACTGAACTTTTGAAAGTTTATGGTACAGCTTCATTAAAGGCATCAAATGGTGATGCAACTGGACCATATGGGCTGAGCTCGTCAATCCAGAGGCTTCTGTCAGTAAGCACAAAAATGACAACAAGCAAAAATAAACACATACAAGAGCAAAGAGATAGAAGGGTGAATTCATGAGTTCATAACACAAAACTAGAGAGTAGAGAGTTTAGGGATAGAAAAACATAAAATATTTTTGTGGCCAGTGACATCCGTACGAAAAAAGCCGAAAAAGTAGAATAATAGTGAACAAGATCGAAAAAATTAAAAATTTTTGGAAAAAATAAAAATATGTGTTTTAAAAATAAATAAGTTGTATTAAAAATCCAAAAGGGGCCTAAATAATAATTTTTAAACATAAAAATAATTTTTATTAATTTAGATTTGGTTTTATAAATTTTTGTTTATTGAATAATAATGATCAGAAACGATAAAGTTAAAAATTTTGAAAAAATAAAAATATATGTTTTAAAAATAAATTAATTGCACTAAAACTCCGAAAAAGGCCTAAATAATGATAAATAAACGTAAAAAACAATTTTTATCAATTTTTGAATAAGTTTTAGAATTTTTGTCTTCGTCGGGGACAGAACTTATGGTACAGCTTCAAAGTTATGTCTACTTTAAATACTATGCTATATATATATGGCTAAAAATATTCATTTTCCTGACAAGTTCAAAATTGGTCTTATGTACATCATAAAATTTGCAGTTTAACATCAAAATTTCTTGTCCTCAAATAAAAATATTAATAAAGAAATAAAAGGCAGTACTTACAAGATTCTAACTTCCCTTTTTGGGATGTAACTTTGCAATTATTTTCAGGAGGTGAAGACTTTATCTTTTCCTCCGAACTTTGACTATCATCATCTTCCTCATCATTATCATTAGCATCACAGTCTGGGGCAACATCATCATAACTGCTATTACTAGTTTCATTATAATTCGATACTTTTACTGGCTCCTCCGACTGAGGCACTGAGGTGTTTTTATCTTTAGGTTGCTCTTTTTCAAGGGGAGCTACTGTTATAGGTGTATTCTCGTCAACAGTTGATTCTAATGGATATTTTTGTAAACCATGTATTGCAGCAGATATAGCTATATTCATAAAACTGTCATTATCAACATTTGAACCCCCTGGCCCAAACTGGCTTTTGAGAGATGTATACACAGATTGAAATTCTGGTATATCTATTTTGTTTTCCTCTAAGCATACTAAAACAAGATACATACATTTAGGGTTGCTGCGAAGCAAGTTACAATTTTTTAAATGATCCTCTAAATATGGTCTTTCAATTGATTCCCAGCTGATGAAAGTAAGTAAAGTTCTTAAATCATTCTCCCTTTTATTAACATCATGTTCAACCCATTTGCATACAAAACTGAGTAATACATGTTGTGGGATAAGACATTGCTTCTCTTTAAGAAACGATTCTAACTTACTTAAATTAAATTCTAATATCTCATTTTGTTCAAACACTTCAACAATATGATTATGTATAAATGATGATGCATTTTTCTGGAGAGATGGTAGATTATATTTTTCTGCCATATCTCTGACTGCTAGACAGTTTGAAGGATCTAAATAGCGATCCAAAAACTCAGCACAATAATTTTTAAGCTTGTGAACAAGAAAATGATTCGCCAACCGAAGCAATTCTGAAACATTATTTTTATCAATAACAACAGCACCGGTATACATATAGTTTAACAGTAACTGGAATGCATCAAGATTTTGACAAGTAACAGTTAGTTGCTCTTTAACAACTTTGTGAGTTTTTAATACGGAATCGAAATAAGGGCTACAAGCTGCTAAAACATTTCTATGAGCTTGGAACTTTTGTCCCTGCACATGGAGCACAACATCACAAAAGCGACCTGCTTCACGTTGGCTCCATAATTTCTCAAGTACAATGCATGCTTGCTGGTTTTCTGTAAAATTCATTGCACTAGCTGGTATAAGCGTCGTAATAGCCATAAACTGATTTAGAGTGCAATGGAAAAGCCAAATTAAAGAGCCCGACAATATATTTAAACATTGAATGATTACTAATATCACTGACAACTGCAGCGATAAAATAATTAAATTAAAACTTTAAAAACTGCTTACAAACAATAAAAAACCAAAAAATATCATCAAATTAAAAAACTTACCTCAAAAAATAATGCATTGTGAATGCATATTTGAATGTTGTGACACCGCGCACTAACGCGATCATTCAAAACAAATACTCGCTCCGACTGGGTTTACGGTGGACCAACTAATAATGGAGAAGAGACAGAAACTAAGCCTAGTTTAGGGGAAATCTATAAGATAACTTTTTGTTGCTTAAAGAGCATTAATGAATGCATATTTTCTAACCGGCTAAGGGTCGGATTTAAGCCAGAAAGCATATATTTGTACTTAAGAAGATCTGGGGAATTACAGAAACAAATTAACGCCCCTTTTTAAATGCGAGAAATCAAAGAAGACCGATAATGCAAAACCTATCACATATTCAGACAATGGATGCCCAATTTAAAACAAGTATGGTTTGGGTTTCGAAAAACTGCTGCCATGTCCAAAAATTTTATACAAAAAATAAACATCTTGTTTTAAACACAGATTTTTGTTCAAAATGAAAAATGGTTTTTTCTTTGCTTTAAATAAATAGAAGTCCCAATTTATAATCACGAACAATTTTATTAACATTATGAATAAAACAAGAAATAAAAAGTATGTAATATATTTATTTCCAAAGTATAGAAATTATTATTTAACAGGTAAATAAACCTTTTAAGTTTCATTTTAAACATCTATGTTCTTCATTCGACTATATGTAAGTGGATATGAAGGAAAAATCTCTATGCAATTAAGGGAGGACTATTAAGATGACTTAAAGTTATCAAGGATAAAGAGATAAAAAAAATATCAAAGGTTAATAAAATTAATTATTTAAATTTGAAAATAATCCCTTCTTTTTATATTATATTTAGAGCATTATTCAAAAAGTGTTGAAATGTAAATGATTTAACTAGCTCCCCCAGTAACAAAATTTGCATTTCAGTTTTTAAATATTCACTATAGTGAATATTTAAAACTATAGTGAATTACGACACTATATTGTCGTAATTTCTGACTCTACGACATTATCTTGAATCAATAGATTTGTATTATAAAGATGCATTTTGTATTCCTGGATCCACAGATAATTTCTACAACAGCAACCACAGATACATTTTTCAATAAAGTAAGTTTTAAACTTTGCTTTCTCTGGCAAAATCCATTTTGTGTGATTTTGTTCTTCACGCAAAGAGACGAATGCTTATGAAAGGCTTACAAAAATAGAAATCTATTGTACTATTGTATGTATAAAATTCTTAAAAGAAGTAAACACAAAGCTAATACTATTACTCATTGAACATTGTTAACACATTGTGTCCAAATTTAGTTCAAAGGACTTTATCTCTAAAATTCAACTGATGATAAAAATCCAATATTTCTTCTCGTATGGATTTTAGCAACCATTTGGAATCGGCTTTAAGCAGTAGCTCTCGGTCTCATTTGCCCTAGAGTAGCAAAAAAAGTAAATCGCAGCATTCCAAATCAAACTAAACTTCCTTCACATAGAATGCTTATTCATAATTGTTTCCTTTTTACTCCCTTATACAAAGTAAAGGTACTATTGTTATCGCGAAAGATTTCGATGTTCCTATATCAACGAAAATACACATTTTGACTCTGCCTGGATCCTTTTTAACTAGATTAAGCTTTTAAGTATGTAGGAAACTTACATTTTTAAGGCTTCAAAATTTTTCTTTGAATTAAATTTCGGCACTTTTTTAGTGATTGCCAATTTTGACATTCATTTAATCGGTTTTTCCACAGCTTACGTGTGACTTGGAAAGAAGATTTAAGTTCTTCGTAAATTATATTCTTCGTAATATTATGTTTTCTTCTATTCCTTCTGGCGAGTGATTGGAGGCTCGCTGATACCAGTTGAGAACAGTTGATTCCATAGTATCCTATACCCTAAAGTTCAGTTTTGGATTCTTTAATTTTTTCACTTTACTGATATTTTTCTTTTTTTTTTATTATAAATAATTTAATTGTTCTAATACTTTGAATATCTTTAGTTGACATAACTGAAGGTATTCGAGTTAGAAGTAAATTATCTAGTTAGCCATAGTATCCGTTTGTTTGAATCACTGAATGTAGTATCATCTTAATATCATTAGGGAAGAAAGATGTCCGCTGTACTTTCTTTCACATATGTTCATCTTGATCGGCCACACACACACACACACACACACACACACACACACACACATATATATATATATATATATATATATATATATATATATATATAAATATATATATATATATATATATATATATATATATATATATATATATATATATATATATATATATATGTGTGTGTGTGTGTGATATACATGTAAAAAATTTCCTGTAGTCACAACAGTTATATATAGCCCTTATTATTTTTCTTGGCCGAGCTCTGGGCAAGAAGAAGCCTATATCAGCTAGCAGTAATAACGATGCAGTCGGCCCACATTGCAGAGAACGGAATAACCCGGAGACAGCTGGAAAACGTGTTGAATAGACAGAAACTTTACATCTATAGGACAGAAAGCTTTGGGAAATATGTCGAAAGGATTTTAAGTCCAGGACACTCCTTTGACTAAGACATTTAGAGACTGGGAAAAAAATTTTAATTGATTAGAATGGGAGAGAGAAAATTTTTAAGGAAATATGAAGTTAAATAATTTTGATATATATGTATATGTGCATAGGCGTAACTTGGCAGTTTCAACTGGGGGGGGGGGGCAAAAGTTTTCAATAATGAATATTAGTTAATCCTAAAACGTAATGTTTTAATTCTTTTTTTAACTAGGGTCTGGTGGGGAAAATGGGTATTTTTTATAATTTACTTAAGAGACATATCATAACTTTTAACAATTATATTTTTTTCTAATATATTTTTAGACATTTGTTGGCAACATTTATTTTCCTTAAGAAGTTTTATATTTTGCGTCTGTCAACATAGGTTGCCTTGTTTGCAAGTCAGGAATAAATTCTTCTTTACTAAGGTCTTAAAAACTTTCAAAAAAGCAATATTTTTTTTCGTCAATATTTTTTCAATAATCAACTGCAAGGGTTTCTGAACAGTTTTTTCAAGAACAGGCAAGAAATATTTTAAATATTTTATGCTTAATGATTATTTTGTATGATGGTTGAAAATGGGTACTGGTTAGTATTTACAATTTATTATAAATTTCTTAATTTTTAGATGTAATGATTTAAACCAGCCCTCCAATTTTAGTGTAAATAATATTACATAGTATTTTTTTAAAATTTATTTGCTGTGGTATAGAGTAAATTAATGCAATAATAGTGAAATTGAGCTACTAAGCCTAAAAATACATGTGTTTACATGGCTGTTTTGTACATCTGCGACTGGAAATTTTCTTCCACCTTTCACTGTGTACAAAATCTAAATTTATATTATAAACTTGGACCAAGGGTGGATCAACTGGTGCATTATCTGGCTGCACAGAGTCAGGGTGGATGCATGATACAATGTTTGCATCTTAGATGTGACAATTTTTCTAACAACTGGAGCACCTCGAAAAACCCATTCTTTTGATATTCGATGGTCACTTGACATATGAGACAGTATAACAAGCGATAGACAATAGAATCACCATATTTCCTTTTTACTCCCTTATACAAAGTAAAGGTACTATTGTTATCGCGAAAGATTTCGATGTTCCTATATCAACGAAAATACACATTTTGACTCTGCCTGGATCCTTTTTAACTAGATTAAGCTTTTAAGTATGTAGGAAACTTACATTTTTAAGGCTTCAAAATTTTTCTTTGAATTAAATTTCGGCACTTTTTTAGTGATTGCCAATTTTGACATTCATTTAATCGGTTTTTCCACAGCTTACGTGTGACTTGGAAAGAAGATTTAAGTTCTTCGTAAATTATATTCTTCGTAATATTATGTTTTCTTCTATTCCTTCTGGCGAGTGATTGGAGGCTCGCTGATACCAGTTGAGAACAGTTGATTCCATAGTATCCTATACCCTAAAGTTCAGTTTTGGATTCTTTAATTTTTTCACTTTACTGATATTTTTCTTTTTTTTTATTATAAATAATTTAATTGTTCTAATACTTTGAATATCTTTAGTTGACATAACTGAAGGTATTCGAGTTAGAAGTAAATTATCTAGTTAGCCATAGTATCCGTTTGTTTGAATCACTGAATGTAGTATCATCTTAATATCATTAGGGAAGAAAGATGTCCGCTGTACTTTCTTTCACATATGTTCATCTTGATCGGCCACACACACACACACACACACACACACACACACACACACATATATATATATATATATATATATATATATACACACACATATATATATATATATATGTGTGTGTGTGTGTGTGTGTGTGTGTGATATACATGTAAAAAATTTCCTGTAGTCACAACAGTTATATATAGCCCTTATTATTTTTCTTGGCCGAGCTCTGGGCAAGAAGAAGCCTATATCAGCTAGCAGTAATAACGATGCAGTCGGCCCACATTGCAGAGAACGGAATAACCCGGAGACAGCTGGAAAACGTGTTGAATAGACAGAAACTTTACATCTATAGGACAGAAAGCTTTGGGAAATATGTCGAAAGGATTTTAAGTCCAGGACACTCCTTTGACTAAGACATTTAGAGACTGGGAAAAAAATTTTAATTGATTAGAATGGGAGAGAGAAAATTTTTAAGGAAATATGAAGTTAAATAATTTTGATATATATGTATATGTGCATAGGCGTAACTTGGCAGTTTCAACTGGGGGGGGGGGGCAAAAGTTTTCAATAATGAATATTAGTTAATCCTAAAACGTAATGTTTTAATTCTTTTTTTAACTAGGGTCTGGTGGGGAAAATGGGTATTTTTTATAATTTACTTAAGAGACATATCATAACTTTTAACAATTATATTTTTTTCTAATATATTTTTAGACATTTGTTGGCAACATTTATTTTCCTTAAGAAGTTTTATATTTTGCGTCTGTCAACATAGGTTGCCTTGTTTGCAAGTCAGGAATAAATTCTTCTTTACTAAGGTCTTAAAAACTTTCAAAAAAGCAATATTTTTTTTCGTCAATATTTTTTCAATAATCAACTGCAAGGGTTTCTGAACAGTTTTTCAAGAACAGGCAAGAAATATTTTAAATATTTTATGTTTAATGATTATTTTGTATGATGGTTGAAAATGGGTACTGGTTAGTATTTACAATTTATTATAAATTTCTTAATTTTTAGATGTAATGATTTAAACCAGCCCTCCAATTTTAGTGTAAATAATATTACATAGTATTTTTTAAAAATTTATTTGCTGTGGTATAGAGTAAATTAATGCAATAATAGTGAAATTGAGCTACTAAGCCTAAAAATACATGTGTTTACATGGCTGTTTTGTACATCTGCGACTGGAAATTTTCTTCCACCTTTCACTGTGTACAAAATCTAAATTTATATTATAAACTTGGACCAAGGGTGGATCAACTGGTGCATTATCTGGCTGCACAGAGTCAGGGTGGATGCATGATACAATGTTTGCATCTTAGATGTGACAATTTTTCTAACAACTGGAGCACCTCGAAAAACCCATTCTTTTGATATTCGATGGTCACTTGACATATGAGACAGTATAACAAGCGATAGACAATAGAATCACCATACACTGACTCCCATCAAATCAAGCCATGCCCTACAACCTTTGGACGTCGAAGTATTTGCCTCCACAACGTGTGCCTGGAGAAAAATCTTGAAGATGTGGTACACGGAGATCTGCCTTCAAAATGTGTCCAAAGCGACATTCCCTAATCTGCTGAAAGAGTTATCTGACACTATGAAGGAAAAAGGGTGTTAAACACGAAACAGTGTTAACTGAGAAAGATGGAGCAATAACTGTAAACAGTGTTGCATAGATTTCAGCAACAGCTACCGTGGAAGCTCTTTCTTCTCCATATAAGAATTTAAAAAAGGACCATCCTTACAACAGTTTCACCACTGCAGTTGTAAGGGAAAAAAACCTTAGAAAATGACAGACGTAAAAGAAAGCGGGTACAAACTAAGGCCGGAGAAGTGATGACTGTTTCTGATGTAGCAGAACGTAGCTCAACTTAATAACCTTGGACATTTACAGTTTTGCAATATAAATTGTAATTATATCACATACAAATGGGTTTGTAGCTAAAAAATAGTTTTAATTAAATTTTGCATAATTAATAGCATTTTTAATCAATACCCATTTTATCCCACCTCTAGGGTAAAATGGTTATAAAAAATTAAGTAAAAATTATAAATTTGAAATTTAAGAAAATGTATAAAACTAGTTAAACAATAATGGTATGAACCCATTGCATGAATACATGCAAAAAATTGCTTGTTTATAGTTTTTTTTAAGTGACAGAGAGCGGAAGGAGAAATCACGCTTTTTCTACCCATTTTACCCCACCAGACCCTATTATTTTTATCATTGTTTTTTAGTTATAATGGCAAAATCTTAAGGAACCTGTAAAAACGATGCAAAACACAAAACATGATGGTTCCTTTCGTTTATTCTTCCGAAAATTGTTCTCTCTCACCAAGCTTGCAAATATATCTGTCGCGATCGAAGGGAGGTCAGATTAAGCGGTAAATGCCTCATAAATCAACTAAGTAAAAATAAAATTCAGCTAAGTAAAATTAAATTAAGCTGGTTTTTCCAATTAAAACACAAATTGATTTTATCAAATGATATAAACATAAATTATTTTCTTGAATGCATATATCTACCTATCTATCTCAAATAATGTGTCTTCTTTACCTTCTTGATCATTCTCCTCTTCAATCAAACACATTATTTAAGATAACAAATCAAAATTTAAGTTTTGTTTTACTTTTCAAATGAGTTTAAATATAAGTATGTCCATCAATGAAACACTAATATTAAGATTTCAGTATATTCTGCAGTTCTTACATATTATAAAACTAACAATTAGGATTATTCGAAATTATGACATGGATTGAACTTTAGAATTTCGGCGCACATTTGGGATTTGGCTTGGTTTAATTTTGGAGCGCAACGGTCTACTGTTTTGCTCACGTGCGCAAATAAGACCGGGACCTACTGCTTAAAGCCGATTCCGAGTGGTTACGAACATCCATGTCATCAGCGGGATTCGAACCCACGAACTCCGGTACCGAAAATCAGCGCTCTCCATTTGGCCATCGTTCGTCTGCATGTTTGGGAACACTTTGGGATTTATCGTATTTGATCTAACAAAGCTCATTCGAATGATAGTAAAGTTCGCCCTAAACTCTCACATAAGAGCCCCCTCCCCCATTGTCGAAATAATTGCCCCTCTTTGGGAGACAGGATAAATTTATTATTTTGAGGCACCTTTGAGTACAATTTGAGCCACTTCTGGTGTTGATCAAACGACAATAATGATTGTTAAAATTGGATCTAATGATGCTCTTTCAAATGACACTAAAATTGTCCCAAAATTCCAACATGTGGGAGGGGTTGAAATTTTTTGATTTGGGGATACCTTTGGGGATAATTTGGAGGCATTTTTGGTGTTGATTAAACACCCAAAATGGTTTATCGAAACTGATTTAATGACATTGATTCGAAAGATATTCGTTCATGTTTATAAGATCATTTTAAAAAATCCATAAAGTTATCCCCCCCTTTACGGATTTTTAATTTTTTTTAAATTTATTAATCAATGAAATATGTTGATCAAACCTGATCAACAGTGATCAAACGAATGACATACTTTGAAATGCTAGTTTTCGTCATGAGGGGAGCTAACTTTATCAGGAATTATTTTCAGTGACATTTAAACTTTGAATTGACATTAAAACCAAACCTATTAAAATTACATTTAAAAAATTTCTTTAATCAGGTGTTTTAAAAAAATTAATATTTTGAAATATTTTGGTAATTTTTAAATTGTTCCTTGTGCATTAATTTTGTTTTTCTTCTAATATTACCTTTTTTAATACTGAAAAATATTTTTAATCACCTCGGAGGTATTATTTAGCAAATAAACTGAATAGTTAATTTGAGGGGAATATTTTTTAATTGCACGTTGAATTTTCATAAAAAAATTGGCTTATATCTAAATTTAAATTTAACTGTAATAACTCTAATAAATTCAAAATGTAAAGTGGACAACCCAAATTTTTTTAAACAAAATAGGAGTATTTGCTAAACATTTTTAAGAAAATCTATAACAACTTAGGTCTCTAGGACGAGGAGCATTTTAAATATTAAAAAATATTCATAAAAAATCGATTTTTATACACATCGGATTTTAAATTTAAAAAAATCTGTGATTAATTTACTAATACTTAAATTTATACGTATACTAAATTTCATAACTCAGAGTTGATACTTAAATAAAAATTTTCGTAATATCCACCATAATGATACAACTTTAATGAAAACTGCTTAGGATAATATAAAAATATATAAGAGAATTATCAATAAAAAATAGGTATACAAAAATATTATATATACCATAAAAATGCTTTTAGTTAAATTAAATTAAAATTCTAAAACTATAAAAGTTTTAACTGCATTTTAGTATTTTGAAGATTAAACTGCAAATGACATTTTGCACTAAAATTTTATTTTTTATAAATAGAAAACAAAAATTAATTATAAATGTATATTTTGAAAATTTTTTGTTAACCAAATATAATATTATCATTCAGAAACTACTGTCTATTTCAATATGCTCAAACTTTTTTCACTAAACAAAATCATTTCTATCATCAACTTTAAATTTTTATATACCTATTTAAATATGTCTCCTTAATATTAATCCAACGATAAGAATTTTGTTAATCGAAATTTTTAATAAATATTATCGAAAAACTACAGACTATTTCAATATATAGATATTTCTTTCTTTCACTGATGAAAATAATTTTTAGTACAAAAACTACACAAGTTGATGATTAATTATGCAATTAAATAAAATACAGATTAAATAATACAAAGAATGGAATCTTAATCAAACAAAATACGTCATTTTTTGGCATGAAAATTTAAGAAACCCATAAATTTTTAAAGGGTTTTTTTTATTGGACCTAGTTTAAAATTAAAGATTTCAAGAGCCCAATTTTTAAGAATCTCGCTATTTGAAGTAGTTTTTAAAAACATTTGATGAACGTTCAAATCCTCTTTTTGTTCTCCCAAAAGATATAATACTTATATTCGCATATAGATATACAAACATTAAAGCTAAACATGAAAACTAAAAAATATATATATTAAAAAATACTAACCAATTTGCTTGATGTTTGCCATTTTAGCGCTTTAATCCAACATATCTAATCAAAGTTGAAAATCTTACATTTGAAAATCTGAAACTGTTGAAGGCTGCCAATATCTATTTTTAAAGCGCAACTACTCTATCACCTAAACGAATGATGGGTTAGTTGGACCTAGTCCTCTTGTTAAGTCTGCTACTTAAAATTTTATTGTATAAATCTTGCGTTAGACTGATAATGAAGTACAGCTGTAAGTAGGGTGCAATATTTGTATGAATCCTCTACAATTAAGATTTAAATCATGCCTTTTCTGATTAACACCACATTTATTTAATGGATTTAATGAACTATCCCAATCTCATAAACGATTCCAAGAATAGTAGCCTTAAGTTAACGAAACTTAAGCATACCAGATGTGCAATTCCCTCTTCAAGGAGAAAAAGATCCATTTAAGACAAGATTTTTTTAGTAAATGGCTGTTTAATCAGTTTTGCTCCTAATGACTGAATCCCATGCACACCCCATATTGTGTCCATTTATCTCCCTTTCCGGACTTCCTGGACATTTTCATCACCCGTAGTGTTTAGTTTCTGTTTGTTTATGTTTTGTCCCCAACACACACACACACACATTCTGGAACCTACGTAGACCCTTCAATTGCCCATCAATCAATGTCAAAATGAATGCCAAAGATTACGGAAATTAGCACCCCCCGAATTTTGACCACACGGGGTGGAGAAAGCTTGCAGACCCAAAAGATATTTGTGCACGAAGCGGTCATCTTCTAAGAAAACTGTTGTCTATAGCGAAGCATAAATGGTCCATTTTCTTTCTACGAAACGGTCTTTTAGAATTTCGACGGAGTGCTGGGGCAGTTCCCTTGACTACGGCTTTGAAAAAGCAAATCTGTTGGTTTCTTGTTGATTCCTTTTTCAGTGGCATTTTATTCCTGAAAAAAGGGTCTTGAAAAAGTCGAGAAGTCTACAGCTATTCAAGTACCTATACTTGCTTTAATGAATTAAAAAAACCCAAAACATTCGGAGGGACAAAACTACAATTTCAAATAACTATACGCTTTAAAAATGTCCCATAAAAGAAAAAAAAAGCTGTAATTAGAATAAGTCTTAAGTACACAAAAAAACCGAATAACTTCAACATTCATTAAAATGTCGAATCAAAAATTTCATATATGAATAAAATCCTCAAAATCTGGAGGGGCAAAACTACAAGTTCGAATACCTATACGCTTTAAAAATGTCCCAGGAATGAAAGATAACTGTAATTAGAGTAAGTCTTAAGCACACAAATAAAATCAAACTAGCTTCAACATTCATTAAAATGTCGAATCAAAAGTGTCATATATAAATAAAATCTTGAAAACCTTGGGGGGCGGGGCAAAAGTACAAATTCGAACACCTATAAGCTTTAAAAATGTCCCAGGAAAGGAATGTAATTGTTATTAGAATAAGTCTTAAGAACACTAATAAGAACAGAGTAACTTCAACATTCATTAAAATGTTGATTCAAAAATTTCATATATGAAAAAATCCTAAAAATCTGGAGGGGCAAAAATATAAGTTTGCTCCTTCACTAAAAATTCTGGGGGGACAATTGCCCCCCCCCCAAATTACGCCCATGTATATGTGTATATATATATATATATATATATATATATATATACACACACACACACAAAATGATGTAGCTACTTCTATATGACTTGAATGGAATGTGAAATGCCCCAAATATTGAGAACCATATTCAGACAACACAATGACATGGTTTATTGGTTTAAAGTGCTACGGTTTACTGTTTTGCATTACGAGAGTTAGTAAGACCAGGACCAACTGCTTAAAGCCAACTCCGAATGGATATTTTGCGATTCATGTTATTCATGTTAGCAGTGAGATTCGAACCCATTAATTCCGGTATCCAAGAGCAGCTCCCTATCCAGTCAGCCCTCTTTGGCACGTAGCATTTGATTTTATTTCTTCCATCAGGAACGTTTTTTCACATTCATCGACTATGAGATTCTTATCTTGTTTCATTTCAAGCCCTGGTGAAGAAATCAACGCCACATCTCTCTCTGATACATGAAGAAAGAAATGTATTCACCAGAGAATAGCTGATATCCTTAAAAAGTAAGCCGAAATTCAATTCTAAGAAAGTTAGGAACTGCTAGCTACTGCTACGAAGAAAATAACTGCTTCAATTAGAAAACTTCAAAATCACGTCCTGCGTCTCATTATTGGTGCAATGAATTCCACTCAAACTGGTTACATGTTGCTGCATTCAAATAACAGGCGTCTCAGTCTCATTAAAGAACGTTCCTTGTTGCTATGGGAAAAAATTATTAGGGTTCTATGACGATGTGTGATTGTATCTGTATAAAGATTGAGTGTAATATAAAGACCCAGAGAGGCGTTGTACAGGGATATGCTGGTCTAACTAAGTTTTATAACCCATAACACCACCGCAGCCAAGACCTTTTTTTAGACCTTGGCTGCTAAAAGTGGAAGACAACCATAAAGTTCACTCTCCTACAACGTTTCAAATAAAATGTCTTTTTCCTTCGAGATGTACTGCTAATCGTTTCAACTTGTCTTTTAAAGATATACAATGCGATTCAAAATTTCAATAGTTCATCTGATACAATCGCCATAAAGTGTTTTATTCCAGATATTGAGGAATTATTTGTTTTAAATAGCATTTAAAATGAAGTATAAAAATTGTTTACAAATTAAATCTTGACAGGTTCAGCAGAAGTTTCTGTTTTCTTCATTAAAAGGAATTATGACTTTTGAAGAACTGAAAGAAAATTTATTAGAAGAGTTTTCTTCAAAATTAAACTGTACAACTTTTAGAAATTGCTATAAACTAGGTATTTATAGCTCATATTTTATCTCAGAGAAATCACATTTCGAGGTCAAATAGATATTTTTTCAGTTTTTGATTACATTATAAAGGGAATTCTGGATACTACAGCTAACTTAATTCTGTTGTTCGGATTGAAAACCGTTAGCGAATAAAGGTTTATGAGGAACTTCATTCTTCAAGTAAACACCAAGTTCCTGTCCCCAATTGATTGAACCCCATTATTCCTACAAAAATCGCTATTGTATTTTTAATACATTTATATCAGACTTTTATAAAGCTAGTCAGAGGCTTTTTAATACTAAGCAGAATATCTTTTGCTTCAATAGTGGACTGAAAAGACATAAAAATGAGATTTCTTTACGGGAGAGCAAGAGATTAAAATATTTCAATTGCAACTCATTTGACCACAAAGCCTCCTTTTGTTCCCCAAACAAAACCTTTCAGACTCGAAAAATCCCCACAAAGTGCTATACAAAAGGTTAATTGTCAAATTCCTATTAGATCTACATGTAAGCATATTCAGGTTAAAGTTGAAAACACATTCATCGTACTCTTAAATACTGATAGTGAAACTACCATGTTGAATGAATCTACTTATAACAAGATTGGGTCCTCAATACTCAACTCTTCATCTACTCCAATTACAGGAATGGGTCAATCTAGAGTTAAGACAGATATTTTAATGAGACCTTCAAATTGAAAACACTATATTTCAATCAAATCGTCATGTAATCTCACACAAATTTACTTCTTTATTGACACTCATTGGGACTGATTGTACAAGCCGAAAACTGATGTAACAAGATGAATTTTCGATAGGTAAAAAACGGTTTTCATTTGACTGAACCTGAACCAAACATTTGTAATTTATTTTTTATGAGTAACAAACTAAAATTCAGAATTAGACATAGAACCGCAAAGTAATAAAAAGAAAAATAATCAAAGATATTTATAAACTATCATCCCAATAAAACCAAAAGTGCTAATTTATCCAAATCACTTTCACCGATGAAACGCCCATAGCACTAAGACCACGTAGGCCTGTAGTGAAAAACAAGAAGCTGAATGACCGATTCAGCAATGGCTCAATGATGGAATAATAGAAAGGTCTTCAAAGTTTATTACGCCATTTGTCCTCTACAAGAAACGTGACGACTGTACTCGAATTTGTGTCAACTTTCAGAAATTTAACAGCAAAATGGTTAAAAAAAGATTTCCAAAATATTCACTATTTCAATTATTGGAGGGAATAAAAATATAAACTGGATGAGATATGAAAATTCTACAACTTCTCAATGACAAATATCTTCAATTCATACTAGATAAAGGACCAAACGATGACCGACTGGGTAGAATAGAGCTCTGCGGTACCGGGATTCATAACAGATGAAATAAAAAGACAAGCAACGAAGCTATAAACAATAATTTGGAAATCGAAGAACATGAGAGACAAAAGTATAATAAACATAGAAATGTTGCACAGACCTACATTGTCGATGATATGGTAGCAATCCATAAAACTGAGTTTCGATCGGGAATGAAGCTTCATTCTAAGTCTTACAGATCTTATGAGATTGCTAAAGTGCAACTTTTAATGACAGATACATCTTCAGCAAAGTGGGTCAACATGAGGGTTCAAACGCAACATCTGCAACTACTAATTTCATCAAAAGATGGCCAGATACTTAGATGAACTTTCCCTTAGGGCAATATTTTTCAGGTAAAGTATTTCTTTTGGTCTTATTATGATGGCAGGAGGACATATCAAGTCAGAATGCCCTAGTGTGATACCAGACGATGCAGGAGAGTAACTGCTCAATTCCTTAAGAGATGAAATAAACATAGAAAAATATGCGATGATGATTTGTGGCAGACAACTGCGTTTTTTCTCCTTTAATTCTTTGTCCTAATATTTAAAGTTAATAATGATTTCCTTATTTTAATTCTTAGTAATGTAATAACTTTGTTAACGTAAATAACTTTGCACGTATAACAATATCAAGAGTGGCTATTAGTGTTTAAAGTTCAAGCAACCATAAACGTTTTCAAAGTTTGTTAATTTCTCCTTAAACGATAATGACAAATACTACCGAATGTTGTCATCATTTTAAGAATGTTATGTAAATATACAAAGAGCTGGTTTTGCGCTATTCTGAAACTTTCATCCATATAAGAACAGCTCGTATATATATGAAGATTTTAAATTAATTCCTATTATTTTTCATTCTTTGTTTTTCTTAGTATTCCCCTGGAACTTTATTTTAACTTCGTGACAAAAAGTTTCTTCATTGTCTTTTCTGTCTTAGTAAAAAACACAGACATATCGCAAATCACACCAGGTATTGAAAAAAAAAACAGTATTAGATTATATAATTTTATATTTAATCAATAGGGTTAATTTAAATGGAACTAAATGCTTTTGACAAGCAGAATCATACTTATTTATTCTTTGTGCATTTTCTCTAATAGTTAATGATAGTATTTTATTTTTAAAAGAGCTCAGATACTAAAATATATAAAATTGATATTTTCTGTTTTATGTCTAAATAAAGCCATTTGTATGCTTTACAAGAATACAAATTATTTTGATAGAGGATCTGGTCAGGTGGGTCTCTTCAAGAATACATGAACTTCACAGCATGTATTCTTGAAGAGTATGGCCACTAATAAAATGCGTAAAAAGCAGACAGCTTTTACGCATTTTATTAGTGGCCATACCAATGTGCTTACTTTCCAACAAGGACGAAAGTAAACTTTCCCCGATAGCCATTAGTATAAACCTGAATAGGCATTCCCCTCCCACATACTTAAGTTTTACAAAAGACATTTTAAATGAACCAATATTATGACTTTTTAGGGTGTTTTGGATTCATAAGCTAGACCATCTGGGATTAGTAACAATAAAATTAAAAAACACAGAAATAACCGACACTTTAAGTTTTAAATGTTATTTTTACTTATTACACTTAGGCCTAATTTCACTATATGGATAGAACCAACAAAAAATCTGCCTATTTCAAAAAAAATTTTTTCGTGCTATTGACACTCCACGTAGCATATATACACGCGTAAGTAGGCCTCAAAATTTAAAAACTTCAAATTTTATAGAAGACTGGGTTTTTTCGAGGATTACAGTGTAGAAAAGCAAATAAACAAAAACGATTAAGTAATGTAAAAAGAAAATAATTTAAAAAATTAATATTTTCTTCCTAAAACTTGGTATCTCTTCCAACTTCAGGGGAAATCTTTTCCGCGAGTTGTTACTCTGAAAACTTACGTAATGCAAATACCGTGATTATGTATTTTACAGACTTATTTTTATTCATATGTATAAATATCTGCTGACACCGAGAAGTACTTCCAAACGTGGAAATAATTTCGTACATGAATTTAGGAGTGATTTTAAACCTGGACAGGAAACAATTGCAAAATTCAGGCATTCCATCTTTTCTAAACTTTTACTTCAAATGTGAATTGCACTGGATATAGATTACCTTCCTTTACATATAGTGAAGCACTCATTCTATGTTTATTGAGAAAATTGAAGAAAAGTATGAAAACTTGTTCTCCAGAGATGTAAAACCTGCATACATCGTTCCAAGCACCTAAAACTGGAAAAAATAGATGTGACAACAATAGATATGCAACAGCTTTGCAAAAAGTTTTAAACTTCAATTTCAAAATTTATATTAATAATTCAGCTATATACCATAATATTGGATGGGCCGCAAAATCCCTCGTTGTAGGCAACATGCGGCCTATAAGTTCAACACTTGCTTTACATGAACGAAAGTATAAGATAACTACTACAGAGATGTCTTAAATATTCGTAAACAAGTCAAAAGAAGTACTCGGCATTAGTAAAAGGAATGATGAATATCTTTTACCTAGAGCATGTAATGTAAAGAAAAATTGCATCTAGAATTTTGAAGCAAATATATTTTATAAAAACAAGCAATAAATTTATATGAATTTATTTAGCTAAATTACAATCGAAAAAGTATATATATATTTATGTATATATGTATATTAAAAGTTTAATTTAAACAGATGATCCAAGTGTCAGACATGGGGATCAGAATCTTGTTCTTGACAGCTCATTTGTAAATATTCACGGAACATTGCACGAGCTTGGTGAAGAACACGATGTACATTGTGCTTACGAACCATCTTATCAAAATGCATAGCTAGCTCGTTATAATCCATGTGACTTTTCATAATCATATCCCGGTGCTGGAGGAGCAACGTTAGGCACAGAAACAACATGAACGGATTTCCTCCCCCAAGCTCGTAAGGAGGTGGGAGAGAAGACTTTTGACATTTGCCACTGTATTCTAAGGCCTCAACACAAGAATTCGTAAGTGATTCTGGTGCTACACTGGATGACATAAAAATGGCTGCATTCTTTTTCCTATTTATCTTCTCATCATGCAGTCCACTTTCCCTTGAGACATTGTTTTCTGATGAACCACAAGCGGTGTTTTGTAAACCAACAGGGGAAAATTCAAGATCACTTTCAATACGCCCTGGGCAGCTTTCCGACAAAGAGTCTGAGCTGTCACTACCATGTCTCTGAAATCTATTATCAATACCAGGACTATGTACAAGTCGTATAGGTATGACTGATTTCAGATGACATGCACAGCCATTTTTATCCTCAGATTCCTCATTTTCCAGAATTTCGCCATTACATGGAATTTCAGAACCGGGTTTTAACTGCACATCAAAATCAATATCAAACTGTTCATCTGGAGTGCAACAGTAATTGGAGTCACCCCCACCGTCACTACCATTTAAATGTAAATAATCGGGATGCTTTTGAGTTTTCTTTGCAGATCCAAGCCTACAAATTTGGTCCATTCCAGATAAGTCATCACTTGTCCAGCTTTCTGGGGCATCATCTTCCACCGACTGATCAATACTCTGCAAATGCTGACAATACCGTAAACTCTCTCGAGCGGATTCACAACATTCTGGTGAACGAGGAGAATCTAAATCCTCAGAATCTATAGTGTATGATCTTTGCAAAAAAGATCCAGGCAGCTGCCTGTTTAAATTTTCGAGCTCCATCCGTAACTCACGAGTCATTGAAGTGGTCATTGGAAGGTAATCTTGGGAATCATCATTATTAATATCGGAAACACTATTCCTTCGACTTATAGAGGAAGGATGTTCATTTTGTGCGCTAGTACATGGGCTTTCTTTATTAGATGATTCTGCTTGCACTTCGGACATTTTTTCTGTTTCTGCTTCATCAGTATCTTTACTGTTGCTTTTCATTAATCCTCGAATTGATGACGCAGAGTTTTGCTTCCTAATAGCACGAACTTTAGTATAAGGATTTTCACGGCTATGAATCCGCGGTGACTGGGGGCGAAAAGTGTTGGCTGAAAATAGTTCTTCGAACAAAGAAAGTTCCTTTTCGGGAGGAGAAGGAGGAATGGAGCTCCACAAAACTTCAAGCATTGAAAGAGCGTCATCGAAAGCAAATTCTCGTTTCAACTCTAATAAAAGCCATCGATAACAAAATAGCAGATCATCAGCCCCTTGAGTTTTCAAGTATTCAAAAAACTGAGAATCATAATGTTCAAGAAGTTCAGTCAATTGCTGAAAATTAGAAGTCATAGCTTTACCATCTAGATGAAAATTTGATTTTAATCTTTGCATCAATGCACAAAAGCATACATATGCATGAGCTTCATCTTTCATAGTCACCAAAATTGGAGACGCTAAATCACTCATACCTTGACAATAAGATACACTAGGATGATTTAAGGCATACGTTGTAAGTATATTGAACAGAGACACTACATTTTTATTGTCATCCGATCCGGCATAGAATTTATGAGTACGATCAGTTCGAAGAACGTCTTTCCGTACCATATTAGTAACGTACTGAATTTCTTCAGTTAAATTACCATTAGAAATCATATCTTGCCAAGTTTGTTTCAACTTTTGGTATTCAGAGGACATCTGTTTCATATATGCAATTCTTTCCTTAGCTGTAAGTCCGTGAGGATAAACATTCAAGATGTGCTTCCACACCACTTTACGCAAAGCTGGATCAATCCCTCTTTGGTATACAGACAATCTTAATTCTCGAGGTTTTATTAGACGTCCATCAGAATCTAGATATACATGAAATTCTGAATCAATCATTGGTTGTTTAACTGGCTTGAAACTATCAAGGTCACTTTCATTTTCAGACAAATTCAATGCTCTTTGCACCATATTAAAGGTTTTTTCCATCTGAAAAGAAAAAAAAAATTAATAATGTGGATGAACATCCATAAAGTCCATAAATAATTGAAGTAAATTAGATATCAATGAAAAATTTTACATTTGAAATATCACTTGTTTTTATGTTTAGTGTTATATACAGCATAAGATGAAATCTCTATTTTTATTTATTTATTTTATTTATTTTTTTTTACATTTTAGAATGGCAATTTAGCATCGATTAAAAAAATATCATCAGCATCGAAATTTTATACTCTTTTCTTTCTAATACCTTTTAAAAACTACTTACTCCAGTTCTAAATAAACCAATAAAGTTCATAAAAAATACAAATAGAGTGGACGTTCTTAGTATAAGTTCGTCGTTTAAATATCAAGATGCATTGCAAAGTGAGAAAGCACAATGTCACAACTTTTTTCCCGAAAATTTGATGGGGCTAAGCGAAAGCAGAAGATGAAAGGTGCATGTGCTGAATGTGAAAGAAAAGAAAGCAGAGGAACATCGATGTGCCCGTGCTTATTCTAGGGCGGAATAGTATGACCCCTCATGGGCGATGAGTCATGGGTACAACACTCTACCCGAGAGACCATATTCATTTTAATAACATGGAAACATTCTAGTTAACCATAACGAAAATTCTCAAAGTTTCGCAGTCCACAGGGAAGGTTATGTTGACAGACTTTTGGGACGCAATAAATATCATTTAGCTTCATTTTCTCATTACAGGGCTGCCGCGCAATAGCTGATCGGCAGAGCGATACCTTTCGGTACCGAAATCCAGCTGCAGTATTCTTCTCTAGCTTTAGTGCAGCAAGGAGTTGACTGTAATGCTCCAAACCAAACTAAACGTCACTGAAGGGACTGTTCATGAGTACGCTATTGCCCAGGAATAAACAAACTAATTGACTACCATTTGACGTAACAGACTACGGAGCTTATTAAGTCGTGCGGTTTTGTTCTTGGATTACAAAGCAAAACACTGCAAAGCAAGAGATAAAGGAAAAAGGTTCTGTCGTCTAAAAGGGGGAACATGTGAATCAACCGACCTACAGCCATGATCTACCAGATTCTAACCCTACCAGGTTTCCCCCTTTTCCCGTGAAGTCAGCACTAATGGGGCGTCAATTCGGAAGTGGTCAACAGTCTGTAGTTTGGTTGAATTTGGACAGATAGTCAATATTTTGCAAACCAGGGCTAGATAGCGACTTGCTACTCAAAGCCGACTTTAAATGGCAACGAATACCCATGTTATTAGCAGCGGGATTCGGAACCCGTGACTCCAGTACTGAAAAGCATTGCACTATTCCTTCAGTCTTTGTCTGGCTTACTGATTTTGAGATAATTTTTATGAATATTCTATCTAACAAAAATCATTTATTAAGCATGAAAAAATATATAAATGTAAAAATTTTTATCAATTTCTTATACAATATATATGGTTTAATATAAAATTACAAATAAAAAACAATAACTGAAATTGTGCTTGAAACCACACACAAGCATTCATGGGTATGTAGTATATTTTTATTTTATTGTAACTTTATGCACACAAGGTAAGTTTTTTCCTCAAATGTTGATGTTTGGGAGTTTCTTTACAGCCCTGGAGAAGACAGGAATATGAATTCTTATTCAGTTTGCTCTTCTTCAGGGACAGAACAGGCTAGTGGGATTCAGATTAATAGTCTCAGGTACTTAAATGCATCATGATTTAGTTATCATCAAGCACAACAAGCTGTTGAAAACTTCCTAAAATAAACATGCAGTTTGATATTTGAACATTACTTGTAGGTCCTTAAAGATACAAAATGTTAGAAGACAATAAAAAAGTAAAAATATCAGTTGAAAGAAATAGAATACCATTTGTAGTTTGTCTCCTTTTTTCTCCTTCACGTTCACTTGCATGCATTCATAAATATACATTTGCCGTTAACCAAAAAGATTAATCTAATATCAGAATGCAGCTTTCAGCATTTTAAGATATTGAACATTTCCCATCAACAAAAATAACAGACAAATTATTGAAAGGAGGAGAGAAAACTATTTGTTTTCTGTATAGTGATATTATAATAAAATAGATCATACATGACAACTTACATGGTTCTCCCATAATAAAATGGTCAACAAAAATGTGTGGCATTGTATGGGCAAATGATTGATAGACAAGTGTCTCTGTATTATTAAATTTATTTAAAAATTATCTGTTCTTTTCTTTGTTTCTTTCTCACACTCATTCATTTACAAACATACATGCACACACAGTGACTGAGAATAAAGCTAAATATCTAAGCTACAAATAAGCAAAATATTAAACCCTTATAAATAATCTCCTGTATATTTTTCAGGTACATTTCCTTAATAAAGTGATAATTGCTTCACTATTTTAGCTAAGTTGGCTTAAACTATCACTAAACTGAATCACAAAAACAAAATCATATATTTAAAATTGAGATATTTATTGAATATACTGATAATTAAGATATTTACTGAAATGTGTTTCAATAGCTTTAAGACAATAAAACATATCTGACCACAATTATTTACTTAAGTACTACAAGAAGTATCTAATCATTACATTAAAACATAATACAGCACTATTAATGCATATATATATATATATATATATATATATTGGGTTGGCAACTAAGTAATTGCAGATTTTTTTTAGAAAATCAAACACAATTTTTTCATGGAACTAAATAACTTTATTCTATAATGTATTGCCCATTTTGATCAATCACCTTTTGCCATCTTTCAGGTAGCATCATAATCCCATGTTCATAAAACTTCTGGTTTTTATTAGCAAAAAACTGAATCAGGTACGATTTGACATCATCATCATTATTGAAATTTTTACCATTCAAGGAGTTTTGTAAAGATCACAAAACAAAAAGCAAGCAGATGGTGCAAGATCAGGACTATATGGTGGATGTGGCAAAACATCCCAACCAAACTCCAATAATTTTTGCCGAGTGACCAAAGATGTGTGTGGCCTTGCATTGTCATGATGGAATACAACCCCTTTTCAATTTGTCAATTTGGGCAGCTTTTTTTCAACTGTATTGTTTAATTTCGTTAGTTGTTTAATGTAGACATCAGAATTGATCATTCAGTTTGGTGGTAAGAGTTCAAAGTAGACAGTTCCTTTGTAATCCCACCAAACTGATAACAAAACCTTCTTTTGATGAATATCAGCTTTTGATGTTGTTTGAGTGTGTTCCCCAGGCCTGCTCCACGATCTTTTCCGCTTGGTATTGTTGTAAACAACCCATTTTTCATCGCCAGTTATCAGTCGTTTTAAAATTGGATCATTTTCATTACGTTTCTTTAGCAAATCGCAGCTGTTAATGTGTTGCATTAAATGCGTCTCTTTCAGTTCGTGAGGAACCCATATATCGAGTTTTTGAACATAGCCAAGTTGTTTTAAGTGATTTTCAATGCATGTATGTGATACATGAAGCTTCTCTGCAATCTGACGTGTTGTACTGTGACGATCCGAATTGATTATTGCTTTGATTTGGGCATCATCAACTTCAACTGGATGACCAGAGCCTTTTTCATCTTTGAGTGAAAAATCACCAGAATGAAATTTGGCAAACCAATTTTTACACTGTCATTCTTTTAAGGCTTCGTCACCATAAACATGACATAACTTTTTATGAGCTTGCAATGAGTTTTTCCCTTTGTGGAAATAAAAAAGCAAAATATGACGAAAATGTTCCTTTTGATTTTCCATTCTTCAACGAAGGCCAAGCAAAAACTACGCAACCGATCAAAAAACTTTTTTTACTGATTGACAACTGAATTGCCAACTATCAAATAACAAAGTGTGTTTTACATTTGTACTATGTCTGCAAACCTAAAAATCCGCCTGAAATCTGCAATTACTTAGTTGCCAACCCAATATATATATATATATAATCTCACCTGAACATATACATATAAAAATATATTTTAAGACATAGCAAACTTGATTAACAAAGTGTGATAAAATATTGAAAAGTTTTAATCTCAGAAAAACACATCATTCAGTAAAAGTGTGGTATATATTCTCACTCAATTATTTAAAAAAAAAAAAAGAAAAAAAAAATTCCCACCAGATGGCGCAATGAGCATCATATTCTAATTTCTGAGAAGCCATGTGATTGGTCCTCCTTGAGGATATAAGCTGCAAGACAGCAGTGAAACAGTCAGTCAGCCTTGGGAAGAGGAAGTTGATCCTTGGAACAGACAGTTGGTTTTTTTTGGAGCAGGCAGCCAGCTACAGTCATTTACCTTATGTTTCCTGCATCTCTCAAGATACCTCCTTGAAATTACTGAAGATGGTTTTACTACAGTGGTTCAATTTTTGTTCTTATGTTTATTTTAAGCCTGCCTTTTTTCACTTAAGTCAGTGAAACTGTTGTTTATTTGTACTTCAATACACATATGTTGAAGCTTTTAAAAATACTTTGTGTGGACAGTTCAAGAAATAAATATTTGTTTTTTTTACAGTAGTTTAATTACTTTTTTTGCCAACCTCTTGCTCTTTTTTAACTACTGACCAACTCTTAGGTCTTACAAAAAGACTGAGAGAATTGTCATTTCCTAGACTATATGAAATCCCAAGTATATTGACACATTTTTTTTAATGACAAGAAAAGAAGAAATTCCTTAATATTTTCTCTGAGCTGAACAGAGTGTGTACTCAAATATTATAGAAAAATTAAGGACTTTTTAAGAGCCTTTGAAGGAAAAAATAAGGGTGCTTACAATTCTTGATATTATTGAAATATCACCTTTTACCAAAGAAAAATTAGAAAGCAAAGTAGAATAAAAGTAAAATAATTTATTACTTTGCTCCATTTAAAATTATTATCTGATAAATAAGGACCAAACTATGAAATATTGAAAAAAATTACAAGGTTATGAAAATATTTTATTACATCTTTCTATATTGCTTTAGAAATACAAAATGCTTAAAAACTAAGTAAATAGTCCTAGCAAAAATAAATAACATGTGATTGCAAGAAGGATTCTATTATGAAATAAAGAGAAATCAGTTATAGATATTTCAAGAATTAGCAATATGTTTTAAATGAGGTAAACATATCAAATGTATAATGCAGCATGTACTTGGTTTTCAAATTAGAAACCTTATAATAGGAGTTAAGATTGTTTTATAGGAGTTATTATTTATAGGAGTTAAGATTGTTTACATTTTAAGTAAAGCTATTTTTGCATAATGGAATTTCTTATCCCATTATACTTTTTTAGTAACTGATATACTCTTCCTATGTAGTCTATAAAGGATTGAAAACATACTTTCCTAGTATTTTTAAAAAGAAAAAAAGTTTAAAATCTTCTACAGCAATTATTTTGATATTTTTTTAGTCATATTTTCATGCAGCATGTAGACAGACTTTGCACTGCAATTCAACAGTCTAATCAGACTACTAGCAGGTGAGAAAAAATAACTATGGCACACACAGTAAACATCAACATCAGAAGCTGGTGATACAGCAAAATAATAATTTTTTTTTGGTAATATTGGCATTTTATTCACACAGTCATAGTAGTATGTTGCTATTTTCCAAAATATACAAGAGAAAAGAATATAAATTCAGTGGCTTTAAAAAAATTGCTTCAATAACAATAAGTAACTTTAATGCATACTATTGGCATTAGATAGCATATAAAATAGAAAAAAAATTCTTTAAGTTGACGTTGGCATAAGAATTTGAGTAAATACATGTAGCTTTCAAATAAATAAATACTTATTATATATACAGTAATAACATAGAATTTAGTAGAATTAAAGAACAGTTTAGAAATAGCTTGTCTGATGACAGGAATAAAAAATTAATAATTATGATTTTTAGGAGCATTAAAACTATCAGCCATAAACAGTATACGCAGAATAACATAAAAAATATAGATATATTTTGATTATTGATATCTGAAATTTTATACATTTTCCAATAATTATGAAACACTATATATATCCTTTTGAATCATATATATAAACAAGTTTTATAAAGAAATCAATTATTTTTTCTTATTATATGCGCACATTTTCTTTCTTGATAAAATTTATTATAATCATTCTTTAGAATAATTATATTTCATTTGTTTATTACAAATGTTTTTTTCTATTATTTTATTATCTAGTATTGTGTAAGATGTTAGAGAGTCTCATAAACATACTCCTTACTTTTTACAAAGAAAACCGTAAATGTTAATGCCCTAATAACAGTATTAAAAATTAAAACAGAAAAATTTATCAGTATAATATTAGATAACATTGTTAGCACTTTAATTACCACAAAATGAATAAATTTCCAAAGCAAGCCCCTGAAGAGGAAAATTTTAAAATTGTAAAAAAGTATTTCAATATTTGTGATATCATTTTTGCATATAAATTCATTATCATTCCTTTTAGATTTCTCATTAACCATATCTGATAAATTTTGAATAATTCATGCCGTATGTAAAGTGGCTTGTATTATACTTTTGTAATTTATCAGTCATGTCATCTTCGTACGTTATTTGAATTATGTTCCAAAATTATGAAAAACTTTAAACTATTTGTATTATATTAATTTGAAATTAATTTTCTTTTAAATCATAAAACCAGAGGCAGTCTTTATAATTTGATTTCATGCATTTGCTAACATTATATGATACAAACTATATTCTGTTCTATTTTGTAGAAGTCTTTTTATGATCCACTGTTAGTATGTCATGTTTGCTTAATAAATAAAAGATTTATTTATTTTAACTTGCCATACATTTCCGAATATAAGCCGAAGATATGATTTTAATTCAAAAATTTACCCTAAGTTCAAAACCTGTATATAAGCAGAAGTGAAAAAATTTTTTTGAAAGCATTCACATATGTCATCAAGCAGATAAATATTTTCCAATCAATTTGCTTTAAATTAAAATGCTAGACCAACGCTTTTCAAAACTTTTTCACCGCAGCATCCAATTTATATACTGTAGGGGTAGAGGATTGATCCCACCTCGATAAATATAAGAACATCTCTTAGCACAGTTTGAAAGTGGCGAGGAAAACAACTTATATTTTAAATTAACTTCATATGTCTTGGTTAATTTCACAATTTACACTAACTTATTTAGATTACTGCAGCAGAGCATGATTTTTAATCATGGAGCTAGACCATGCAACCAATGGTACTTTTACTGAGATGCTAAAGACAAGTTTCAATTCTGGTAACCCTATATGAAGATAACTTTTTCTTAAATTTAAGCAATATAGGTTTTAAAAAGAATGCTATGATTGGCAATTTATTGATTGCTTCCGGAATATGTAGATTGTGTTTATTAGCAGTTTAGCTGATCTACTACCGTTATAGTACTGTTGTTTTGGAGTAGTTATAATACAGATAAGAGTCATTTTTAATTTATTTTTCAATTTTTATATATTTTTTTCTTTCAAAATTTATAAGCCTTATTTACTTTTTGTCATTATGCATTTTCTTTTTTGTTCTTTACTGTTATTTTTTTACTGTTTTGTTAAATTTTGTTGATTTGGCAGCTTTTTATTGTCAACAGCAAAACATGTTATAAAAAAATACATGCATTACATCTGCTCCATGGATCCATATATAATTCACCCCATACACACACTTTAGGTCTTTAACCCCCTCCCCCCCAAAATTCTCATCTTACACATGGAAATATACAGTAATTCCATAGCAACTATTGTTATTTACTAAATATTCAAGAAGTATGATGTACATGCAAATTTAATTTATAAAGTGAGTATGAAGTTATTTTCTTGTTTTTTGTGTAACATTAATATTTTGATAATTCTAACAAAGTTTGAGTTATGTTTTTTTGGCTACCAACTTTTTTAAATAACACGATGTTTTCATTTCTCATTTCATTTACTTATAGAGATCACTCCACATTCTTAAAACTTTACTATTTTTTATAATGTAAGAAATATTTTCACATTATTACAAGCAATCTTGTATTGTACAAACTTATCTAAAAGTCTGATATGTGAAACAGTACATAATGTGATTATTGTTATCTTTATTAATGCATAATTCTCTTTCTTACATATTTTCTAAGCAAAAGAACCCAGCTCCTTCTTAGTCTCATAGGTCAGGGATCAGCAGACCACAGCTTTGCATAGGTGTTTGTGGCTCTTCAGACCTTTGCCTCTGTTCATTCGACCAATAGCAATTAATATTTGTAAATGGTCTCTAAAACTCCTGTCTATCTTTATTATTTAATATTTGATTATTTTTTTTAAACTCTCATGATTCCTGCCATATGCTTTAGAAAAACCCATGTAGTACTTATTAATATCAAAATTTTTCAAACAGCATTTAAATACATTTCTGTAATATAAGGTGCATATTCTCATTAAATAAAATGTTTTTGACAATAAATTCTGTGCAAGAAAAATTACAGTAAACATTTTAAATCTGTGAGAAGAAACTAAAAAAAAATCTTTTTATTTAAATAATACTTAATTTGAATGAGAGCAATTAATTATTTTACTCTGCACAATATTTCTTTCTATGTTAGAACTATTTAGAAGAAACTATATATTACTATGAATGGCCAGTTCAACTTTTTAAATAAGCATGTGGCAATGCAAAATTAATGAAATGCAAGAACTTAACATTATGAAAGTCAGATGTGTGAGAACTTGTCAAAAGACCAAAAAAATTCAAAGTTGGTATGGGTATTATTATGTATACACAACTAAAGAAGACAAAAACAATCATTATTTACAATGCTTTAAAGCTTGTTTGTTGCATAAGGATATTGATGAATTCAAGGTGAGTCTTTTAACCAAGTGTTGTACTAAATTCCAGGATAACAAGATTTTTCTTTTCTTTGCTAGTTTGTTTAAAAGGCTGGATTTATAGTCGCATGGCATTAAAAGCACTTATTTTTATGTACCTTTAAAAGAAAGAATTTTAATGCAACCACCACCAGGTTCTGAAGAAAGCTGTTTAATACCGTTTGCCCTTTGAAAAAGACCATTATGCCCTTCATTTTAGTAGGCGTGAATGGTTGCTGAAAATGCATTCTGTTTTGTGAGAATTGGGCTTTAGCAAGTATTTGTGGTGTAACAGCACTTATAATTATGCAGATAAAATTATTTTACTTTAATATGTTGATGATATGATATTGTTATTTTCAGTATGAGTTACACCCGGATAAATAAAGTTATAAAAATTAAAAGGAAAGGTGCTTTAAAAATACTAGGGAAAATCCAAAAATTACTAAGTGCGAATTTTATAGAAAAAAAAATTATAAACTAAAGAAAATAAGTAAAGTTTGTAAATACTATAAAAATTTTAACTACTCCCTATTTTTATAAACTAAAGATAATAAGTAAAGTTTGTAAATACTATAAAAATTTTAACTGCTCCCTATTTTCATTACCGATTGCAAAAGGAGTTGTCTATTCAAAGACCCAATTCCCAAAAACATTTGAAGTAAGAGAAGAAATGAAAATGTTTCCTTACATAAGTTTGATATAGTTCAGCTTTCATAGCAGGATGTATGCATACATATATATAATATGTGGTCACATATTTTCACAATTCCAGGAGCAACATGGCATGTAACATTGGAATGGATTAATGTATTTACTTGATTATATAAAAGTAACAAAAATTTAAAGTTAAACCTAAGCAATATTAATAACTTAAATTTACAAACATATATAGATGCAGACTTTGCATCTAATAGATTACCATACTTCTATGGGAGGTTTTATAATTTTCCTCAACTAAGTGCCTATAATAAAGCGAATGTTTGAAGAGAAAGCTGTTGATTTAAGTACAATGGAAAATGAATTTATTGCTTTAAAAGAAAGATTTAAAGAGCTTATCTGATACTTGCAAATTTCAGATGAATGCATTAGAGCTGGTATAATTCAAAACTCATATGTATGAGAATTATTTTGTAATAACATTGAGATGATAAGTTTTTAAAATTGCCTTTGGAAAATCATAGGTCAAAACACATTGATGTAAAACTGCATTTTGTTAGAAGTTTGATTGCAGATGAAGCTTTCAAATTATGCTATATCAATAGTAAACAGAATCTTGCAGATGTTTTAACTAGATCTTTGTCAAAAGAGGGATTAATAGGTGTAACAGATAAAATTTGCTTGTTAAGGATTATGTGAAAATTTCCGTAAGTACCTATGAACTTTCTAAAATTTGAGTCAATATTTTTAGGTTGAACACTAAAAAGAAAAAATACAATTAAATTTAAGTTTTACATAGTTATTTCTATTCAGTTTAGTATACTTTGAACATGTTTATGTGTTATAGTCATTTAACATATATGTATTATTTGTTTTCATATTTCACAAGGTACAAGATATATTTACAAAATATAATGTTTTGTGCTATATATATTTGATTGTTAAAACAAGTGTTTTTAAATTTGTATAAGGTTTGGTACACTCAAACTTAATATATGTTTATGTAATGTATAAAGTTTGAAAATGAGTAAATATATGATTTAAACTATGAACTCGGCTTGTTCTTAATAGAATGGCATGACAAAGGCTGAATAACTAAGGTATACTCCTGGGAGATATTCTTGCTATATATATATTTATGTATACATTTATTATATTAGTATATTTAAATGAGCAGTAGCAGGATTGCCAGAATTTGTCAAGATGTAATTTAATGTTCTAATGCTTTAACTTATTTTATGAACAGGAAAGTGTTAAATTTCAGTCATAAAAGAATTGCTTCATAATCTGAGTTTAAAGGTTTAAGTTATATTAAGTTTTTTTTTTTTTGGTAGAACTTGAACTGAAGTATATCATATTTGTTTTTTGTGAAAAAGGCTGGGGGGGGGCAATACTAAATTCCATCTTATCTGCTAATATAATATTTCCAGCCTGGCTATAGCAAGTAGCTAAGTTAATGTATATATTATGTTTTCCTTGTATTGAAAAGTGAACTGAAATGTGTTTGTATGTGATGTCAGCCTACAAGCTGACTATATGAAGTGAAATGAAATGTGAATGTAGATGACGTCATCCTGCAAGATGACTGATTAGAGGTAACTGTTTTTGGGATTTTTGAGAGAAGCTTAACGTTAAAATTTTTGTCTCTGTTGATGTGCCATGCTCAGTAGAATAAATGTGTTTTCTGGAAAAGGCATTTAGTTTTATTTTCGGTCAAAGTCACCCAGCATCTGGTAGATGCACCCCACAACCTCTGGATTTTTGATTCTACATTCAATATGTTTTGAACACCTTGTTTAGAATGCATTTAGTTTATTTTTCAAGAAATAAATGATGTTTTTATTAATACTTAGGCCTTATTTTTTTAGATACCCATATTTTTCCCCTGACTAAATAAAATTTTAAATTGCTTTTTGTGTAAAATATAACAATCATTAATATTTATTATTGAATATTGCTGTTCTCAGCACTGAAGATTCATTTTACCACATTACATTAGAAGAGTTCTTGTAAGGGAAATCTTCAAATATTTTTATCGTAACTTTAAACTCAAATTTTAGAAATTACTATTAAATTTTAGAAAAACAGTCAAGATGAAAATATTTTAGACTTACATGATTTAGAATAGTACCAGTTATAGAGGAGCGATCAAGTAAAAAGCTAGTATTACTACTGCGATTAACATCAATAGGAGCAACAACATCCCAGTCTTCTAAGCCTGCAAGAGAAGAAAAAATACCTATTTTTAAAAGAGTAACTGAGAACAAAAAAATGTATTTTCAATAAAGAAATTATCATTTATAGTAAATAAATGATAATTGCTTTATTAAAAATAGGTATTTAATTCATAGGTAATACATACTGCATATTAAGAATAAAAGTTTGATGATAAACTGGACCTAAGAAATAGTTAAATTTCAATAGCAATTAAGATAAATTTTAAACAAATCTTGAAAGATGATATAATATACTTTAATATTACATCTTTTAACAGGATAATTTTTTTAAACAGGCTTAAAATTAATCTTTAACCCATTCAAGACCTGTCTATACAGTGGAATTAGTTTATATAACACTCCCTTATACAATATATTCAGTTATATGAAATATTTATTTTCTGGCAGAACACACATAAGGCTTATGTAATATATTAATAATTTCGCCAAATATTCAGGTATACAAAACATTCATTTAAACAAAATAATGATTGATTGCCTACATAGATTTTCAAATATAAATTTTATTCAGTTATACAAAAGGAGCAAAATTTTTTGCAAGTACTTTCTCTACCAAACAGCTGATTTTTTTTCCTAAAATAATAGTTATATTATATACAAGAAAATTGATATTTTCCCTTTTACAATTTTTTCTCTTAAAATTATTTTTGAATGTCTATGATAAGAACTAAGTTTTATACTACCACTAACCTCTGCCCAAATGATTGCTGCATTTGGAGTTCTAAAACTTTCATCTGTTCTTAAGATGTCAGTTAGACATTTTCCTCAAAAATAAATATATAATATAGTTAGTATTATCTACTAACTATATTATATATTTATTTTTGAGGAATGAAAGAAATGAAAGATACCCATTGTTTTAAAGACCAAAATAAGCAATTTTAAGATTCATTAATCTATGATCCCACTCTGCATATTACACATAAAAATATAAGAAAACCGTAGGGAGCTAAGGTTTTCTTACATTTTCTTATAGATTTTTTTTGCATTATTCTTCAAAAAGTACAGAGCATTTTAAATCAATGTTTTATATTTCTCTTAACATTTAATATTATTTTAATTCTGATTAAAAGTGTTTTATAAAATGTTTTTACTGTATGTATTTATAAATTTGTTTACTGATTACTAATTATATTTCATGTAGATAAAAATAGTTTTATTATAGTTTACAGAAATTAATATAAATATACTTTTTACCGATAGACTATATTTTTTAAAAAGTCTGAAAACCAACACAGCGTTGTTTTCATGTTTCCACAGGTAGAAAAAAAACTACTATTCAGACATACAATGTATTTACTTATAGGAAACATTCTCTGTTCTTCCATTATATAAGTAAGGTTCTACAGTATTAATTTCATGAAAAAAAAAATAGTTTTGATACCCAAATTACTGTTTGTATTATCTTACTGTTATAAATAAAAAAGACCTAGAACCATTAATTGTTAATAAAAGGTTGAGTTAAGCTGAAAACATGAAAATAATTGTGTGTATATATATATATATATATTCACGGGTTACAATCACGGCCAGTTGGTGTGGTAAAGAAAGAGACCATTTCAGCTACAAAAGATATTTATTGCCAGAGCATTGGTTGTTTTAGTTCAACTTCATTATAGGGTTTGGTTTGGTTTGGAGTGCTACGTTCTACTTTTTGCAACACGAGGGCTAATGAGACCGGGACCTACAGCTTAAAGCCAATTTAGAACAGCTACAAACATCCATGCCACAATGGGATTCGAACCCACGAACTCCAGTACTGAAGGCCAGCACACTAACCAATCAACCATAGTTTTGTTCTTCATTATAGGGATGGGATGAACTGTGAAATCATCTATGAAAAAAAATATCTGAAAAACCTGTGTATCTAAATTCTAAGGAGTGGAAAAAGATATTAAAAACAGAATTGTCCAGGCAAGAAGAGCTATTAAAAGACTTGAAAAATTTTGGAGATCTTCAAATATCCAAAACCAAATAAAAAATAAATATCTACAAAACAACAGTTAAAGCAATTTTGTTATATGGTGCCTGGAAACCTGGTGCTTGACATTAAGAAACTAGAAGTCTTCCAAAATAGTTGTATTAAAAAAAATCTTTAAAATCTTTTAGTCATTTAAAATAAGAAATGAATTAACTTTGGAAAAAGCAAACATTAAACCAATAGAAGATGAAATTAACAAAAGGAGATGGTGAAGGACTGGTGCTGAGAACATCAAAAGAGAAATTGGCATATATCTTTCCAGACATGCCAACATTCATGAACTTGTGTCAGGAGCAACAGTGTGGCATAAAATTTTAACATGCTAATTACAGATTATACATAAGTACATTTCTTATTGGTTTCTGAACTAAAATTAAATTTAAAATATTTATACAGTAGTAAATTGTAAAAGGTAAATTAAATTTTATGTATTTAAAAATTTATGGGTAGCTTTTTTAGCTTTAACAACTTATTTTTCAAAACAGTGTTTCTTACAGCAACATTGACCCTGATTCAAATATTTCCATTTTTCTGTCATCAGGAATTCTAGAGTTTGTCTACTTGAATTTGACCTAAATTCAGTTTGGTTTTTCTGCACAGTACTGACAACTTTTAACATACTGTGTGAAAAGTAATATTCAGCATATTGTTTTTTTGCAAAACTTTATATTTAATTGCTGAATTGTAATCTTTCAGCTGTTCAACAGTTTTGTTCTTTTCCTGAGCAATTGGGGGAGTTTCTGGAGTTATCAAATTTTCTCATTTCTCCGGAGAATCTGAAATAGTTGGCACGTCGATCTTGCTCTCCTGGGCTGCTGATAGTGAGAGAAAAAAAGGAAGATCGAAATTGACTTGGCAAAGACAGATGCTGGAGGATTTTAAGAGAATAGGAATTAAGACATTGGAAGAGACTAGTCCCAGGGCAAAGGACTGGGTTGCATGGAGGGGTGAACTGGATGCCTTATGCATCATGAGGCATGAAGAGCCTAAGTAAGTATCTAAATTCATGACTAGGGCACTGTAAGTTTTAATAGGTAAAACCCCTTGTCTGAATGTGTGAACTGTAGCCCATAGGTCAGTTTAGAGTAAGGGTTAAAAGGGGGAAAAGGAGAGAGACAAAGGGTTTTTGTCCTTGATGATAGATTTGAAAAATACTGAGAATTCTCTTAGGCCATAATGAAGGCTTCTGATTATAAATTTACTTTGGGATTATTGATCTATTGCACTCATATAAATTATATGTATCCTATGTGATAAATTACAGAATATTTCTGACAGCATATTCCTTAACAGCTGTCTTCAGGATTTTATACAAAACCTCTACGTTCACAGATTTAGTTTACTTTTTTCTTACATACATGCATATATGTATTTATGCACAGATGCAAACACACAAATATGTATCCCTGAGTAACAGTTTATGAAAACAATAGCAAACATACTTTAATATTTATGTGACAAACAATTTTAAAATATAAATAAAAGTTAGAATGATTTAAGAGTGCTAAATGAAAGTCCTATAAAGTATATAATAATAGAATAAACTACAAGGTTATTCAATAAAAATTTTAATTTTTATACAACCATCACTGTTTTAGAATAACATGATATTCTTGTCATTAAACAGTGAAGTTAGTAAAACTATTACAGAAATTTAAAAAAAAAATGTATATAATCATAAGTAATAGTCAAGTGGTGAGTAGAGAAGAAATATAAAAATTGAAACAGATCAGTTATAGTAAAAGATAGAAAGTAATAAAGTAAAGAAATACTGACATTTTATTGATTTATCAGAGAAATAAACATGCAAATATAGAAAATTAAATTTTTTGATACAGTACTATTAAAACTGTTGAACTTCCTATGTATGTTTGATTTAACCTGTACTACTAGTTTGAATTGAATCTTCAGCAAATTATAAATATATAAGAATAGCTAATTATAATTTAAATGGAAATATATGTAAGACTATAATATATGTAATACCAATCATTCATTTAGTATTTCATTATGAAACAGTATAGAAAATTGTAGTTTCATACAAATATTTTTGATTAAATAAGTTCAATAAAATATAAAATAAAAAAAAAAGTTTATCTACATCATCTGTTGATTCATCAATGAAAAAAAAAGTTTCAACACCCCAAAATAATTTCAAGATATATTTACATACACAGTAATACCTCTACAAAATTTTAACTATTATGATAACTAAGTTTGTAGTTTCATTTGTTTCTATTGGTTATACCTCAAAATAATTTTCCATTTTTAAAATCGATTTAAATGAAATTAATTCATGCTAACAAATTCAAAATCTCCATAGCTAATTTTAGTTTGGAGAATAAAGGTAAATTGCTTTGCTACACAAGGGCAAATGGCACTGAGAACTATTCTGAATGGCTATGAACAAATTTGCCAGGAGTAGGATTTGAACCTGCAAACTCTGGCATCAAACAGCAAAGCTCTACCATTCAGCTATTATTTGGAATAGCTAGCTTTGCTATGTATTTTTGAATTTAAGATTACAAAAACACTGATTATTAATGTAAGTTTTAACACAAAATATAATGTTTTAATAAAGGCAGAGATCTTGGCCTATATTGTCAAAAGACTTTTAAATGTCTTGACTGTGAGAGTATAATTTAGAACAGATATAGCCATTTACAATAATCTAGGGAAAAAATAATGTGAAAAAGATTAAAACTGAAACAGACACAAAGAGAGAGAGATAAATGCTATGAAGCAGGAATGTTTTATTTAGATATTTTTATAAACTTTTAAACTTTATCTTCTCAAAATGTTATTTTCTGAAATTTCATATACCTTTTTATAGAAACTACTACATATTGTCTGCAATCTCGCCAGAATATTTTATACATATGCTTGATTAATCTGAAGTGAACCTTTGTTAGTAACATATACACACATTTTTAATAAAAAAGTTTTCTTTAGAAAAATGCAATTTTTTTTACTATTTAAAAGTAGTTTTTATTCCAGATTTGAAGAACTAAAAAGTATCTTTATGATTCTGATTTCACTTTATTAGAAATTAATTATATTATATATATAAAAAGTTTCAAGAGAATAACTTTGTAGTTACTGAGAAAAAATACATTAATTTTCACATAATAGATATTGGCCTTCAAACTGCCCTTAAATATTTCATTATACATCTTTTCATTTTATACATCATTTTCAAAGGCATCAAAGGTGGTGATGCAACTGGACCCTGTGGGCCGAGCCCGTCAATCCAGAGGCTTCTATCAGTAAGCACAAAAATGACAACGAGCAAAAAATAAACACATAAAAGAGCAAAGAGATAGAAGGGTTGATTCGTGAGTTCATAACACAAAACTAGAGAGTAGAAAGTTTAGGGATAGTAAAACATAAATATTTTTGTGGCCAGTGACATCCGTACAAAATAAGCTTATACATCATTTTATGATATTCTCTTGAATATAACAATTAATACTCTAAAATATAAATGGTGCTCAACTGTAGTATACAATGTAATAAAACTTAACAAACTTAATAAAATTTTAAACTAAACAAATTAAATAAAGGCAACGTCACTGATGCTTGCTCATAACTTACATTTTGGCTTGAACTTATGGCAAAAAAGAACACAATTTTTAATTAAAAATACTCACATGTTGGTTCATTTATATATAAAGGTATTATAGTATACAAAACTCCTATTTCATAACATCTTAAACTGCTTTTACAACCAGGATTCTTTGATAAAAGAACAACTGTTTTACAAACCTTCTTCAAAAGGCTTTAAGTCAACTTTAAGTTGCAAACATGGATCAGATGAGCCAAGGAAAGCAGCATCCAAATCCCAGTCTGATAGGAGAGATAAATATGTATCTTTTCCTTCTTCATCCCGAGCTAGATAACTTATAGAAAATTCCCTAAAAACAAAATTCAAGTGATTAACACTGCTAAACCCAAAAATTGTATCAAAATTTTCTTAAATTTTCTATTCAAACATCACAATAAAAATAATAATTAAATAGTTCTCTTAAAGATATACAGCTTGATTGTACTATAATGACAAGAAATACATTTTAAGTAAAGTGCAAAAAATATTTCCTAAAAATAAATTATGTCTATAAAAGTTATATTTTTTTTGGAGATCATGAACCATCTCACTCATCTGGATCCATTAAGTACCTTCTTAAAATCCTTTAGGAATATAAAAAAGCCTTAGACTAACCATGATGTCAGGAGTCAAACATTCGGGCAAAGGACCAACAGGAGACATTTTTTGGTTCACCCCTAAGATCACAAAGCAAATTTTTCAAAAATATTTGCCTTTACGATTTTTATAAAACTGATCTCTTTCTCTCTCATTTGTAACAAATCCCAAGTTTTAAATCTACTCTAAATTTATTATAGAATACTATTCTGTAAAATCTAAAATTAAAATTGTTTTGTATATTTGATCAACTGAAACATGAATAATCAATAATACAATGTCTACACAGACAATCTTTATAATTATATATTTCACAACTATAAAAATACACAAAACTAAAATCGTTAATTAAATTTATAATGTCTCCTAACAAATAATCACCTTCAGCTAAATGTATTACAATTTTTTTTTTAAAAAAGGTGTAAAATTTTTCTATATTTAGTTTTTAATCCAATGAACAAATGAAGTAATAAGGATCTTTAGGTTCATTATATAGCATGTAAGTTGATTATGCTATGTACTTCACATTACATGCATTATCAAAGCTTGATACAGAAATTTCAGGTCCCCTCAAAGACAACTGAGTTGGATCCCTCATCATGTTAAATGAAAAAGGAGAAATTTAAAACTGAAAATAAAATTAATAGATTTGATTTTATTAAAAACAGCAAAATATAAAAAATACCTATTAACTATATATACTTGTAGTGTTTCTCTCATTGCAATATATGCCATGTCATTAAACCATTGGGTCAGCAAATATTGGCACTTATTTTTTTGCCTCTATGGAAAAAATTAAATTTAATATTTGCTACTTGAGCTTTCACATAGATCTTTTGTCAACATATTCTAATGATTATATATATATATATATATATATATATATATATATATATATATATATATATATATAAATCATTCAGACATTTTGTGTTTATGATGCATCTTAGCAAAAATAAATAATTTGCAATAATTATAACCTCCTGATTCAAACACCCTGAATACCAAAGATGGTAAACATGCAGTCTTCTGATTACCTTATTATAGTACACCTATCATTAAGTATTAAAAAAGCATAAATTATAAAACAAGTATTGAGAGGAGCTCTGCAATATTTATGATGAGTAAAATTAACAACTCCAGAAAAGACACATTTTTTTCCTCAAATCTAGATTCAATTGCTAGTAATCTAAAATCAAACATTTTCGTACGTATGTTGACAGAAATGTGTTTTTATTACAAGCCAAACAAGCAAATGCGAGTTCTGTTTTAATTACTAATGCTGGTATGGTACAAAATAGCTTCAAAGTCATAATTATATTTGGGAACAAAGCTTCAAGCGTCTTTCTTTTACTTTATGTATTAAACGTTAAAATTTATCAGATAATTATGTGCATCTTCAAATTTTGTTTTATATGTCACTATTCCAATCAGCCTCTAAGAGATGAAATCCTAAAAATTACTAGAATGAATATAACGTTTTGTCTCTTTTATGGGCATTAATATAATGCAGCTATTAATAACTACCCAAAAGTTTTTACTACTAGTTAAAACAATATTATAACCAAATGTCTGGAATCTGAGCCTGGGGTGTTAGTTATATCTTCTTTTGTTTGTGATGGGTCTATACGATTGAGGCTTTGTAGCTGTTCTTGGGGTTGACTTTAACAGCCATATATTGTAACCAGAGGTCTATTGTACCCAAATTAAAGAAAAAATATCACTTCAAGAGTACTTAAAAAAGTGCAGTAGCTGAAGCAAAGCCCAACAGATAGCTGACAGAAATATCCTACCACTTCCAAGACTCAATCAGGTAGTAACTTAAGTTCTCAAACCTTTGAGCCAAGAAAAGGTTGCAATGACACAGAATAATCAGGTAAACATACTATATACAAACCACTGAATGGATGTTTTTAAAGAGAAAATTGAATCTTATACTTCAGTTTCAGAGTACCAAATTTAGAAACTGGATAATCTCTCAAAATATATACTCACCCTTTGATGTCAAATGCTCTAGCAAGAAGGCTTTGAAGAACCTCAAAAGAAGTTATTTGGGGATCAACACTAAATCTTCGATATTCAGGTGCAAGCAGCCCTTCACATTTCTTGAAAGTTATAAAATTAAACTATTATTAATTAAAAAATTTTAAAATATTTATTGAATTATGAAATATAACTAATTAAATAAGATTTAAGTTAGTAAAAATAAGAATCTGTTACTTTTATAAATGAAGCATAACACTAAGGGCAAACTGATTCAATGATGAGAATAAAATTTCATCTAATACTAGAAATATAAAAGGGGTTATTTTGACCCTGTGTGGCTATTTTCCTGATGTTCTGTCCTAATTACACACACACACACACACACACACACACACACACATATATATATATATATATATATATATATATATATATGTATTTCCTTTGTGACTTTTTTCAAATAGGTATACTGAACCAACCTACAAAATTTTATTTTATACAGGAATATATCTAAAAAGTTGAAGATATAACACTTTTTTAAGACTGGTTTATAAAAGACCACTAGATTCTTGAAGACTGAATAAGTATGTATTTTTCTTTATTACACAGTATTTGTTCATTCATTAGCTTTACAACATTACAAATTAATTGCTATATTTAACTCCTCATGATGCTGCAATTGTGATAACCTATTTAATAACAATTTTTGAAATTTATATACTGCAGATTTTATTTTTATAACCATATACTATTAAAATTCTCAAACATTCATTGTATATGAGTTTTTAAAATGGCTTCTAGTTTGAATTCCAATTAATAACAGAAATAGTATAGTTTTAGAATTAAAATGCCTTAAAACTTTAGTTGTATTTCACCGTAAAATACTGTACTATCATAATTATCATCATACTTATTCAGCCCAAATTTTTATTTTTTAACTATAAAATATCTGGACTACATGCAGATGTGGTAGTAAAATAGTTTTGCCTATTATATTAAAATACTAAAATAGTTTATTTTACACATCAACAATTTATAATAACTTTAAGTATAATATAACATTTTATTCCTTTATAATCTTTCTAATTTTCATTGCTTTATGATTTTTTTTTAAAGAAATCCTTTATATTCTCAAATATTGACAAAAAATGCTTAAACAAGATTATATATATATATATATATATATATATATATATATATATATATATATATATATAACCCATTTTAATTTCCAGTTATAAAAAATTATTTTGAAATAATTATAACAAATAATTTGTAGGTAATTTAAATATCAAATATAAATAAAATTTTACTGAATGACATATAAAAAGAAATTGAAAATTAATCTAAGGCTACAACTACTTTCACAAGAAGTTCTATTTTATTTTATAAAAGGGACATTAAAAAAGTTGAAAATTTTAACTAAATTAATTTAAATATAAGATAATTTTTTAACATACATAAATGCTTTTGTGTGCATGAAATATTTATTTCAACTAGGAGAAAAATGAAGTTATAAATATCTTTTAATTTCCAAATAATTTAGATACAAATTTATAAACAAAACAATGAAACTAAATATTTATAAAGTTTTACTGTGGAGCATATACTTCTTTTGGTAACATTTTAATATATCTAAAATGAGAAAGTATAAATAAATTTCAAACAGTGTTATAATACAATAAGCATTACTGAATGTAATATAACTCACATTGGAAACTTTTAACCATCATGATACTGAGAACTGTGTAGACGAGTACATATATGAGATAATTAGAGAAATATAAAATAAGAAAGAAATTGAAAAGGCTGAAGGAATGACAATCAAGGAGAAACATAAAAATAACATACAATTAAAATCATGTAAACTTAATCTTGTTGGTTCTAAACTGGTAGTTTTTGTTTAACTATATGATTCTTTGATCCCAGTAAATATGACAAATTAAGACTTTTAATCAGGGTTCTGTGTCTCTTTTAATGTTAAAACTGGGCATAGACACACTTTTTTACAGGAAAACTGAAAAAAAGGACCTCAAAAAATTAAATTAAAACACATTTTGAGAATTATTTAACATTCTCAAAGTCTAAAAGAATGAATTAAGAATGCTAAACAATTTTTAATAGAAGCATGATACACCATTTTGAATCGATGATATATTTATCGTTAACATAATTAAAAATAATTAAGCAAATATGCTTTTCTATAATAACTATAAAAAGGTAATTTCTATTGACAAACTATTTAATAGCCATTTAGAACTTTTATGAATACAAACTAAATTTCTATACAGATGATCTGTTATATAAAAGTTCATTTACTCAGATACACAATTTTAAACCGTATTATATACTGGATAAATGGTAAAATTAAAATAATTATGGAATTAAAGTTCAGGAAAACTAAACAAAAGAAACAATTTTTTTTTCATTTCTTTTCAAAAGAGATCGTCATAAGATTCAAGAAATGCACAACTTTCTTAAATTTCACAGAAGAGAGAAAATGAGACTAACTTCTTTAAAAAATAGTAACATAAATATGAACTTTTGATAGAAAGGGAGAACATTTTTTATTAATAGTAAGAAAATGATTCTGGGTAAATATGTATAAGATGATAATTCAAAGTAAGTTTTAAACTGCTGACAGGACAAAATATGTTAAAAAAATACTAGATTAATCTTACTTGAAAGGTCATATTTTTAATTTAGAATGGAGAAAAAAATATATATATCCTAGATCTAATAGATAGTTGCCCAATAATCCTTTCAAAATATTATGATGAATTAATTATATCTACAGAATAAGATTTTATACTGTAAATAAATTAAATACATTGTTACATAATTTAAATATCAATAAAACATTTCCATTTAATATATAATCCCGATTCTTTTGAGCGAATGTCCATATGTCAAGAAAAATGAAAACATTGCTAACTTCTTAATTTACTTTTGCTTTATTATAAATTTTATTACATAAAACATTTTAGTTTTAATTGCTTTCCTAACAGAGAAACAGAACTGCTTATTAAAACATCCTTTATATTTTAATTATCTGAAAATGAACAGAAAGGTACAATATATTTCATAAATTTCCTCTTCCATCCATTTTATAAATTAAAAAAAATTAACATACAAAATATACCTAAAATAATATAAAACTAACTTTAAGAGGGAAAAAAATAGTGTTTTAATAGAATATAAGTGATTAAACAAAACCGGTGTATTTATGTGGATCAATAAGCAGATATTAAAAAATGTAGCACTAAAAAAAAAAAAAAAAAAAAAAAAATTCATAAATTGAAATTTTGTAAAGTTATAAAATATTTTAATAACAAAGTACGAGGTAAGAAACATCATATAGAACACCAACGGGAAGTTAAAAGAAACATTAATATTCATCACTAAAAATAAATTTAATCGGATATTTACAGTTTTCATTAAGAGTTGTGATGCAAAAAATAATTTTTTTTTGTCGAATAAAAAATTCAATGCACCAATAGCTAATTTCTTTTTTAATTTTAAATTTGCAAAAAAAAAAAAAAAAAAAAAAAAAAAACACTCAGTTCATTCAGTAATTTCTTCTGTTTGAAATAGTTTGCGATTTTTGACAGATAAATACAGTCGAAAAATATATGCGATGAAATTATTTATAATATAAATAATGATACATCTGTACCTTGACTTTGACACGAATCGCTTCCCGAGAGTGAAAAACATTTAAACCTGACATTTTCTATAAGCACTGAAGACACAAACAGTATTTAGATCTAGAAATTAAAAAACAAACGTAGACAATCAATTCTGTTTCCCATATTTGCTATCAAAGTTCAATAACTACTTTATTATTTTTGAAAAAAATAAAGTCACATTGGATCGCACTTTTAGATTAAATTTGCAAACAGCAATTACACGCAAACATAACTTAAGTACATGTGAGAGATATTGAGAGTTTGAAATCGGTCCTCAGTCGCTTGAATTGCAGTACTTTTTTATTTATTTACTTGTAGACACAGGTGGTAAAATCCGGAACGAGCGTTATATCAGAGTGGCAACTGATTGGCGAATCAAACACTCATTGCATTTTAATACTTTTTATTCACATTTAAATTAAATAAAACTGAAGACTGATAGTTTAATATTACGATAGCCAGTCATTACTTTCTCCAACTAGAGCACAGAACAATTTCAAACTGCAATTCAAGTGTTGTTTATTCCTCGAGAACCGAATCAAGGCAAAATAAATTTTCAGCGAGTGTTTTAAAGTTACACCGTGCCAGGAAATTAAAATGACAGCTACAAAAATTAGATCATTGATGGCAAAAACAGAAATAACTCCAGGAAAACTATTTTGCTATTTACTGCTCTCCACGATGAAGTTTGGAAGCGAATGTTTTCTTTCTTTTTTTTTTTTACTAAATTGATTTAGCACTTTAACTCGGGCTGAAATCAATAAGTAATTTAGCAAGTCTGCCTTGCATTTTAGTAAAAGTCAATAGACGATTCACATTTTTTAAAAACTTATATACATTCAGTCACCAATTAGACTTATAGATATCTACCGATAAATTTATGCATTTTTCTATTTTTATTATATTCAATTTTTCTTTATAGGCTGTTCGGTCTCAGTTGCTTTCACACATTTGTTCTACTATTTAGCGTTTGCAAGGTAATTTATGATGAATGAACTATCTACATCTACGAGAAAGCATGGAAGACATGGAAAATACTATAACACTATACCACAATAAGTATTGAAAGTAGAAATAACCTCTCTACTACCAACTTTAAATAGGACGAAGAAAATATATCCAACAGGGATAAAGAGATTACGAAGAAATAAGATCTGATATCAACCTTATAATCAACTTTTAAAAGCAATATGAAAGAAAGTTAATTTAAAATTATACATTTTTCTTTCCTAATGTCCAGCTTGCATGATAACTAATGATGAGTATTACTTAACAGCTTTCATTTGGTTCAGATGTCTAAAAAGTTTCGAAAGATTGAAGTTTGAAATAAAAAGAGAGTTTAATTTCAAAATACTATTTCTTATTACCATAATGTTCTGATGGTCAAGCACACAGCATCCCCTCTTGTAAGTGGCTATTGGCGTAACGGTCAGCATTTTCCTTATCCAAATGGTTATGCACGTAATATCACCAGGGCAATTTTTGGAGGGTACGCAGCTAATGCTCCACACGCAGGCAGCACAATTTAGGCGAGCCAAATTCAGTCGGTATCATATAAAGGGGAAATTACCAGTCCAAGGCCAAATAAATTATTCAACAATTTTTTGTCTGATATATAATAAACACTGTAGACTAACATATTATTACATAATTCCATATTTATGATAAAACACTTTCCTATAACTTTCCTTTTAATGAATATTATTTCATTTAGCTCCGTATTAATTCAATCGAATTCAGGGGAATCAATCTTCTGGTCAATGGCAAATTTCAATGAAATCTTAATTCTGTAACTTCGGTATCATTTTTAAAACAAGCAGTAACCATTAAAATAGCTTTTGTATAGTATCGGTCTGTATCATTTTCTATTACGATAACAATAGATTTTTTTAGTTAATCTAACCAAAATCAGGCAATAAATTTCTTTCGATCTCCTCCCCTTAATCATTATACAATAATCACTAAACCCTTCATTCAGGAAAATTGTGTCTTTCGACTGAAACACTTTTCACAAAAACTCAAAAGATAAAATAATTTCAGTTGTCATGCTCCAAACATGTGGAACATGCTCGTACAAGAGGAAATCAGTCTGTCCAATCGATTGAGTATATTCATAAACTCACAAGGCCTTGCGGAAACCACCTGTCTGCTAAGGAGTCCCCCATGTACCAACGTTCGAGAACTTTGGTTAAGTGCATACTTCTGATAACCCTTTGCTTCATTTTGAGAGATTAGCTGCTCCCGTTGATTTGGTCAAACCCATCTACTCGGGTGATCTCTGTTACCTCCATGGTTTTAGATATTTCTTCTTTTCCAAAAAGGATAGGAGAAGTGGCAACAGTGTAACATTGCGAGAGTAAAAGGATAGAATAAATAATTGAGATGAAGTACGCAATGACAAAAGATATGTTTTCATTTTGACGTATTATAACACGGAATAATACGGAATCTTTCACGTGTGTATTGATGTTATTTTGTTTAAGAATAAGAATTCCATTGATAGACGAAATCGAAAGTACGGGGCATTTCCCAACAATAATGATGTCAGATTTACTTCGCTCTCCGACCAAACAGCTTTTTATTTATTTAAAATTCTTAAAAGTTTGAGCTTAAACTGTGCTTATTGCCCTGTAGGTCTACCAGCAAAGCATGAAGTTGTAAAACGTCTGATATTGCATCTTTATGTAAAAAATTGTCATGCCGGCGTTCAAATCCTCTTGAATATTATCCGGGAGAAGTATTGGCTATTAAAAGGTAGGAAGACCTTTAGGAAGGTTTTGTCTAAGTGTACTACTTGCCAAAGATTTACGTCAAAGAATTTAGAAACAGCTCCTGTACCACTTCCAGAAGATCGCGTACGTGATGCAGTAGTGTTCCAGATCATAGGAATCGATATGGCGGGACCCCTTTTTGTCAAGGGTAATCAAAAATGTTGGGTTCTGATATTTACTTGTGCCGTCTATAGAGCGGTTCATTTCAAACTGGTTACATCTGCTTCATCATACGTTTTTCTAATGGCTTTAAGAAGATTCATAGCATTTAGAGGCAGGCCGACAGTTATCTACAGTGATAATAGTACTAATTTTGTTGGTGCAGCCAATTATCTGAAGAATTTAAATTGGAACCAAGTACAAATTCATGGAGTTTCCAATTCAATTCATTAAAAATTCAACCCACCAACCGCAAGCTGGTGGGGCGGTTGGTGGGAAAGGCTTATCAGAATTTTAAAAGATCTTCTGAAGAAAGTGTTAGGAAAGTCATGCCTTTCTCATGAAGAAATGGTTACTGTACTGGCGGATTGCGAGAGCTTTATAAATTCTCGGCCGTTAACATATGCATCAGAACATGAATCCTTACCACCGATTTCTCCATCCATGTTTTTGCAAGACGTTCATGAATGTAGTGTACCAGATATTGATGCAGTCGAGCAAGGAACATTGAATAGAAGATTTAAGTATAGACAAGCATTAGAAAAGATTTAAGAAACAGATTTAGACCCGAGTATCTAGGGTTGCTGGTACAAACGACTAAAAAGAGAAATCTTCGCCCAATTAAGGTAGGTCAAGTAGTATTGATAGGAAGTGATAATCTTAAACGGATTGACTGGCCAATGAGAAGAGTAGTCGAGATTGTACCTGGAAAGGATAAAGAGGTTCGTTTGGTGAAAGTAAATACTTCACACTCTACTTTACTACGTCCTATTCAGAAGAGTTATCCGTTAGAAGTAGATTCGAACGAAGATATAGCCAATCTTTTATCTGACAAAGTAGTTTTCCCAGGTACAAGTAGTGCTTCAAATAAAGTTTTAGTGACGGACCAGGTCGATCTGGTCAAGTGATTTGGTTTGGTTTGTTTTGGAGTGCTACGGTCTACTTTTTGCAACACGAGGGCTAATGAGACCGGGACCTACAGCTTAAAGCCGATTCCGAACGGCTACGAACATCCATGCCTCTGTGGGATTCGAACCCACCAACTTCGGTACCGAAGGCCAGCACCCTAACCAATCGACCATCGTTCGGCTGGTCGACAAGTGAAGGTGCCTGAAAGATTGACCTTATAAACTTTCACTTATTACAAAACATTTATATATATTTGAATATGTAAAGATTTACGAGGTTCTGGTTGTTTGTCATTTAAATGTGTTTTCACCAGATTTTATGTTCATTTTGTTACTATTGCTTAATTGTGCTCAATTCAGGGTGGGAGAATGTTACCTCCATGGTTTTAGATATTTCTCCTTTTCCAAAAAGGATAGGAGTAGTGGCAACAGTGTAACATTGCGAGAGTAAAAGGATAGAATAAATAATTGACATGAAGTACGCAATGACAAAAGATGTGTTTTTATTTTGGCGTATTTATTTATTGAAGTTATTCGTATCAGAATTCCTTTAAGTGATCGGTTATAATACGGAATCTTTCACGTGTGTATTGATGTTATTTTGTTTACGAATAAGAATTCCGTTGATAGACGAAACCGAAAGTACGAGACATTTCCCATCAATCTCTGTCATTTATGGCCTATGGTACACCATACGCTCTACGTTGCTGCCTTTTAAAAGTGATATTTTGCCATACATTAATAAACTTTTACCTCGGCGCAAGTGAATAGTTTACAAATTGTACAGTTTAGGAAATGTCGTTATTCTTGGCCCAAAAGCCAAAAATCACGCCCATTTGATCATTGAATAAATCGCTCACCTGAACCTCATATGAGGCCCCTAATGTAAGTAATAAAAACAGTTTATTTTATAAATGCAATTGCAATTTCCTCCCCCAGCCATCAAAGTCTTATATCAGCCACCCACCTTAAATTTTACTTAATATGATTATAATAAACAATTTTTTTAAGTATTCCATTTTACGAAAGAACATTTTACCCTTTGATTTTCATACAAGTGAACCAGAAGGTTAAGCACCTTGCATAATTTATTATCAGTGAAGGAAAATTCCGATAAAATTTTCAATTTTTTGATTAAAGTGTTAGGATCTTTTATTTAAATGCTTTCATTTAATTTTCCCATTAAAAATTAATTTTTTTCTGCAATGGATTATTTTATGCCCAAGATGACACAATTGTAAAAACTAATTAACATGGAAATAATCAATGGAAGGAATAGTAATTTAGTCTATTAACAAAAAGTTAAAAAATCCAATTTTTTTCTGAAAACTAAATTTAAATGAAACTTAGACAGCAATGTTCTTGTTGCATTGAGTTAGTAAAACTCTCTATTCAAGCTTAAATCTTACTTAAGATTAATCTCTTTTGCACATTCTATGTGTGGGTAAAATCTATAGGGAGGATGATAATTCGAATTCTGGTTCATTCAAGAGATTTCATCTATACTTATTAAATAAAAGAGACCTCGTGTATTTTTGTCAACAAATTTTAAACACAGATAAATTTTTACAAGAACTAATCCCGTACAAAGTTCTTTACGATATTCGTTTTCGCTTTTCAGTAATGAACGATAAAAATTTAAATGTATTCATCAAAGCCACCGAAGGGATCATTTTAACATTCTGGTGGCGTTGTACTTTTCTGTATATATAAATGAAGAAACCTTAATTGCTCTCGTGAGAAGTAAGGGCTTACAGCATACGAAATTCATTTATTGATTAAAATTTACTGATCTCACATACAATATTCTCTGATTTTGAGTTTTAACACCTTTTAGGTACAAAAACCCTTTGGGGTCCAAATTAATTTTACTAAATTCCAGTAGTTTGATTATTCAAGTTATTTTTTTAAATTATATTAATTTATTGTCGACCTAGAAATTTTTAAATGAGTTAAATAGTAGAGTCTTAAATTTAAAAACCATGTTGAGCCACACTCAACCTTAAACTTGAGGCAAAGAAAGATAATATTGAGTCAGACCAGAGCCGTAGTCAGAGGAAGGGGGAGAAGCTTGATTCTGTCCTGTCCCCCCCAATCGGAAGTTTAATGTATTGAATTTTAATATTGACATAACAATGCATTTTTTATAACTGCATACTTAATCCTAAGTTAATTTTTAAATAACAAATTCAATTTCTAAAATTTCAATCTGCTCTTTAAATTTTAATATTTTTGTATTAACCACTTTTAAACATTTGCTAAAACATGCTACACAAGATTGTGTACTAACTATTAGATTGCATAATAATATATTTTGTATATTTAAAAAACTATATTTCTTTCATAGTTAAAAAATGAGAAATAAATAATTAGTTCATTCTAGTTTGAGTTTACTGGAAACTAAATCCTAGCGACAGCCCTAAATCATACTCCAAGTTGTACCTCAAAGAATGAATGGCATTAGATCGCTAAGTTCGAGCACTATTTAGCAATAAAATTGTTTTATCTCATTCTTAAAAGCATAAATTCATTACATATTTCAGTCGATGATAAATAAACTACACACACACACACATATATATGCAATGGGCATTTTAATCCCTCACAAAGGTAAAAAGAGAATTTACACTGGCTTGCGTGTAGTCGTAAAAAGTGAGGTGGTCGAAAGAACAAAACATAGAAATTTGGAAAATAGAATTATAGATTTATTAAGCAACTCTCATTCTGAAGACTTCTGGGAGGAAAAACAAGGAGATGACAATATAGAGATGTATGAGCCAATCAATCAGGGTTTTTAATGGTTAGTCACGTGGTAACAAGGGAAACTAATTATATAAAGAGTTATAAATCAAAGGCTGGAGTCAGCAGGAATCAGTTTTGACGTATGCGAAGTCACCAATTTTCCAGAGAGAGTAAAAGAGTTTCGTCAAAAGTTGCAATTTGAGGATAAAATCGCCCGAAAATTATTTCAAAATAAAATTATGTTAACGTTCGTTAGTTTTAGGTTACAGTGACATTAGACACACATATATATATATATATATATATATGTATATATATATGTATATATATGTATATATATATGTATATATATATATATAAATATATATATATATATATATATATATAAATATATATATATAAATATATATATATATATATATATATATATATATATATATATATATATATATATATATATATATATATATATATATATATATATATATATATATATAAATATATATATATATGTAAAACGTCCACATAATTTAAAAATACTGTAGTCATCACTGTAAAGCAATTATTAAATGTAGTAGCCGACTAGATTGATGCAGACGTTCACTTACAAAAACTTCTTTTATTTAGAACATAAGATGACAATAAACACACTCCACTAAATCCACTAAACACACAAATGCCCGTAAGGAAGAAAAAAAACAGAAAACACAGAATATTTTGATAATATTGTTTACATCGTGATCTCAAAGGAAAAAAGCCAAGAAATCTATGTGTCAGCCCTTTTATAAACTATTGGAAGGAGTATGGCTCCAGAAATGATGTCATTCCGGTAACCAATCACGTCTCTTTAATAACTTCTAGTTTATTCTAGAAGATATAGTACATTCTACAATGCGAGAGAAAAATGAATCAACAGGGCTCCTATTCTAAATTCAAGGTGCCAGGAAATAAGTGTTCGCCTCCATTATTATGAAAAATGTTCTTTAGAATTTGTCAATAGGGAATCTAGATTTTTAATGGAAAACAGAAAATATTTAAGTTAGGATTTTACTTTAATAGAATTTTATTATTACACACACACATACACACTCATATATATATATATATATATATATATATATATATATATATATATATATATATATATATATATATATATATATATATATATATATATAAACTCACTGGAGCTACAGCCCTGCAAGCTATGAAATCCACGTGGGGCCAGTCTCCGTTTTCGAAACCAAGGCTACTGGGGTGCGAAGCATATGTCCCGGTTAGGTGGTCAACCTTACGCGGAGCCCCCTCATTCGTCCGTCTGATGATGCAGGTGGAGAGTCCTGTCTGGGACACCGCTTTGCTGTTTAAGTCTTATACTTTTGAACCTATATTGGCCCAGGTTTTTTCTCGGATGGCGGTGATAGCCTCATGAACTTTCCTTTCGGTGATATCAGTGATTTTAGGGGTTGTTGTCCTACGACACGAGCCGGTTTGGCGTTGACCGTGGGGGTCTTCGGAGACATAGACGGGGGTTATTAACTGTTACTCGGAACTCCCAATGTTTAGTTTCTAAGAATGCTTGGTCTTCAGTTTGTCTATTAACGGAAGGGATGTAAGGCTGAGTCAACCTTGCTCTACCAGAGGACTGAACCTCGGACCTGTGTCTTTGGAGCTCGAAGCTTGATCTCAACGCCACTGGGTTTCACACACCCACATATATATATTAATATATAAATCTGGTAGAGGGGTTTTATATATATATATATATATATATATATATATATATATATTATATATATATATATATATATATATATATATATATATATATCGTAATTTTGGTGGAGGCGGTTTATATACACTGTCTACCAATAAGTATTTGGACACCTGTGATAGAAAAGAAAAACTAACTTTATTCAAAATCAATAGTTGGTAGAGCTTTCACAAAAGGCAATTACAGCATGAACCCTCCGGGGCATACTTTCCACAAGTCTTTGTATCACAGCTAGTGGTATTGTCTTTCACTCGGCTTGGAGTAGACATACAAGTTCCTTCACCGATTTTGGACCGGTAGTGCACCTTTTAATTCGGCGATCCAACTCGTCCCAGGGGTTCTCGATAGAGTTCAGGTCTGGGCTCTGGGCAGGCCAGTCCATTCGATGAACTCCATTGGCACCATACCAAGCCTTGGTTAACCTCGAAAAATGACAACTGGTATTGTAGTTCTGAAAGTAACAGGGGTCCAACCCATAAAACTGCCACAACGTAGGAAGCACATTATCATCCAAAATAGTGCAGTAGGCATCGGCGTTGAGCTTCCCATGAATGGGGACCAAGGGTCCCAGTAAATACCAGGAGAAACACCCCCAGACGATAATTCCACCTCCGCCGAACTTGACTGTTGGCACAATGCATTCTGGCAGGAGACGTTCTTCAGGCAGACGCTAGACCCCGACTCTGTATTAACCGAATAGCGCGGTTGGACTTTGTGATCAAAGGCTTATGGGCAGCAGAAAAGACCATGAAAACCACAAAGATGTGCTTCCTTACGGATGATATTCATTGAAACAATACTCCCGGATGCCAGTTGAAACTCCTCGCGGATGAGGACCATCGATTGGGT
>CM063503.1:7962571-8265071 GCA_032207245.1 Pardosa pseudoannulata | reverse complement strand
ATTATTCCCATTAAAATGAACTCAGGGGCAACTGTGCCCCTGAAAAGGCGACAATAGGGCTCTAAGACCTTATCCCTATACCCCGCAGCAGTCACAGCGCCTTATTCAAAGACATGAATGGGTGTGCGGCCCTCCAACATGATGCCTGCCCAGACCACCAAATCTCCGGCTCCAAAATGGGCGATTTTACGGACATTGGTGGGCAGGCAGTGGGTCCCTGGTTTTCTCTAGATGAATGTAAGGTGATAATCAGGGTTAGGCTGAATCGGGATTCATCAGTAAAGAAAACGGTTGCCTACTGATCCATACTCCAATCTCTATGCTCATGATAGACGGATTCTCCTTGTCGTAGAAGTGAGCGGAATGTAAGTAGCAGATCTTGCAAACCACCCTTTCTCATGATGTCTTCTGGAAGAAACTCGGGTTCCTGTGGCCCCATATAAGCCAAGAGAGCTAAGAAGCTGTAGTACTTCTGTCTCCTTGCTCTAAAGGACAGATGGCCATCTTCTCTGGCCACCGTGGTCCTTGGACGACCTTGTTTAGGCCTTCTCTCGATGGATCCGGTATCTGGAACTTTTTACATAAGTTGCACACGATACTAGGCGTAAAATTGAACTCTCTACAAATCTGTACTTAAGACTGGCTTGCTTCTAGTCTCCCTACCATTTGCCACCTCAGTCCATCATCCAAACATTAGTGGTTATTCATTTTTACTATCAGAATTTGAATTTAACCAATAGCTGAAACAAACAAAAAACAGGAAATCGATGAGTTGTACTAGCGAACGAAATTCGTGTTCTGTCACGCACGCTTATAAAGCCTGTTCCTCTACTGTGTCCACACACACACGCGATTAAGCTTACATATTCAACGTAGAAAATTTGCACTTTTGTCTTGAACAGTAGTTTTACATTTCATTCAGTTTTTTTCACGAAATTAGACAAAATATACAAATTCTCTTAATTTCGAACATGAGTGTATTTGACTGTTGCAAAGACTGATTATGGGCCGTCATCAAAACATTATAGGTTATACATTTTATTTGAAGAAATTAAAAATATTGTTGACGTTATCCACGTAATCTTATAAATGCAATGATTCAATACTACATGATTTTACTTTAAACATAACTTATTCTGTTCTAACATGTTGGAAACAGTCAACACAAAGGGGAAATAATTAATCCTGAATTGCCCGTCACCTTCTGAAAATTTTACATTGCTAATTTATGTGATCATGCTTAAAGGGGTCTGTAAGTTTAACAGGCTGAAATAAAAGCCCATGCGGTAGATTTTCTTTATATGATGCAAGTCTTGGAAATGTCTCTCCTTTAATGTATTGATTTCGCTGCTTATGCCGCCTTTTACGATGCCGCCTCATGCAACTGCCTCTCTGCATCATAGTACTGCACGGCTGGGCTAAAATACAAATCAATATTACATCTGATTTGACATTTTTGAAACGTGTAACAGTGCAGGAGAGAAATGATTTTTGGATTTCCCCCACCTCCTCAATATTTCATTTTACTAGATTATGTAATCTTGATAAAATAAGATCTGTAAAATAAGAGACTGAAGTATAAAACATTTACTTTGTCCTAATATTTTTGAAGCAGTTAACAGTAAAATGAAGCAATGAATTCTAAATTGTTCTCCCCTTCTGAAAATTTTATTTTATTGGATTATGAGATCTTGATAAGAAGGGGTCTATAAGCTTAAAAGACTAAAATATAAAACGTAATTTATTCTGATTTAACATAATTGGAATGGATGATATCACAGGAAAGGCAGAAATCTTGAATTACTCTCCACTTTTACAAGTTTAATCTCACTATAAAACCTACATAACACTGCATAAGAACTTATAAGTTATGTGGTTATGAAGTGATCGTTATAGGAGAAGCCCATTTTATCCTTTTGTGTTGCAGTTTGTTTTGAGTAAAAGTTTGGTTTCATACATAGTTTTATAATTTAAGTATATATATCTTTTCAGTTGTATTTCAAATGTATTTATATTTATATTAATCTTGTATTGGGACTGGTATTATATTTTTGTACTTGTTTGCTTATGGCATGCTGTGTAAATTTTAAGTATAACTGTATTTTTATTAGCTACTGTTTTTTGCAATTGCCTTGCCCTGGATTCAGAATGGCTGTAAACCCTTTGATTGGCTACAAGAGAGAGAGAGAGAAAAAGTGTTCTTATTTTCCTTTGAGTATAACTGTATTTTTATTAGTTAATGCTTTTTGTAATTGCCTCGATTGGCTTAGGGTGGCTATAAACCTTTTTGTTGGCTGCAAGAGAGTTTGTTTGTTTTCCATATTACTCTCTTTTAAAAGTGCTTTGATATTTACCATCCGTTTTATTTCTCTTTTTTTATTGAATTAAGCATGATTTTAGACATGAGTTCTTTTCTTAAATCTCTCGAAAGCTTTGGATATCGAGGAAAGATTATTTATAATTTAAATACGAAAATATATTTCTCGACGGTTTTGTTTCATTTTGTTGATAAAAGGGAAGAACTGTTTTATCGTAGATCTCTTAAAAATTCAGCTGTTAAGAAATTCTCACTCTCCTCCTTTTGGTGTATTTATTGTTCGCTAACTGTGATTAAGGCTATTTAACTGCGGCTTAAGTTATTAATCAGATTACATCTCCCTTTTAGTTATAGCCAGTGAATTGGGTTGCTAATTCGACACTTTTGAGTATTGTGCATAATTTTAATTTTCTCATCGTGTCTCTTACAATGGTTAAGGCGAGCTAAATACTGCGTGATAAAGTTATTGATCAGAATGCTTCCACCATTACTTTATTTAAAACTAATATGTATCTGTTACTGATTTAACACTTTCTAATATTATGGAATAATTAAAAAATTTTTGCTGAGATAACGAAATTAGTGGAAACTGTATTTATTTTAAATAGCCAAGATGTCCAGATGAATGGAAAAATTCCCATAAAAATGTGGCATATTTCCTCAGTGAAATGAAGAGAAGTATTATGCTGACAGCTGTGTGCATAAGGAAAATTTCAGACGCTATAAAGGATGAAAATGCATTTGTCTTTCTCTCAATCTATTTCATGTAAAATTAAACACTACATTATTGGCTGGTGGTGAGTCTTTTTAAAGAGATTTGAATATATCTGTTCCCATGCTGGAAGATATTGCTGTCTAGTTGAATTCTTAGGATACTCGTGATTTCATAAAGGACTAGAAAGACGGGAGTCTGAATTCTATATTTCTGAATATTGAATAGGATCTTAGGATCTCCCTTTAACACGTTTATAGTACGTTATATTTAAAATTAAAAAAAATTAAGTTATACAAAACAAAAGCTCAAAGATGTACACTATTACCTTCAGGATATTATACTTAAAAAACCAAAAAGAGCTGCTTTTAATTAATAAATGAGTTCGTGAACTTGCTAAAATTTAGTCACATTTAACACTATGAAATATATTCACTTTACCACAGTGAGTTTAACATATTCATACAACTTCTGAATTTTCTAAGAAATTTGCTTTATAAGTTTATGAATGTGCAGTAACATACTATTATATTTTATTTGCAAATTATAATCTTATCACGGAAAAAAATCTCTCATCTAAATAGTTATGAGCTCAGATATATTGATTTTGTCTATATGTAATAATAGCTTGAATTTATAAACAAAATAATACACCATTATATTTTTATAAAGATATATTGTATCTCTACAATACATCGTCATCACACAAAAGATACCCTATATGTAGCTCCAGTGAAAGCTATGTTTATAAAAACTTCGAACTTTGAAAAATACAGTGATTGTGCAATAAAGTTATCTTGGTTTAATACAAATAAAAAAAATATCATTCTAACGTCGTTTTTGTGTACCTTTTAACCTGAAGAGCTTACAAATTACTCAAAAACTTATATAAGTCAAGTAGCATTAATTAGTCTACAATTAGTTGGCCATATTGGCATAGTAAGTACTCTGGACTTAAGAAAAGTTATTTTATTTATAAATATTTTGCAAACTTATCCTATTGAAGTTTCTTAATCTTTTGTTGTTAACTTCAAAATTCTTAAGCTGAATAGACTTCTAATTGGTTTCTTGTATAGAAACACAATTCAAATCCTCTTGTAGTAAAGGCTTAAAAATAATTATGAAATAAGAGCAGATATAGTTTAATAACTTAATAAATATTTAATTCAGCAGTTGAAAGCACTTTGTTAAGATGAAATTTTTTTCTCATTTACTTGTGCCTTTAAACTATATTTTCATGCTTTATTTAATGCTTTATTGAACACAGAAAGCAAGAAAATATATTTTCATGCTTTATTCGACCTTTTTAGTATTTTTATAGTACTTTAGTTGCAATTTTTGTTGACAATGTCTCAACTTATGAATTTCAAGAATTGCACTCTGTTTTTAGTCATTATTTCAATAGCTTAAATCAAATTTCGAAATGAGAATATAGGAAATATTAAAGATTTTTAGAAAAAAAGCTAAAAGTAGTGTATATAAAGTGCATTTGAAAATTAATTTTATAAAGTTTTGCTTATTTTTATCGAATGATTTTTGCAACTACAGACCTTATTGATATCAAAACCGTCATATAAATTTAAGATAAGCTTAAAAAATAATTATAAACTAAAAGAATTACATTTCATGAAATATTTCACTGAATGGTGTACTTTTCTTAATTTAATTTAAAACTTATAATATTATCATCATATCAATTATTTGCTAATTCTTCTCTAACAGACCACTTATTAAATATAACTTTCTTTATTTCACTGCACGATTAAGTCACTTTAATGAGGCAAATATTGTTTTATAGAGCTATATGTTAGAAAGTTTTCTATTCAAAATATTTAAAATTAAAGCACTGTAAAATATAGCTCTATAATTAGTCAAGTGTTTAGTTCATCTTTCCTCTTATAGATGGCAGCACTAGAATGGAATACTCCTTGAATGACTGTTCCAGATGTAGGAAATTCAAATTCGATTGAAAACGAAGTATTGTAGTGAAAGGGGAGGGGGAGAGAATTCTAATCAACATAAAGATTGTTATATACATATTATAAATGGAAGGGCAGCATTAATAATTTTGACATACAAGTTAAAGGAAGAGAACCATCCCCCCACTCGCATGGAAAACTTCTCGTTATGCCCTTGTACCTAAGTGAATCTAATGCTCTGTTGAACACTGTTCACTTCTGCGGAAGAAACCATCGTATAAAGTTTGGATAAAGGGTGCGATATACATATGAAATCTAAAAATAAATTTAAGCATATTTCATAAAATTTTCTTAAAACCACTTGCTATCACAGGCTACTTTACAATCAACAGACAAATATATAAAATATAAATTCGAAGACTAACGAGGAAAGGATAGCTAAAAATGATAACCAAAGAAAAAATAATTTAATAATAATAATACTACACACTCCTATTCACACGAGAAGAAGTAAGCTTTGTAAGAAAGTATAAAATGTGTTGGTATTATAGGGTTTATATTTTTCTTAAGTACACAACTAGAAATATTCATACATGCAGGCCTATCCTGGTGGGTGCTCAAGCTATCCCTTCATAGAGGCTCTGAACGTATCGGGGAGAACAGATAAAATGGGTTTATGCCTTACACGCTGGATAAAAGATGCCTGAAGTATTTCTCACGGAGGCGAAATACTTAGGAACGATCCTACATACATTCTTATGTAGAAATAAAAAGCAAATATTTTGTATGAATTTACAGCAGAAAATATACTAAGTCACTAAGATCATTTTTAATTTTCTTAAGACATATTCAAGGTACGCCATATCCCATTCCCCCAGTGTATCAAGTAGGGGTTAATCGTTTGTTATGTATTATGATGAAATATAAAAGTAAAGAAGTGAGCCAGGAGCTAATGAGAGTTTAAAAGCTAGGTCGAGTCAAGATTATGAATTGATGAAAAGCGGTCCCAAATGCATCACCGAGCATCTTCTATATAATTTCTAATATCAATACTTATCTAGAATTTCTTTGGAAAAACTGGAAGTTTTATCCCTGATAAATGAAGAAGCATAGTTGTGTTAGTTATAAAAGTCAGCAAATACATAGATGTACATAGATGATGTTCCATAATACATTTGGGATCGCTCTTCGTTAACTCGATATCAGAACTCCAATCTACGTAGCAATCAGCACAGTTCACGTCGGGGAGTGAGTGAGTGAGCGCGAGAACGAGAAAAGGGAGGGAGCAAGAGAGGGAGAGAGAAGTGAGAGTAGAGAAAAAAAAGAGAGAGAGTGAGACGGAAAGAGTAGAGAGACAGAGAGAGAGTGAGGGAGAAAGGGTAGAGTGAAAGAGAGAGAGAGAGAGAGAGAGAGAGAGAGGGAGATAGAGAGAGCGTGAGAGAGAGAGAGCGAGGGCGAGAGTGGGAGATAGAGAGAGTGAGGGAGTGAGAGAGAGAGAGATATAGTGAGAGAGAGAGAAGGATGGGAAAGAGATAGGAAGTGAAATAGGAAATAATTAATGACCTCCTAGTCACTGGATCTCTTTCTTCGTCAGCCCCTCTAATCTAAAATGGGGACAACTCGATGAGGTCTTGAAAAACGATTGTCCCACTTAAAAACTCCAGTTCGTTCCCGACTGTGATATTTGAAATCATTCAGATGTATATATTTCTGTAGATATAGGTGGTTGTATTAGAAAATTTCATTTTCGGCATTTATTTCTATTTTATTGTTGTTACTCTTAAATGATTCGAATACTATACCCAGGTAAATCTCTGTCACTGTACTCTGTATCCAATGTAGCACCGTGTGTTTCATAGCAGTAGTAATTTACTGGTTCAAACTTTCAATGAGGATAACCAACGAACTTTCCCATGCTTATTACATGCATAAATTAAAAAGAAAAGAAATACTGTAAGAAATGTATAAATAATGGAAATTGGTAACTTGAAAAAGGAATCATCATATTATAAAAGGACATATATTTCTGTAGATACGTAAATCTCTCCTTTCCCCTTAAGATGTAACTTATCGTCTACGATTATTAAAAGCGTGTGTTTTGATACAATTCGATTGCTTCAATCTCTCTTTTCACCCCTAAGTAAAAATTTTTTTGTTGTATTTTGGACAATCTCTTCAGTGATTCGCCAGCAAAAAATGCTTTCAGTGGTTTTTGTTTTAATTTTAACAAGGAAAAAACGAAATTGGAGGCAAAATTGAAAGATTTCCTTTTTTCACTAACAGAAAATATCCAGGAATTTAAGAGGAAACTAAACTTAGTTGTTATCAGGTCTTTTCAATCAAAGCTAAACATTAATTTAACCCCAGATAATTTTATAGCCTATCACAGAAATGAATGTCAATGAAATATAGTATTGATTGATCTTTACCAAGAGATGTTACAGGCTTTTACTCTGCTAGCATACGGAATATTGCATATAGAAAGGATTTGGAAAATCAAGATTCAAACTTTTTTATTACTTATAGTAATGTCGTGTGAGAATGAAATGTAACAAAGTTTTCAACTTAAGAAGATAAGGTGAATTTTAGTAAGCAGAGTTATTTATGGCCTTTCGATAATTATTTCAAAGTAAATCGTACCTTAAAAAGTAAAGAACTAATTTATGCTTGAAAGACAAAAATAATAAATGATAAAAACTATAAAGCTTATATAACTTTATGTTTGAGGTAGTTGTTTCTTACATCGAATTGGATCATTTACCCTGACGGGTGTAAGGTACTCTTGATGACACACTGAGGAATCCTCTCGAATTTAGTCATTCTTAGGAGCGGGGAATTCTCTGGTCGCCTATTTTGTCCCTCAGGCTAGGAGGTTAGACCTCGCAGAGAGAGGATATCTAGATCCACTTGTTTAATTTGCCCATTCTCTGGATGTACAGGGAGATGCTTAGTGTGCGTGGGAGGTAAGCTTGTATCCCCCCCCCCCCGAGATATATGCACCTCACGCTGACCACTGGAACATCTCGGGCAATTTGATATAGCTTCTTGTAAAATTATTTTTTACTGGCAAAAACTCTCTATGTTTGGTCCTCTGTCGGGGGCCCCTTAAAGCCTCGCAGGCCCTATACCGACACGACTGATGACGAGAAAAAATATCTGTGGAAGAATTGCATTACGGAAATATTTTATATTAAACTGAAAAACAAACTAGGAATAATCGACATATTTAATCCTATTAGTTATCCGGTTTTTTGCCGGACGTTATTACTACTGCTAGTTATGTACAGTAACTTTAAAAAAATTTCTTTAACCAAATTATATTTCAATTTTGTTAGCAGCAGCTCTCAACGCTTTTAAGAGTTTTATTTGAAATAGTCTAAAAGTAAAAAATAGGGCAATGTAAACGAATAAACAAAAAGACAATTTCAATTAATTGTCAGTTTTATTTACTGCATTCAACACACACACACACACACAAAAAAAAAAAAAAAAAAAAAAAAAAAAAAGGGGTTTCTCTTCTTCTTCCAGGTATCTTTCTATTTGATCATCTACTCATTTGGATTTGAAAAAAATGTTGAGTGAGACTCAACAAAGGAGCTCCTAAAATAAAAACTGATGTTCGACTAAGGAGTGCAAAGGGTTAAAACTATGAAAGGCAAGTAAATACATAAACTTTCATTAAAAAAAACTTTATTGTGTGTTAATTTTCAGCATTTAAAAGTTTATTATTTTAATTACAAAATGTCTCCGAGGCGCAAGGATAGGATTCCAGGGTTAAGGAAACCTTTTAATAATATTTAAATATCCTAGACATATATCAGGTCATTAAATTTACAAGAGACTTTTATAAAGCCACAAAGTTTTCAACATAGGTTAACCTTATGAGTAGTTAGATTGTGCTGCCATCTTCTTTTAAAAAAGGAAAACGTCTATAATTCAGGATTTAATTTTTCTGCTCTTTATATCGAAACTTTATGCACAATATATCGAAATTGCAATAAAACTACATTTAAGGTTGATTTTTACTTTTATTTAAAAATATCCCTTAGTTTTAATGTATTATGTAGAATCAATAAAAATATTTTGTATTCTATATACTTTAATACACAGATTTAAAAATAGTTATGAAATTAATTATATATATATAAACTGTCTGATTAAAATTTATCTCTATGTAGTACTGCCACCTATTCGTGTTTTAAGGAAGTAAAATAATTTATTTCCTACTTATAATTTAGCTTTCTTATGTCAGCATTGTCCAACTTCTCTTAGCTCACGGGCAACTTTATCTTCTTTAAACATTTCAGAAGTCAAAGAAAGATAGTAATTAAAAAGTCAATTTTGTTAATAATTAGTTTATTTATACGAAGAAAACACATGAAAGTATCTTTCTAAATGCCATACAAACACAGACAATTATTTATTGTAACAAAACAATTTAATAATTGGTATAGAATTTTGTAAATTTTAGTTTAACACCCCAATGTGTATTATTTTAAGCAAATTATTAGTTTATTTATACGAAGAAAACACATGAAAGTATCTTTCTAAATGCCATACAAACGCAGGGAATTATTGGTTGTAACAAAACAAGTTAATAATTGATACAGAATTTTGTAAATTTTAGTTTATCACCCCAATGTGTATTATTTTAAGCAAGTACGTTTTTAAAGGGAAGTCTGGATCCTACTGGAACTATTTTCAGTGTATATATTGCAAGATTTTTGTTAACTTATTAAAATTTGTGAACATTTCTAGTTTTCACAGCAGGTATTGAAAGATTGTTTTCAACCAAGAAAAAAGTAAAAACATTTTTTTTTCATTAGAATTGTCTACAGGAGGAGTAGGAGATTGACAAATTTATCATTACTATCGGTGCATATAGGCATGGTTATAAGAGAAGATGAAGGTTTGAACAAACTGGCTTTAAAAGTTAGAAGAATTGATTTGTTAGTTCAAAACGGTAGTTTAGAAACTACTGATACTACTCATACTGTTTTCTAATATTGTTGTCATACAAGACATAAAACTGCATAAAAGAAAAATAAAGAAATCTGTCACAATTCCTTTCTCAATTAAAAAAAAAAAAAATTCCTGGTTACTTATAAAATTCCTTTAGTTGAAATTCATTTGATTAGTACTGGAGATTAAATTAAATATGCTCCGGTATTTACGAGGCAAAAACTTGGAGCGTAAATTAAAAGACAGAATATCATTGCAAATATATTTTTCAAGATTCAATGAAATTACGTTCAGAGTTGCTGTTCATTTTTAGGATGTATTTGTAACATCATGCATATTTGCATTCAAAATTATAGCTGTATGTATAAAACTAATGCATGCATGCATGTACTTTGCATGTATATGAGTAATGAATTTTTTTTATGAATTTTAAATTTCGCTGTACTTTGGATTCAGATTTTGGACTCTCTCTTAAAAAACAAATTCTGGTTTCGTCACTGATTTCAAATCTAATTAATTGCAAAAATTAATAGAACTAAAGTTCAGTGTTTCTTAGTTGTATGTTTGATTTAAACATGTCTAAGTAGTTTCTCAAAAAAGTCTTGGTTGGATTTTAAAAAGTAAGACATAGATTGTTCTTAGAGTTTGCGAGTTATGGATAACATTTTTATGCTGTCAAGCAAATAAGTATATGGTTTTGTTTTCTTTACTTGCGTATAAGAATTTGTATATTTGGCAAAAATATCATTATTTAAATTTTTATTAAAAAAATTGATTTCTGCGGCGAGACGCCAATTGGATAGCGTTGTCTTATGCTATGCAACATACCAGTCTTATAGCAGAAAGCAGGGCGACAGGTAAAGGTCTGTGGTGTGTTTATGATATAGAGAGGCGGCTGCATCAGGCAGCACAGCAAGGGGGCGGCATGAGCAGCGAAACCAAAACATTTCACAGGCGGGATTTCCGGAGACTTGTATCATGCTTCAAAACTCCCTCTACCTGACTGTCCTGAACAAGTACATAAATCCGGGAAGCGAATGTAGCTTAAGAAGCGTTTTGTATATATACCTATTAGTTAATTGTGCTGTGCTTGAGAATATACAGCAGGGGTGGCCAAGACGTCGACCGCGAAGACATTTTAGGTAGTCTGCGCGATCATCCCGATAATGACCTCGGATATTAACAATTTAATTTATGACTTATGACATAGAATTAATGAATTATTTAAAATAAAAATTTACTACAGTTTACACTTTAATAAATATTAATATTAAGTTTTTTTTTTTGAAAAATTAGATAATTTTCATTTTTCCTTGTTACCGAAAATAAATATATAAACATGTACGTTACGTTAATTTATCTCTGCCATTCGTAGACCGTCTTCGATTTTTTAAATGTGGAGTAGATCACGGATGCCAAAAGTTTGGCCACCCCTGATATACAGGATTCCAAATCGGAGAGGGGAGGGGAGTTCGAGATGTCTTGAGTCCTTATCTCACACAGGATACTTACGAAAAATATTGTCTAAAAAATATGAAGAACTCTTTCAAACTTTTGCTTGTCAGGCAGGGAAGACAAGTCTGTTCGCTCAAGGATTAATCAACCTCGTACAGATATTTTCCCCGGAATGTCTTAAATTAAGCAAAATTAAATTTCTTATAAAATTCTGCTAACTCAATACAAATAAGTGTCATTACCATCAGCAAAACTTATTAATTTTTATTTTTATGAGTTTTTTTTGGATTACTCAGTAGCCAATTTTATATTCTCCTGCAATTTGTAATAATTTTGATTGTTAATATAGAAAGGTATACGAATTTACTATTTAATTGTTGAATGAAGCAATGTGTAATGCCATGGTTGAAAACCAAAACTAAGTGAAATGGATGAAAGTTGAATTTCTTAGGCAAATTGTTAAAAAACTGAATTCTAATCTCTATTTTACAGTCATAGCATCCTAAGTTTTGCTTCAAGTTTATAAACTAAATAAGCAACACAAAATATTCAGGAAGGGAAATCATTTTAAAAGTACATTTAAAAACGCTGATTGTCATCACTGTAAGAAGATATAGTTTTAAGTGTCAGGAATTATTTTATCCACGATTCAAAAATGAATAATAGTAAAATATGTAGTAGGCTTTTAAGGTTTTAAATATTTTTTTTTCATGTGAAATATAAGCATGTAAATAATATTGAATCCTACTTTGAAAACAGTATATTCATTAACAGTCTTATTGTTTATATTGGAAGTAGGTTCAAGAGCAAAGATTCACATCTTTGACAACACAGAATTTTATAAGCTACATTCTACACGTTAACTGCTTTTTAACCAGCGAAGACTTGTGCCGGGCTTCTGAGGCCCGAGCGTTATAAAAATATTCCACACAAAAACACGTTATAGAAATAAACTTCCTAAATTTTCAGTAGTTGTCTTATAGGTCTTCTAGACCACAATAACATGAATTTTCGCAGTTTTCTATGAATATTTTTGTCAGAAAGAGAGACTTTTAGTTTATTCAAGCTTCCAGAGTAGAGACCCAGTGCACGCCCAATGCACTTTTGCATTTTTATCTAGTGTTTGTAGTCTGATGAGAGATGATGTCAAAAATGCATCGTTATAGGATTAAAATGATGAAATATAAAGATGTGATTTAAATCTTAAACTTGTATACATTTCATGTTTATGCTTTTGGAATGTTAAAAAATGATCTACAGTCCAAAATACTTTTAAAAATTAATATTTTAAATAATCCAAACTGTATTTTAAACTTCTAATAAATTATATTTGGCAGTACAAATTTTCTATTTATCATTAAAAGCAATTTTCTTGATATTTTGTTCAAAAAAGTTGCACCGGGCCTTCGAGCCCCTGCGCGCGTCTAGCGTAACCCCGGGAACCGTGCGTCCTCGCTGGTTAAATTGTTGATTTAAATTGACCCTAATTATGACCGCGATAAACTCATTGCCCCAACTAATGGTGGAATTAAATTCTTCAGTTAAATCGAGATTAATCGCGGTTAGCCGTTAAACGACTTTAGTGAGATCGACCCTTATTTTATTGCTTGATCTACTGGAGATCATACATGTGACATACATGCGACCCGTTTAGTGATTTTCAGGATGTCTTTTGCACAGGGATTTTAAATAAAAATGAAATTATAGGATTTTATAGTTAGCTTATCTATTTTTCTGAGATATTTAAGTAAATATATGCATAAAAAGAATTATTAAAATAAGTAAAATATGTTTTGCAAAATGAAACTACAATTTTAGTATGAAAACAGTATTACAATCTTTCTTGACCTCTAGAGCATAATATTATTTGATTTACAGCTCGATATTTTATCTCTTACTTGACTTGAAAGTACTTCTAATTCACCTAAATTAGTTACAGTATATTGGATTTACTTATCTAATTGGAATATCTGATTTCTCTTTATGTTCTTCCGAAAGTTCTATTAAAGTATCATTTATAACCTTTGAATCAAAGCGTTGAATTATCTTATTCTATATTATCCTTAGTAAATGTCTAATTGTTTAGTCTTTCTTCTTAATTTATTTAGCGTCATGGGCATAATTTAGGAGGAGCAGGGGGAGTAAAATATTTATATAGTCAACAGATGTACCTACAAGCTTACTCTGAAACATTAAAATTTATCAAAAAATCCCCAAAGTACAATTTTTGATATACAATTTTAATGAGTAAATTACCCCCTATATACACACACCTACAAATTAGATACATATTTAACAAAAAAAAAATCACTAAAAACCTTGTGAAATTTGAAAATTAAAAGATAAAATTTATTTTGAATATAAGACGGAAGCTTGGGTGAAAACTTGGTCTCATTTAAATTCCAACCCTTGCATAGCCATTCTTTCAGGATGGGTTTTAATAAAAAACTAAAGGGAGGTGGTAAAATACATAACATAGATTCACAATCACATAAAACGATAAAACAAGGCAAGACCGTAGCCAGAAATTATTTTCAGAGGGACACCAGGGGAGCGACATTGTTATTTGTGAATAATACTTCAGTAAAACTACAGGTTTTGTTTTGTATTCATAATTCATAATTAAGATAATTCACACCAGATTATTTTATTGCTTACTTTGTCAATAAAATACCAAAGAATAGAAATAACATGTTAGAAATACCAAAAATACAGGGAATAGTGTTTTTAAGATAAGTTTCTAAACCAAGCATATCAAACTAAAAGACTACTACGGATCAAATAAAGAAGGACTGAGCTCAAGATAGCAGCAAAAAATAAAAGTTTCAATTTTTACAGAAATGTAGGTTTTTTTTAGTAGAACAGTATATCAAAGTAAAGAATTAAAATTGAAAATTTTAAAACATAAGTAATGTAAGAATAAAATACACAATAAGTTAATGTTTTCTGAATCTTAACACATTGTGTGCGGGTACATTTCGCAGCGGAACTGTACCGGGAGCGGGCGTTTTGCTCGTAAATTTAGATATTCAGTTAAATCTCAATATATCGAAAATTATTTAACTTTTTAACCAACTTTTCAAATAAACAAATATATATATATATATATATATATATATATATATATATATATATATATATATATAATATATATATATATATATAATGTCATTTTCGCAAGGATAAATAAAAAGTTAATTTTAAATCTAAATTGATTTTTTAATCAACCTTCCCGTTCTGTGGTTCTTCATCGACTGATGTAAAAACTAGTTTTTATTTGTCTACATTTTTCCAGAATCTTTGTAGTAGACAAGAACATTCGGCTTCGTTTTCCTGTATATACCGTTATTTTTGTATCCACAAACAAACCATGTTGTTACACTAACCTGTACTAGTACCTGACCTGCGCTCAAGTATCAATCGTCAGAAAACGTACTAGTACGTGTCCCGCATACAATGTGTTAACACCTTATCTCTGCCACGATTTTTCTAGTTTCAAAAGAAATCTTGTCCGCAGTTATTTTTCTCAAAACTTACGCAGGGCTGAGTCGAGTAACCTTGATCGTCAATCACAAAATATCTAAGATGATTTCCGATTTAATCAGAGAAACATTATTTTGATTATATATTGATTATTTTTTTTACTACCTGCATTGCAGAAACGGTTTAGCATATTTCAAGAGTAATAACATTCTCGATTATTGTTTCGTTATGGAATTTCCCACATAGTGTAAAAAACCATTTGTTCATACTCAGCGAGTGCATGTGGGAGACTTACGAAGCCTAGAACTCGGAAAAGAATCTCAAAGAACGTTACAAGGAATTAAAAATCAGTTGTGGAGTTTATATTAATACTTTTGCTATATACCATAATATTAAATGGGCTACAAAAATGTCCTTTGTGGGTTGCATGCGGCCTGCAAGCCACAAGTTTGAGCAAAGTTCTAGATCACATTGCTCACAATAGTACTTTTTTTACATCCCTTTAAATACAAATAATAATCACGGAATATATAGAGACGTGTAAGTAACGAAGAATTCCCTTTTAATGATACTGTTTTTCTCTTCGCATAAAATATGATACGAGCAAGAAGGGGTTAAATAACAAATAAAAAATTTAGGCTATTTCAAATCCCCGTTGAGCAAAACTGATAAATTTAACGAAGCTCTTATTTAATTGTAAGTACCACTGTTTGTTCAATGTAATTAAAATAAAGAAACGTGTCCTTTGTTCTAATGTCAAAAAGTGAAAATGAATTGTAATAACTAAAATATCCAGTTATTCTTAAACCAATTTATTAATATAAATTGATTCAGGTGTTGTGGTAAGTATTTTGCAAACCGGTGGCGGATTTCTTCGGAACCTTTTTCTTTAAACCGTCTTCAGATCAGCAGTAGGATTCGAACTTGTGAAATCGAGGTCGAAAAGGCAGGACCATGTTTGTTCGGCTTCCACTCAATTACCTTATATGAAAATTTCCTGTATTTTCTGTCCTTAAAGACTTAAGACGCAATAATATGATGTGAGGAATACACGAGTTTAGTAAAGCTTTTGAAAGTTACATTTATTTAATCCTTTTTGTTAATCAAATACTTTTAGATATAAATGATAATCATCATTTTGTAAAATTAGCTTTATCCTAAATTTATAAAAGATTGTAATAGTCAAATAGCTTTACTCCTTCACGAATCTCATAGAAAAGCACAAACAATCATAATTTATTTCAATGTGTTCAGATGAAATCAATTCCATTTCGGAATATCATTTACTGGTAGTATTTTCCAGGAAATTATTAAAGCATGGTTGTCAAACATTGTTGTATTAATACCACATTGCTACAATGTTCTAATCATGAATTTATAGTAGAAGAATAAGTTGAAAGAAGCCCTTCGTCATTTCTCTGAATCTTGATTGACAGTGAATAGGAAGAAAAATAAGAAACTATAATTGGAGTTTGTAGCATCGAATTTCAAGGATATCAGATTAATAATGAGATATGTCTTATACGAATTAAAGGTTGAAGCAACAACAATTGAAATATTGAAGTAAAAACTTAAAGCTTTATTTGATCTTATGAAATTATAATGTGTAACTTTGTATGATAAAGCAGCTCTCCATATTTCATCTATGGTTATAGGTTGTAAAAATAGATAAGTCTCAAGCTATTTCATATGGCATCAATCTCAAGCTAGTAAGTCAGCTTGCACAGTAGAGAGACTAGGCTGTGTTCCATATCAGTAAACCATTAATACTAATCTAGTCCTCATTGAAATTTTGTTGCTAAAATAGAGATTCAGTCAGTCTTCCGCTCTAGACTAAAGATTTTAGTCATATGACTGATATCCTACTTTATCATATGTTCTCAAGTAATATACGGAAGAGATTTTCAAGGGAAAAAAGAACTAGATTTTACATTTCTTCTGTAGTTAATTTTACTACATGATCATGAACCAATTACTTTGGTTTCTAACGCTAGGGTGATAGCGTTAGAGACTTTGGATTCCAGTTCCACTGTTGGTTGGGATGTTTGAGAATTAGATCCTGGTTATATTAGTTCTCAATCATCGAAGTAAACTACAGCTTTTTCAGCAATCCAACTAACGGCATCAGGAACTTTTAGCAATTAAAGATAGTCTTATGGGAAAGCCGAAAGAAATACAAATAAAGCTCAAGCCAACTATATTTCATGAATCTCACCAGAAGATTGTTGCATAAAGAGATATTGAACATTGTGATGTTTGTCAATAAATCAGGTCATGTGGTACTCAGACTACCACCAACAAACTGTAAACATAGTTGTGTGAAACTATACTGTATATTTTTACTGCCATATACTTGGGAAATTAATCATTGATTAAACTTAATCAACAATGATAAAACAAGGATAGTTTTAGAACCATTATAAAATATTACTTTGGACGATTAAAAAGTATTTAATGAATCAATAGTACTTTTCCTTAGTTACTATTAGTCTTAAACATTTCGAAGATACACTAAAAAGAGTGACTTTTAGAAGGATAGCTCACGTTTATCATGACGGATTTAGTCATTTCAGTATTTAGTGGTCTAAATTTCCCGAGAAGCATTAGAGATTATGCCGACTTTGGGAGTCGACCGCGATCACCTCAAATCCTGTCAAGTCAAGCCAAAAACAAGCTAGAAATGGCAGCACTCTAAGTAAACAGTTTTTCGTGAAACTAATTTTATTAAATGGGTTTTCTCCTGTTTCGTACGTAACTCGAGCCCTCTTGTAATGAGATTTTCTTATATAAGTGGAAGAAAATAATTTTAGATATTTACGCTTTGATTAATTTAAAAAAATTAATGAATATAACTTTATTAATTAGCTATTTAGGCAGCTTTTTAAACACTTGCATAAAATATTGCTGACATTAAAGTGTTAAATAAGTATTTGTTGTAAGTAATTATTTTATTTCTGCTTCTGAATGTATCTAACATAGTATATTGTTTTTCTTAAATAACGTATATCATATTTTAAAACAAGTTTTTCTTTCACCCAGTCTCTGTACTATAAAATTTGATTGTTATTGGCTAATCAGAAATAGTCCAGTCAAGCATTAGTCTGAAGGATTGACTATCTAAATGACTATCTGAAGAGTTAGTAATCTGAAATAATAAACTTGTATATGAAGAATCTAAGGAGTAAGATTGCATCGAGTTTGCCTGTTTTATTTAAAGAGGTTCAAGATATGAAATAAAGAGCTTAACTATTAATCTCCATTTCTTCAAATGCAAGATAGTGAAATAGAGTAGTTAAAATGTAAATAATTTGGGAATTATTTAAGTTGACATCCATTAAGAAACGCTTTAATTCACTTATATATTAACCATATGGTTACTAGTTAATGTGTACGAAGATAGCATTATTTCTTTTAAATGTCTGTACACACATTCTGCTTTAATACTATGTATTTTTGAAGGATATAATACATATTATGGGAAACATCTACTTATAAATGAAGTCTTGCTGTCAGTGGTAGTATTTTTCTCATAGTAAGTTACAAGAATACATTTGGATTTTAAGGAAAATTCCTTTATGATGCTTAGCGATGTAATACAAAATTCTTACCAAAGCTAAATTGATCAAATTAGGTTTCTGTAACAAACTTCCTTATTATTTGAAAATTTGCACATTTAACTTATCGAATGTAATACAATTTATTTAAATGTAAATGTACACAATTCTCACCTTTTTTCAAAGCTTTTTGGAACGGCGTTTTTATAGCTGAAAAAGATTTAATTTGGGAAAGGAATAGCAGATCGAGGAAATGCTGTAACTAAAATTAAAGTATTTCTGTAGCAAAATATTTAGGGGGGACGAAATTAGGATATTCAACATATTTTAAAGTGTAGTCTGAGATACGTCAAATTTATTTTAAAGCTTGTTTAAAGATTTATTGTGTTTGCAACACATGTGAAGTTTCACAGTGTTAAACGTGATGAACTCAGTAATTTTTTTTTTTTTTTGAATGAACAAAGTAATGACGACAAACCAGTTGATACTGTTTCCAGACCTCCAAGGGAATAAATCTTATTATAAAAAATGAATTTCTTTAGTTTAGAAAGCAAAGAAATCTTTAAATACAAATTTATTATTTATATGCAATGATATCAATCAGTCAACGTATATCCAAGCAATCCATAGTATTTTTTTTCAGAGATTTATTTGCTGGAAGTCATGGCTGAATGCAATGATACGCCTCCTCCAGGAACTTACATTTGCCAAATTTCTCCTGAAAATCCAAAGGTAGATTCCACAGCAAAATATTCCTCTCCGGATCAAGCTACTTCAAATTTTACAACTAATTGCAATGTATGTGAGCTTAACAGGACACCTGATCTGTTGAACAGATCTTTTAATATAACCTTAAAGCTTCTCTCTCCAGCAACAAGTAGCGGCCCCTTTTGTAGAATTTGCCATGAAGGGGATAATCATGAAGATTTAATGTCTCTCTGCAAATGTACAGGTAATATGATTTTATGATAGAAAGTAAAGAAACATGTATCTATGGAGTCATTCAAAATGGTTGCTTTCAGTTATGTTTGTGGACATGGATATTCGGTTCTATAAATAAATAAAAGGGATAGTTTCATTTCAGTCTTATCTCTGAATTATTATGAGGAATGAAAAACTTAGTCATTTTGGACAAAAATAGGTATATTCCACTGGTGGTTGTTGCGAAAATCTATACGAATTTTTTGTATTCGGGGAAGGGGGGGATTTAAAATTAGTTCGTATTGTTTTCGGAATATTTTTAATATGTTTCTTCTTTGTCATAGCATATGACATAGTTACAGCATACACATCAAGTAACAGGAGTTATTTGGGTGCTGTGGATAATATTTTGTTTTTTGAGAGCTAATTTTTAAAGCGGATTCCGAACAACACAAACGTTTATATCAGGGATTTTAAAAGGGAAAGATTGCCGTTTAGAGTTAAATATAACTATCTAAGTATCCAAGACCAAGTGAAAATGATTGTTCTAAATTTAGAAAGATTGTAAAATTATACCGTTTTTTTTTAAGTGGAACCAAGGCCATGTGATGCCCTAAAACATTTTTTATACGCCTTTCTTTACAATAAATTTTAAAGTTTGACATAACAATAGTATTAACGTTCAACAAGAACAGGATAGTATTCTAAAGTTAAAGCATATGTAAAAATGTTCAAAAAATATAAAAATAGAATATGCTTTTAAAAATTATTTACCATAAACTTTAATTGTTGTTGTTCGTTTTCACAGATTTCATCACTACCCCCCCCTCTAGATCATAATTGATCATTACCTTTCTCAGTATCTTTGTTCAACTTGCTGTCAAGGTTACTAAGTAGTAAGCTAGTTAAAAGTTAATTGAAATAAACAAGAAGAAATAGTTTTATCTTGCAAAATATGCCCATGGTAGTTAAAGATTATACTTATTGTATGGAAATATTAAAGTGCATGTTAAGTTGGTATGGTGAAGGATAATTTTTTTAGACAATTTATGACGTTTTACGAATTATTAGAGATTTCAGGCAAATGTAAAAATTTATATTTCAAGAAGTCAACTTTTTAAAATAAATTGAAATTAAGTTTTGAGTAATTCAAAATTTATACAATTTTCAAATTTTGGAAACTTTTTGTTCTTATTCATCTTACAAAGTCTCATGCCTTACATTTGCTACAAAATTTGGATTACAATATAAAAATATATTACAGGTTCTGTTGGGTTAGTTCACATTACCTGTATCGAAAGATGGCTGAATACACGACGGGTTGGACACGATAAATGCGAGATCTGCAACTACACTTTCGAAACTATTCGTTATCCCAAATCAATAGCTGAAGTAAGAATGCTTTTATTAAAATTTTCTTTAAATTATTTATAAAATTTGATACTTTGCATATTAATTTATAACAATTTATTATAATATGAAATCCGTGAATAAAGGGGAGAGAGGTATTGTAGTTACCTTTATCTATTTAGAACACTTGTTTTAAATATCAGATAAGTTACAAATTTAGAGTTATACACCAGTTTTTTAAATATTCATACAAAAAATAAATTTTAAATTTGTGTATTTCCTGTCTTATACTTGTACGCTACATGTGACAAAAAATGCTTGTTTATCAGCGTGTAATGTACACTCTAATAAAGTTGAAATATTTATCGATGTATGTGCAATAGTTTTCAATAGTTTTTACTTTAATCTTTTTCAAATAGAATATCTATATTAAAGAACTAATTCTAAAAGGAAATTAAGTTTATCTTGGTTTTAACTGGATAACAATACAATAACGTGTACATTTAGATCACGACTTTGTGCATTTAAAATTCAATACGAGAAAAACCCTAGTTTAATCAGTATAACATGCAAGAGTAAACCACAGAAAATTAGTATGATTAGCAATTACTTATGTTTAGTTAAGCTTGAACAATGTGATTATAGTCCGATAGTCTCAATGTATTCCTCTTAAAATTAGAGTAGCTTTCGTATTTGTTTAGAAGCTTTAAGTTTCTTTAATTGTGTATTCTTTTATAAGTAATAAAACCTTTTTGACTTTCTTGAGCAGTCAAAGATAATTTCAGTGGATTTCTTCTACATGTTTCCTTTTTGTTTATTGCAACCCAATCATTCTCGTATGACAAATTTAGTTTTCTTTTGTTAGTAAATGCTGTATCTGTGTTGAAAATTTTATATTAAAGACAAAAGTTATATTTGATAAGGCGTTACTTTTTAGGAGTTCGCAGGGCAATCGCCCTAAAATATGAAATATAAATTTTTTGATACATCTTAAAAAAATTTGTTTCAAATATGATTAAATAAATGTAAAAATAATTTAAAAAATGAAGAATATTCATGAAATTAAATAGTGAAAGTTGAATATTGCTCTTGACGTCTCCTTACATTTTTGAAGTTATTTTATTTTATTTTTTTTTTTTTTTTTGTAAATCAAATTAAAACTTTTTTTTTTATAAAATTTACAATTTTTGTAATTTGAATTAAAAAAATGTACTTATTTAATCTCGTATTGTTCTATGAACTCAGAATAAATTATTTAATGTTAGAAGATGAATACTCTTTTTAGAGGTGAGACAACCTTAACAATTCACTAATGGCATGGTAAATAGCATTTAGCTGTTTCAAAATTTACTCTTTCTTCAATGTAAAACAAGAAAAAAAATATAAATGTAAGAAAACAATGACAAGAACTAGAACGTAAACAAGAACGTTATATTCAAGTGATTTATTGATTTGATCGTTTTCGGCCCGTATGACACGAGACGAATATAGGCACTGACAACGGTTTCGAGCAATTTATTAGTGCTGCTGTCTGATTAAAAATATTCTCTCTTCCGTAGTTTTACAATTGATTGCAGCCCCAAACAGTTGTTAGTGCATGTCTTTGACTTTTGTGTTAAGGACCTTACAATTTACTTTCTAGTGAGTGTAGCTGGATTATGGCCAATCAAGTTGCACTCTGCATTTGAGTACTGGAGTCGGCGGTTCCGAATCCTGATGATGGCGCCGATATCTGTATCTGTTTGAAATCGACTTTAAATAGTAGATCCTTGTCTATTAAGCTATCGCTCTGCAAAGAAACGACTGTAGTGATCCGAACCAAACTCCTCGGAGGTTTTTACACGTACGAAGTAAAGGAAATATTATAATTAGAAAAACTTTCGGTTTTCAAATTTTACCAAAAATATTCGTTTTGGCTGAGTTTGAATCCATTTTGACTAGTTTAAGGATTATGTACGTACGTAAAGGAAAATTTAACTTTGAAAGTAAAGATATCCTTTTTGATCTTCCTTGAATGTATTTTGGCTAGTTTCGCAGTGGCATTTGTACGTATATACGTAACTTCCATAATTTGAAAACTATTAGACGTACAATGTTGAAATTTTGTATTTAGGGTTGTTGTAACACAACTGTGCACTTTCGTTTTCTTGCAATCTGCACTCTACATAACTTAATTTATCAATATTAAAAATTTTAATACGATACCAGTGTTCACTAGATGGTATCATTGAGCTCCACTCATTGTTGAATACAATTCTACTCGTTGAATTAATATTGTATTAAATTTTAGCATTAAAAATCAAAATTTTAGCTATTGCGTAACTGTCAACTTCAATATAGAATTGGAGGATCGTATCTCATTCATAGCCAAAAGATGGCGAATGGGCATGGCCATATTTCGTGGGTTCGAATTCCACTGCTGTCATGGGTGCTCTGAATCTGATCGTTCGGAATCAGCTTCAATCAGTAAGTATCAGTCTCATTAGTCTTCTTGTAGCTAAAAAGAAGACCCTAGTTCTCCAAATCTGCCAACCAACCACGTTCATATAAAAGAAGTTTTAAGTGAACTGCGGTGAAATATCCACACCAGCTTTAATTTATTGAATTGAGAAAGATGTGTCTAATTCTTTGAAACAGCTATATAAATGAGCCTTTTTGCTTTTATACAGTATTTTTATTTTCGTTATTCCCATTCCTTGCTCTTCTTTGCAGTTTCATTATTTAGTTTATACTTTTCTTTGAGTGCACTATATTCTTATCGTTTTTTCTTTCAGTGGTACAGAAGTAACCATGGTGCAATAAACAATCGGCACAATGTTTTAGGAGATCTTGCTTGCTTTTCTTTGATTACCCCGCTGGCAGCAATCAGCAGTTTCTTGTGTATTGAAGGAGCAAAAAGGCATATAAAATGGAATAATAGCCTGGAAGCGGGTTGTTTGATGGCTTTGGCCACGTTCCTTATTACAGTTTACATAGTATGGAATATTTTAACTATAAGGTTTGTATAACTTTTAAATCCTAAATCTTTTAATATTTTTGCTGGTACTTTAATAAAATTAATTTCTACTAACTCCCCTCCCCCCTAATGTGACGTTTTGATTGATTACTAAAAGCTTTTCATCCTTTCTCTTACTTGCTTCTAATCAAGTCATTTACTTGAAAATTGCATCTGACTGAAATTCGTTATATATTTTCTTTAGTTTTCCCAGGAGGATACCTAGTTAAATAATGTAGCCTTTCGGTACTGGAGGCCGTGGGTTCGATTTTCACTGATGGTATGGGTGTCCATAAATATTCGGAATCTAATTAAAACAGTAGGTTCCGGTCTAATTAGTACTCGTGTAGTTAAAATTAACTACAGCACTCCCAACTAGACTTTCTTTCATTTTCTTCACGTTCCACATTTTTTTTTGTTTATTATGAATACCATTTATATACTGTTGCTATGCAAAGGCCAATTAGACAGATATGTATAACAAAAAGCCGATCTCGAAAGGTCACAAGCGTCTGTCAGCAATGGATGGTTGGATGGATGGAGGGAATCAAAGATCTTCATTACTGAAAAGGTGACGTTCCGTGTGCCTGGCGAATTACGAATTAAAATAGCTATGATTTTAATACTAATATTTTGAATAGCATGTTGAATAGTGAGGTAGCCCCAGGACTGGATAATTCTATAGAAAAATGAGGCAAATGTATGTGACCTGGTTTTTTAACTGATCGGGTGAAGCTCGGATGGATTACGAAACTCGCTGAATCAATTCAAATACAATTCTTTACCTGTTTTATACATTGAACACAATACTTTAGATAATGCAAATTATATTGAAATAATTTTGCTGAATCAGACTAGAAAATAGAATTTTAAATAGTTTCATATTTATATACTTTTGTTGTTATTCAGATATATCGTTAAGAAGTTTAGGGCCCCACAAATAGTTTGATCCTACTCGGGTTAGCTTGAAAACTATTTATGGAACGAAAATTTAAGCGTTTTCTCACTTTAAAATTCCTTACTGTATAGTGAGGTGGTTTTATAATTGCACTCTAATGATCTAAAATGAGATAGCTCTGTTTAGGTTTAAAGTTTTTCTTTAAAATGACTTTCCTTAATAGAATTAATTTCAATATTAACTTAATACATAAAAATTACGAATGTTTCGCTAGGGAATTAAGTAAATGGAGAAAATACAATACCGTATTTTAGGTTGTATTAGGATTTTGAAATGTTGGTTAAAAATGGCTCTAAAACTTGAAATTTTATAAATTTTTGGAATTATAAAAACATTTCTCAAGGAAAATAAAATACTTATATCAATTTTTAATAACATAAATAAAATTGTCTTTTTAACGAAGTGCAGTTAACATATCCTACTTTTCTTGCTTCATTATCTTCTTTTTTTCAGTTATCTACTTTTCTTATTTCATGGCAATATGTGATTGTCAGACTATAATATTAAACTTAATATAGTGTAACTTTTCAGTTTCCGTCTTTGGTTCACGATATATTTGACCTTAAATAATACCTAAACCTTAGTTTTGCAAGGCAACAGTGGGAGTCATAATTTTGCCTATCGATGTTTTTGGGTAAGTGCAATACTGACATAATAGTTTCGAATTGTCTAGAATAAAACTTAAGCGGCAGACTGATATAATTAGCTGTCATGTAAAAGCAAAAATAAATAGTGGCCAAAATAAACCAAATTAAGTTAAGTGGACCAGTGATTTTTCAAGTTCGTTTCTTACTGGGTCAAATTTTACTGAAGAAAGCCCGATATCATGTACTAAAGCGTTCAATATATTAAGTTAGAGAATATTATGTTTAATGGAGTTTTTATACTTATGTTTAATTTAGACTTTATGGAAGAAAATAATTATTTTAGAATATACAGTTCAGTTCTTGTATTTTTGCAGAAGGAAATTTCTCGGAGCAATTGCCAATATGCATGATAGATTTGAGGGCAAGTATCATAGAAGAATAGAATTCCTTTAACAGCTAATTAATAGTAACAACTAAGTATTGCCGTACTGAAAAAAAATCTAGAGACTGTATTGATGACGAAACTATTTTTTAGAAACTATTACATTCGACCTATTGATTAGAAATATGTCTTTTGAAGTGAGATTCGTCCATAAACTGTTAATAATTTTAATGATGAAGTAACTTTGTTTCTTTCTTGCAGATATCACATAAAAAACTATTTCAAGTGGAGATCTGTAAATCAAACTGTCAGACTATTACGATATCAAAGAATGTCTATTGAGGGTGGAATGCCAACCGTTAACATTGGTAGTAGTCCACCTGCTACAGAAGGTAACCAAAATGTTCCTGTGTAGGCAACCAGCAGTCAGCATACATAGCTGATTTTCTTATTTACACTTTGAGCCTGAAGATGGAAGACCGAATAAATTTGTGCTTAACAAATATGAAATCTGTTTTTAGCTTAAGATATAAGAACTTCATTACAAAAGTTTACAATTTTATCACTCTTTTATATATTTTTATATTGTTATAAGTGTCAGCTTAGGTAATTGCTGTATTCAATGTAAAATGAATGCAATTATTTTCCTCTTATTTTAATTATTTACCAAAGAAATATGTATACCTGAACGAAAAAGAAATGGTGTATTATGAATAAATTGTTGTAGATTTTAATATTTACTTAAGATACTTGAGTAAAGCTATGTTTGAAATTTTTTAATTTATTAAAGATATTGAAAATGCGTTATAAGTAAATATATACATATTGGAAATGAGTTTTTAAATAAAGGATATTTGGATAAAATTATTATCAAAATAATCATAAGTGATAGATCAAAAAATTATTTAAGTAACAAATTATTTTTGTACAAAAACATAAAAATAGTAACTCATTGTGTCTGTTTTTTTAAATACATACTCTTTAAGGAAGCAGATTCAGAAACTTGATTTATCATTCTCCTTCACTTGTATGAAAATAAAAGAAACACCTATTTTAAAACATGTATTCTTTTCTTAAGGGAATAACAGACTTTACAATATTTTTTTAAAATTACTTATGAAATTTTGCACATATAAATTGAGTATAAATGAATTATTCACAATTTATGAATTTTTTAATTTTTAAAATGCGCATTGTTACTTAATTTTTAATGGATTCTTACTAAAGGATTACCAAACGCTTCTATTATACATCAAAACTAATTTAAGTTGGTTTTTTGCTACATGAGAGCTAATGAGAACCATTTTAAGTTCATTTTATTTAGATGATTAAGACTAAGTTTTTTTTAATGAAAATTCTAAGTACGGACATAAAACTATTTCCTGTAAATTTAGATTATGTACAAAGTAATTCCCAAATATGTTCAAAAGACATAACACAAAAAAATAAAAATTTTAAATCTAGTTTGTAAGAAACATTTTAAAAATTAACAAAATATTTAAAAAATTGTTAATAAATTCAAAATTTACCCGATTTTAAAACATTTCAAAATGTAATATTTTATTTTTTAGTTACACAATGTAAATATGTACAAAATTTCATAAATCCAGTAACAATGTCTAACGCCTACTGTTCCCTTGAAATGCAATTCAAAGTTATTCAGAAAGCCCAATTCTATTTAGAAAAATTGAAGGAGCCTCGTAGAAGATTTAATGGCTGGGGGGAGCGGAGAGGTCAACAACAAATGCATGTGCATTAAAAAAAAAATTAAGCAAAACAGTGTATTTAGTTTATGCTTATATTAATATGAAATAGTTTTAAATGGTATTTTATAAATTATTAGTAGAGTCAAAAAATATTTTGTACTTCAACAAATATGAGACACCAACTTTTCAATCTTGTGCTACCAAGTGCTATCGAGATGTAAATAAAACTTGAAGCTACAACATGTGAAGCCTTAAATGTTTGAGTTTTCACTGAAGATATGTTTGTTGAAAAAATATAATCTTTATGAACTAAATTAGTCCATGGGGTTTTGGGAAAAGAAAGGGTTAAGGGGACAATGGACAATGATTTAGTAAATTAAGAAACTTTGTAGTGTATTACTAATAAGATTCCATTTATAAAGAAATTTTCAGAGTTACTAACATATGTTACCGAAGTAGTTTAAGAGAATTTTCAGAATAGATATTTGTTTTGATTTTAGTTTAAGTACCTGCTTTAAAAGCAAAATTTTACGCGATGCTTGAAAAAACAAAATATCGATTCTACTTATAAAATTGTAAATAGCAGAAAACACACGAAATTGTGTGGGATTTCTTAAAGGATTGCAATTTAACTTCACTGACAATGAAAAATGGTTTCAAGATACTTTTATTTTAATCTGAGTGCCAAGATGATTTTTAGAGAATTAGTTAAAAGTGCCACGTTTTGGTCTGGACTTTTCATGAAAAACAGATGGCCGTGTTACAGTGTCTTTATTTACCTCTATTTCCGAATAACTGGAAATGTCAACTTCGCCAATTTCTTTATCACTCGATTCATTATTTTCCGAACTGTCGATAATTATATGCGGTCTTTTTCGCCGTGGATTTATAACGTCGCTGTCGCTTTTAGTTGTTGAAACTTCTATATTTTGGTTTTCATTTTCCGATTCAATGTAGTCATCGTCGTCCGCAATGCTTTCTGTGTATTCAAGTAATTCGTTATCTTTGTCAAATTTTTTGCTGGTCGAAGTCATAACTATATTTTTATAATACCTAGAAAGTTTTTTTTTATACAAGAGTGAAAATATAAATAAAAATAACTACAATATTTCCACTCAAACAAATTGCACAGTTTGCAAGAATCACCTAGAAATATTATGGTGCGACTGTTCCAATTCAGAAACTGGACTATTCTCAACATGAAGATGTAATGTATACCATAATATTATTTCTTATAAATACACGTGTGAAATAAAAAAAAACAATAAACAAGAATCGACAAGTATAAATTAGATCTTATTAGTTCATGCGTGAGGAGGAGTGCGATTGCGTCGCTGGCATTTTCAGCCAGTATAATGAGGAGCTCTATCGTGCTTCCTGGCACTCAAAGTCAATCTGTCCTCAAATTCTGGCTCTTCCGAATGTCGTGGCTTCATTTCCATTCGAATGGTGCAAACTGCATCTCACCATTTTTATTCGTTGTCGAATTATTTAAAGTTTTCCGTTTCTTTTGAATAGCTCGGTATTTTTCCGTTACGTTTGAAAATGTCATTTTTGTAATTTTAAGTTAGTTTGCTTAGACTTCTTACGGTTTACAATTTTTCTACACGATGGCTGTGAGACCAGGAGCTATTGCTTAAGTCCGATCTCGGATAGCTACAAACATCCATGTCAAAACTGGGGTTCGAACCCACAAACACCGGTACCGCAGAGTTTCGTCCTACTATTCGGTTACAGTTCGGCTCATTTTTTTTAATGGCAGTTAATAATACATAGTTGCATTTATTTATTTTTGAACGAGTTTTCCTTTTCATCATATGTAGATGGCAAACAATCTACCGAGATTTTGAATATCTGCTATCGCTTATAATTTTGGCATTTGCAGGGAGCGGCAAAGGATGCATCTGGCTCAGTCAGATCAGTCTTAGGGGCTCCACACAGTGCACAATATTTTGGTTATAAAAGCTCCTTGATGGAAAGGGATACGAAAGATGGCATTTCGTCTCCGTACAGGAATAATGAAAACTTGAAAAAAGATCTCCACTTTACCATAATTCTTTTTAAAGCGTAGGATTAAAAGACAGAAATATTAAAAAAGAATTATTGTTAAAATTATTAATAATTTAATATTTTTTAACCCTACTCTTTAACAAGAATTATAGAAATTTATAAATCATTTTTCAACTTTTCATTATTATTATACGGGGAAGAAATGCCACCGTTCGTATCCCGTTTCCATCACGCAGAGTTTATAACCAACATTTAGTACACTACGTGGAGGGAGCCCTTACAACTGATTCACCTGAAGCAAATGCCTCCTTTGCCATGCCCTAGTTCCGGCCCAGCAAATGACAAAATTATAAGTGATAGCTGATATTGGAAAATTAGGTAGATTGGTTACCATCAGGATTAAAGACCACGAACGGCTGCCAACATCAATACCAATAGTGAGACTCGAACCCAGGAAGTCCATTACCAGAAGACATACAATTGGTAAGAAGGAACTGTTAGTGTGGTAAGGAAGGGAATTCTATTTTACTACTGTCTCTTTCTCTCTCTCTCTCTCTCTCTCTCTCTCTCTCTCTCTTTTTATTTTTTTTTTTTTTATTTTTTTTTTTTTTTTTTTTTTTTTAAACAAATAAGCCAAGAATTCCAGAAACGCTTTAAATAAACCATCACTGAAAAAAAGTTTGAATGCATATTAATATATACGAAAGCTAGTTTCAAAAGTAAATCCGATGAAATATTTAAAATGAATCTTTAAAAATATACTGAATCTAACAGGAACTCTTTTCGCCGAAGAGTAAAACACAAACCTCACGACTTAAGGCGGGTGCCACAATTAATTCCATTAAGAGATATTAGAGTTCGAAAGCTTAAAAATATATATACACACACTCATGCACAATCATTTAGACTAACACGTTTCCGTTTGTAATAATTATTCTTTCTAAGAAAGTAATGGAGTCTACAGGAGTCAAAGCAAACGCTATAAATAACGTTTGAATAGAGCGTCCATTATTTCACTCACGTAAAATGAGTTTGGGGATATTATTAATATCACTGGTATGGCTTTTGAGCATAAATGATCACGCTGCAATAGATCGTTTCTTTTTGGACTGATAAGGAGGTGAGAACTATTAGCACCAAAAGAAATCTTAAACAGGTTCGGCTGGGAGGTATCGTTGTCACGTTGCAAACAAGGCGCGCTCGCCGAATGTTTTCATTTGATTATCTTCTCGTGCAGATAACCCTTGCTCTAGGAACATGCCGTCACGTCGATGCCCAAATAGCGGTTCCAAAATGGCGGCGAGAGCTGCAACGCCGGCCCAATTACTGCGCTGCGAGGAGGTGTGATGGCGATGATTACCATGTGATTAATTGGTTCAAATGATATGCGAGGCCCCGCTATTATCGTTGAATGGAATAAATGCCGCTAATGCCGGGTTGTCTCGAAACGTACATTTTAAGATTACACCTTTCGCCGAGTCAAGCGGACACAGTTAACCTGCTAGAGTACGGCTACTAGTTTGGCGATTAATCTTTCGATGATTTTTCATGCCCACCTATCACAGAAAGTAAATATTATAAATGGGGGTTGTGGATTAATTTCACTCGAAACATTATGTTTTATCCGAGGAGAATTTCATTACAGACAATTATTGCTATTATCACTCAAGTCTCATTCCTATTATATTGATCCAACTTAAATATCATAATAGGATGCAGCTGGGCTTAGAACTCAGATTCTATCGGAACGTGTTAATCGAGTTATGATACCTCTGAGTGAAATTACGTATTCTCTGGAACTGGCTGTTAGATGACTAGGAAGTTTGATTAATCATGATCATTTTAACTTAATTTAATAATTTTTGTTTAGTCTTATAAAAATGCCAGAAGTATTAAACCTTACATGTAAGCTTTTGTGTTTACAGTGTAGTAATAAAGTTATTTTTTATTGCATTTAACTTGTCGGCAGGATAATTAAGCCAATTGGCATTGAATTCGGTACGTTCACTTCTTCTTCTAGGCGTGTCGCATGAGATTTCCCAATCCTGCAACATTTTCCTCGTAAACTGTAACTGTGCTAATGAGACAGATACCACTCCTCAAATAAACAAATTGAAACCTGGATATATGCCTACAAATTGATAATTGGAGAAAGGAATCAATTCATTATTTCCTAACAAGTTATGATGCCGAACGACGGCCGATTGGTTAGGGTGCTGGCCATTGGTACCGGAGTTCGTGGGTTCGAATCCCACTGTGGCATGGATGTTCGTAGCCGTTCGGAATCGGCTTTAAACTGTAGGTCCCGGTCTCATTAGCCCTCGTGTTGCAAAAAAGTAGACCGTAGCACTCCAAAACAAACCAAACCAAACCTAACAAGTTATTCGTTGATACATTTATCTCTTATTGAATTAAATTACATTATTGACACACTAAGTCAATGTATACAGAGACAGAAATATTTGATTATCTACTTATATGACAAATCTTTGGTCAATAAAGATCTTTCGCAACTGGTGGCCGGACGAAGGTCGAATTGGTAGGGCACTGCATTTTGGTGCACTTGTTTGAGGGTTCGAATACCACTGATGGCATCTATATTGTTAGCCATTCGGAAACGGCTTTAAGCAGTAGGTTTAAACAAATTGGTCTTCGTCTAACAAAAAATTGATTGTAGCTCTCCAAACCAGTTAATCTATCTCATACCGCACACATTATATCATATACATTGCATATACGTATAATATACAGTAATACATATTTCCAGCGTATATGATAATTTATGTTGTATGAGTATTTACCTTACACAGCTGGCAGTACTTCCGGAATGTGTCGGACGACTGTCGAATGGGACCTGCCTTTCGGTACCGGATTCCGTGGCATCTAATCCTTCTGCTGGCATGGATGTTTGTAGTTGTTCGAGATGAGCTTTAAGCCGTTTGTAAAGGTCTAAATTAAATATCAAGAAAAACAAATTGTCATAAGAAAAAAATTAACCGTAGAGCTCCAAAGCCAAACTCATGAAATGAGTTAAATAACTCTTATATTTTCTGAGAAAGGATAGTATGTAAGGGTGGTATGTGTTTGTTGGTTGGTTTGGAACATTACGGTCTACTGTTTTGCTACACGATTGATACTGCTTAAAGTCGATTCCGAAAGGCTACGAGCGTCCATGCCAGTAGTGGGATTAGAACCCACGAACTGGGGAACCGAAGAGCAGCGCCTTACTTATTCGGTGATAATTGGGCTAATATTGAGGGAAAAAAGAAAATTACAGACAAATATTAGAGAGTTTAAAGACGGGGTGTTTAAAGAGCAATAAAAACTAAGACTAGATCCGATAATATGGCATAGAAAACCCCTTCTTGAGTAGATGTGCTTTTTTAAACGTACATAAGCAAAATGAAATGACAAATGTATCTTACAATTATACCTATGTTATTTAAAATCTGAGTAAGTTCATTCTATTTAAAAATCCATAAAGTGGTAATTTTGCTTAAAAAAATCAATAAAATTTATATTATTTATAAAATCCGTCATGGTATAGATTATTACTGTCTAGTTCTAATAAGTTCTTATTTTCTTTTGATAACTGTATAATTAAGAAATATAGAGCAATTTAAAAACATTTTAACATAAAAAAATTAGAATAAATGTTTCAGGAATTAAAATTCCCATCAGTTGGAGATTTAGTTACATTAGTAATGTAATTTTTATGGAAAACCAAGGTTTTAAAACCCCATTTAAATTACTTTATTGATAGAAATCGTACAAAAATGCTTGCTTGAAATTTTGTGCTAGTTTAAAAAATTATGGAAGTATTTTATTTAGTTAAGTATGTTAGTGTTACTGACTGACTTCGTTTAGAAATTTATTTGACAACAAAAAAATATTAAACTTATAGAACGTTATATATACGTCTCAAAGACATTTTGTAATTATAAATAACAAGCTGATAAAATCTGAAAATAATTTTAATATACAATAAATCATTTTTAAATAAAACGTTTGCATAACTGGCCTTTCTTTGCATTAAAATAAATTTTTAAAAGTTGTTTAGAAGACAAAAGAATAGGATAGCTTTTAAAGGTTAAATACTTTAAGAAATTTTCAACTGGGCAACAAAGTCAAATAGTCTTTTTTTATTTATAAATCCACTTGAAGCTTAAAGAATTAAATGTTCTTTCATGAGTTCTTTAAATTTGTCTCTAAAATTGTAATTTTTTCCATTTTTATTATTATACATGAATTGCATATGTACTAAGGAGCATTATTAACTCATTAGAGAATCCTATTCTCATCATACGTTATCAGATCAAATAAATATGTAACTGAATAACATAAATGGTACTTTTAAACTCATCCCATTCTTGAATCAATAACAAACTAATTTTGCATCTGAATTTAGTTGTTTTGGACTATGGGTTTCCACTTGGCAGCCCACGACGCCAATTTTACGGGCCGCGAAAGTTTTTTGAAAACAAATAAAATATAAAAGTATTTTTTTTAAAGTTGCTTTTATCTAACAAAAAAAGCATTAAAAATGCATTGAAAAGTAAGAATTCTGTTTGAGGTTTTAGTTATGTCACTTGCAAATAGATGGCAATACTAGTTTAAAAGCTCTGAAATTGGGATTCCAAGTATACTGAATAGCTTTTTGCATTAAAAAAAAAAACTAATTTTATTTTTTTCTCCAATAGAATTTGTTCTAATTGAATATTGCATTGTCATCAGAATTGAACCTATGTGCAAAATTTCAGATGTCTACCTAGCCAGGAAGGTAGTTTAAAATTGATTCCAAAATATAAACTGAGAGACAAGTGAAGCTAAGTTAAAACGATTAAAAATAATAGCTCCGTAGCTTTTACTTCTGTGAAATTCATTGACAGCTAGTACAGTACTCGACTTATAAAATTCGCATTGCTTTATCTTCTGAGATTTGCATTAACAGAACTTATGATAAACATCCATTGATTGGTTGAGGCAGGTGACCTTCCCCGATACTCTGAGTAAATTATCCTTTTTGAAATTTTATTTTGATTACATTATTAATTTTAGTTCTTAAACCTTTAGGTATTTTTTCCTTTTTGCTACTTGCCCATATTAATTCAAATTAACCGACACTTTAAGATTCAATTGCTTGGGATATAATAGCTTTTTGTTTATTTTTTATTCAATTGTAAATTAATAAGTGTTATAAGAGCTTTAATTATTTTGTTTAAATTTAAAAAAAAGCTATTTTTCTATTTTGATTTCCTACTTTCTCATTTTTATTCTTATATTTAAAATGTTGGTAGTCTCGAGCTTACTTTTGTAGTGTTTGCTCCTTACCGGGTTTGATTTAAATCATATTCGGACCATGACGAGCCTCTCGTAGGTCATCAGCAGCTGTGAAGCCTCTTAAGATTGCTGTCTTAGATTATGGTCACTCGATTAATCGTATGGGGCTTTTAGGCCTTGGGTTGAGTGTAAGAATACAGTTATATTTAAAAAGTAGTGTAAACAGTCATGAGCCCCAGGTATGTATTTTAAAACAGGGGGGGTTTCCAACATTTTCAACCAACTAAAATGAATAAACATTTGTTCTGATTAAACTATGCATATTATTCCAAACTGGTACCTCTGTCCAGCTTGTAAAATTTTGCTAAAATTCGTCAGGTATGAAAGTTCGTCCTGCAATCAGGATATCGTGGCCATTGTAGCCCTCAAGACCTTGTAAGTGGAAAACACCTGTTTTAGACGACATTTGTACTTAAACATAGAGTAATTAAACTTAGATTTATACGCTTAAGTGCTGAACAAGTCCGAATCTCAGATAAAAACCAAAAGCAACTCATTTTACTACTCCCAACTTAGCCATTCTCAGGAATTTGAGACTTAAGATTTTATCTAAACACTGTTTATACAAGCATGGAGAGTCATTGGTTTACTAGATTTTCAGATGACGACTTTACTGCTCAAAATTTGATATGCTAAACTACAAATGTTACTCAAAACGTAACCCTGAGTTTGTAACAATTTTGCTCTTAGGTATTACCCACACAGATATAGTATGGATAAAGGTAAAATAAAGGAAAATATCCTTTTGCAACTTCTCTGTAATATAATTAATTTTTTATGACGTAGATAAACATTTAATCAGCCTTAGAATGAGTTCTTCAAAATCGAGTTACTTTCTTTCAAATATGTGCTACTGGGAAGGATATATAAGAAAGAAATATTCTTCTAAAACTTTCGTCTGTTTTCACGGAATATGCCATTACAATACCAAAACATATGCAATGATATTAGAAATGCAATGTTTATAATGGCATATTTATCATACATATGCAATGATATTTGAAAATTTTTTTTTTAAAGCTGCCGGTTTTTATAAACGAGAATACATTGACATTTTAAAATAACATTATGTATTCTGTTAAGTATTAGGTAATAAATGCTCAGGCTTTTAAATTGTTTCTGACTTTTAGCATCAGTCCTTTTGGATATGAAATTATTTTTAATTCATTAAAGCTTTTGACCCATTAAACACTTATTTAGTTTATTTTAAAGGCTTGCATAAAGTTTTATTTAATTTTGACAAGCAGTTTGAATTTCAGGACACAATTTTTAAATCACTAATATAATTATTAAGACAAAAACTACACGAGACATCATTTAGAATAATATTCCTAAAGCCAGTATTTTTAAATAACATTAGATTAGTTTATAATAAAAAAAAGAGTAAACAAAAGTAAATTTCTTGTTGGACGTTGAACGTAGGTGTTTTACACTGAAGAGGAATCCATCTTGAATGATTATTTCCAAATATGCATATTCATCTTTAAGGAAAATTATAATACACATATTTAAAATACAAGTAATTTTAATAAAACATAAGAAACTTGGGGAACATTTTGCATTTTTTTTAATAGAACGAGATCCAATTTGATATACTTTTAGTAGGACGCCAGACCCGAAAAAGTTAACGCATCACTTATTTATTATATGAAAATCAAAGAAAAAAATAATTTTGTGAATTGGTATGCTTAAAACGATATTCTACATTAGAAACTTGTAGAAAACATTGCATTCTACATGCAGAAAAAGGTTTTGTTCAGAATTTACCCTATAGAGTAAAATGTAAGGTGTTTCATATGAGACTTGAGTGATTGGTTGGGGAGAGCTGTTAAAAATTCCTGTATATGTTTAAAAATTAAACAACACAAGTATTTAGATTGTTAATTTTATGTTCATATTAACATTTTCATTGTGTAGTAGTAATGAAGGAATAAAATCAAACACAAAGTAAATGTTTTGATTGTGTATTCACTTATTTAACAAATCTGATGTATCAGTTTTTTAAACCTGTATTACTAACTGTTGTCTAAAAATTATGAGAAAACTGCATTATGAAGTTACTTAAGAGGTCTAGATATAGTATGAAGTTTGTCACTTAATATAAAATTTTATTCAAAATTTTTTAAAAATATTTTTTATTACTTCAACTAGGAGAGCCTCATATGAAGTTCAGGTTAGAGAGAGGGTTAAGTGTTTCTATACGAATACACTTGTATTATGCCAATTAAAGTTGGGAAAATTAAAGTTGTAAAGTATTTAATAATAAATTGGAAGTAAATGGTTGTAGCTATTGAATATTATATTTACAATATAATAATATAAACGAATACTAAAGAATATAAACGAATACTAAGTCTTTATATAGCCTATTTAATGCTCATTTATTAAAAACAACTTCAGTTGAGTTTGGTGAAATAAAAGAGAAATATGCTTTTACAAACTTGTATATAGTATAGTTATTTTTTATTCTGTAGCTAAAAAGTTAATCAATGCTAGAATGATTTTCTTATAACTCAGTTATTTTCTTTAGATATTGTATTGCTGGAAAGGGAATTTGAGAAAGAAATGTGTTTCCAAAGTTTCGTATGTTCTGACGGAGTATGTGATTACAGAACAGATTTTGCTCTGGTAGTTGAGGAAGAAAACTTTTGAAGCCTCAGGGTTAAACATAGACAACAATTAACTGACATTTTAAAATAAGAATGTATGTTTACAACACAGTATTTAATCTCTAAAATATTTAATGGTTCAATGTTTTCTATTATCAGCCACATGTTTCAGCTTTCTATCCCCTCTCCAAGACTAGAACTACACAGAACATTATTATGTATCATAATATGGGAAATTTAGATATTTTCTCTAATCTTTGATAAAATTATTGATGGATTAACTATTTTACTCGCTAATTATTCCTTTCAAATCTACCTTTAAACAATCCATATATCTTACAATTGAAATACAAGTAACTACATATGCATAAAACATGTAACAAATGCTACGAATATTCTTAATGATAATATATGAAAGGTAAGAGAATATCTGTAATATATAAACAAACGTGACAAGGTTCAACCAGGTTTTTCCAAGTTGGGTAACACTATTTTGAGGTAGAAAAGTAGTAATATAAGTTTCATATATTTCCATATTCCGTTAGCTTGAACATAAATTGACAGTAGTTTGAGTACGGATACAGAGTCCAAAAAACAATCATATTCGGTTGTCATTTCAGACAAATGTCCTTCTGAAGAACCGGTAGTACTCAAGATAAGAAAATCTTTTTAAATAAATTTATAATATATGAATTTCTATGGCAGAGCATAACAACTCTTTTGGTGAGATTACAATTATAGCGAAATTCTCTTCCATAAAGGTAAACAAAATATCCCCCCCTCTAAAAAATACCTTGTTTTAAAACAGTAGTTCTACTTACTATATATGCAATCTCAAAGGCAACATAGCCTTTATACCATTCTAATTTTGTTAACATAACTTGATATGTGATAAGCTACTATATCTACAGCTTCGAAATTCTTTATAAGCTGCTAGCTTCTTCATAGGATATATCTGCTTCTTACAAGCCCCGAAATACAACAATAAGCATGTTTGATTGAATAAATATTTATACAAGATGTTGAATGAATATTTATTCAAGGATAAGGTCTTTACACTATGTACCAGTGATTATACTAGTAGTAAATCCTATGATTTTGGAAGTACCATTTGGCACAACGCTTTTGATTGTATAACCTCCAAAATATTGAAGTGGTGGATATTCACTTCGTCGGAGACAGAAAATCATAATAATAGAAAGGAATACAATTTTACATTTTTAGGTTCAACTCATGTAAAATAATTAATCCCGAAAAAGGTTCAAAATTTACATCAGGAATTAATTTTGGAGTCCTTGCAATCACTTCGACTAAAGTATCATTTTAGGTACTAGTATATAGCCCGTTATATGACGGGGTCAGTAAAACTTTTTAATTTTCCAGAATTGTAAAGTACCCTATGAGGCTGATAAAAAATGGTTTGTTTTTTGGCTGAGAATTATCTGGTACACTCTCAATAATTTGTTTATGTTCATACTCCTCTAAAGTCTCCCGATACTGTGAATGCAGTTTAGAATCACGTTGAATTTATTTAGAAAGATAATTCACAGTTTTCTTAGCTAAGTCAAAATTATAGTTAAATTGTTCCCATATTTTTTTTTGTCACAGTAATTAATGAAAGTAAAGGAATGAAACTAACATTTTCCACTACACCCGGGAGGTAGATACAATTTGTAATTAATACCGGTGATAAAAGTTTCATTGCAACAAAAAATAATCGATGATTAAATTTAAAATTATCACATATGTACCTTAATATATTATTTAAGCCAAATATAAAAGAAAATTATTTACGTAATATCTAAGTTCATCGATAAAACGTATGAAAATAATGCAGACGATATTTAAATAATTTTAAATAAGAAAATGATGCTAGAAAAAATGTTATTTTTACTTATTTATTATGTGACAAATTGATAAATTTAATAGCCTGATCCTAATCAGGAAAATAGGACTTGAAATAATGGCATTAAATACTAGAAAAGGGGGGAGGGGGGATTTCAAACGTTGCTAACACTAACTCATCAAAAATCCAATATGGATGCCTCTATTCATTCCAAGTACAGCCGCTTCATAAATTCGAGGACAGACGGACAGATAACTTAAGCTATTATTATATAGGGGATGCTAAATTTACTACTTCAACACTATTTACAGTTCGCGAACATTATTATCGGCTCTTGATAGTTACAAGAGGACACAAAACACTAACTGAAGTGTGTTTAATTCTTTATTTAATTTAATTGAAAACATAAAAATAATATTTAAATCTTTGTTGTAAATGAAAAAAAAAAAATAAAATAAAAGCTGCTGTTGAACGTTCTCACAGATTGAATCCCACAACATTTTTGATGTGAGAATCATAACTGATCTTTCTGAATCATAACTGATCCATGACTTTCTTAGTATTCCCCTGCAGCGAACTCTCAAGATCACTTACCAGGTTACAAGCTAGTTATACATAAACTGAAATGAAAAACTGGAGACTGTTTTATCTCACAAAATACATTTACAGTACTTAAAAACTAACCCCATCTGTAAGGTTAGCATTTTAACATTCATATTAGAGCAACATAACTAATTCTTTGTATCGCTTCTAATGATTCTCAACCGGCCTCAAAAATTACTTAATAACTGGTAATTATTGGATTAATGATTCCACAAAAAAGAATCATACAATGAAAAAAAATCCTCTATTAGAGTGTTTAATTATCAGATTTATTAACATAATTTCGATAGTTACTTAAAAAGCAATAAAATATAGAATTTGAAACCAAGAAATTCAGCTTCCGCATTTCTCTTAAAACTTTTTAGTATTAAGTTAGTGTAAATTCTAATTTTATTTGTATCTGTAATTTGTTTACTGATTTTTTTTATTATGGGATTAGTTCTTTTTATTTGAAACTATATGTCAAATGATGGAAACCATGCACCATGTGGTATGTTTTATTGTAACCAAAAATATATTAAACTGATTGTAAGTCCTCCGATTACATCTTGAGCTGTAGAAAACAAAATGTATGCATATGCATTTAAAAATATCCCTCTGTAAAAGTATCTAAAGAAACAACTGTAATTCAATTAATCTTGTGCTTCAGACACCCGTAAAAATATAAAAAAATCTTTGATAACTAAAAATAGGAAAATGTCTTCAGCCTTTAGTGAAATTCCTTGGAGGGATTTGAGCAAATGCATTATTTGAAAAAATTGAATACACGCAAGCTTTACTGATATATTTCAAATTGTAATAAATTGTAAAATATATTTAACAAATATCAATGAGAACGTAGTCAAATTCTATAGCCTTAGTTTTAATAAAACAAATAAATCAGATTAATTTGATTTTCATATCAATTTGGAAGCCTTCAGAGTATTTAAAGAATTTTGCAGGTTTCTAAAGCTTATAGATCTTGAGTGTATAATGGATGCAAAAATATTTTTCTCTTTATATTTAGTTGCTTGAATCTTTAGCAGTCTAATTAACTCTCGAGTTGCAAAAGATGACCATAGCTTTCAAAACTAAACAAAAAACTTTCCAAGAATTGCATAATTTTTTTATATAGTATTTATAGTGCATTTCTATATAGTCTTGTTCAAAAACTTTTCAAGAAAAAAAAAAACAAGGCATCTTTTTTTAATAAAATAAATATAAAACCTTCTAATAATGAAAAAGTTGTATCGTTATTAAATGTTTCAATAAGTTTTTATGGTAAAAAAAAGTATGCAGCTAATGAATCAATAGAGAAATAATAAAAATGAAATATTTTTTATTCTGTTGAAGTTTTAAGATTAAAGCTACCACTGATCATAGCCAGTATTTGCTTGTATACTAGTATAATCAAATGAGAGAGAAATAACCAAATGTATATTTACGCTTTATGAATTTTACCTTCTATATCATGTTGTATACCTAAAAATTGACATGAAAGTCATTGTTATTCACTTAGTTACTTTGAACTTTGTCATTAGATTAAAATAATTACTTAATAGTTTGTCTAAATTTTTACACTTATCATAAACGTAATTGAAATATGCTATTTTTACTTTTAAATCATAAAAATAGTTTTTATTATTTGCCTCTATATTATTTTAGAATAAAAATTAAAAGAAATCAAATAATGCCCTTTTGAATATTTTATACAGATTTTAGTGATTTGTTTTGTATTTAGATATAAAATACAAATATCCTGTACACATTAATAATTTAAAGGGACCCTTTATTTATTTCATAACACTTTTCAAGTGTGTCTAAACTGTCCCTTAAAATTATGTAACTACTTAAACATTAGTATTTTGGGTAATTTTATTTCTACTTAATATTTTTTTACATGTAAATCGTTATGAAATCAAAATTAGACATTCACTGAAAACCATTAGGGATTTTTAGTATGAATTTGTCTTATCGATTGAACCTAGGTTTCAGACTCTTCAGACTGACGCAATACGTCTTTTTGTTGCGAAATTAGACTACTTTGAACTGCGATTGGCGATAGTTCTTTCGGAGTCTGGCAACCTCGCAAAGTATTAGCTAGTTAAAGCCTCGGCCGCCGAAAATTACAGGTTGGGACCCGAATGTGTTTTGTGGGAGCGTGCAAATCGTTGTTCCCTTGGGCAAGAGTCTGTCAGCCGGTCCGTAGGAAGAAACATCAGCTCTCGATGAGACGGTAATTACAAACAGTTTAAACATAATTAACCCTCTCAGGTGTCCTGGTTCACACTTTTCCTTAACGACCCTTCCCTTGCAATGGGAAGGTAGAGAGTGTTCAGCACATGGGAGGGTTCAAGGCTTTGGGGGCATGATCTAATTTGTGGCCACTTTCCCAGTAGATAGATGCGATGATAGCTAAAATCACCAGTCACGGTCTCCTCTGGACTGCCGATGAAAAGAGTTTCCGCTGGGTTTGTGTGTAATTTCTGTCAACGAGAGACTACCAGTGGCTAAGGAAGTTCTTATTTATTTTGCTCTCATAGGTCAATAATACAAGCTTAAAATTCAGGTTCATTTCCCTCTAGCTATTCATTTTATCATTTCAATATTGCTTAATTTATACGCTGGTGTTAATGTTTAGTTAAAACTATGAAAAATATTAGTTCTTTATGCGTCCAAGCAATTATTAAAGGGAATAATTTCGACATAAAGGAATAAAATCGAGGTACATTCATAAAAAAATAAAATAAAAAATGCTATACACCACTCTATTTGATAGCCAGACGATTGCAAATAATTATGAAAAATTACAATATTAATTGAAAAGTTTAATCTTGACATATCATGCTTTGTTAAAATATTTGTAATTATACTATTTTCTCCCTGTTGAATAGAATTTTATATAATGCACTGGTATTTATATTTCAAAAATTAATTCTAAAAAGAAAAAACTAGATATTTATAAAAGTAATTAGTTATAGAAATATACATTTTAAACCCATTAGAAATTTAAAATGATTTCAATTTGTTATACAAATAAGAGGCCAGTGAATAAAAATGATAAAATTAGGGCGAATAAAAAATGAAAATGAAAAATGTTTATACACCTGTTTTTATTGTCAAAACAACGGGAAGCATTGTATTCTAAATGCTATCAACACATTACTCAACACAAAGAAAGCATTTGTGAAATGTAGGCCATGCATTCACTACAGGTGAACAACTATAAACTAATAACAACTATATGTAACGTGTTTACTCATGTGTGGTATCAAATATCTGAAAAGTAATATAATCAATCTAAAATAAAAAAGGTAAATCTATTTTCCTTCCTAATGGTTATTAATTTACAGCAAAGAGAACAGGTCGTAATTTATCACCGCCCAAATGGTGGCTCATCAAAACGATACAAAGACAGAGGGCGTAAAATAAACCCATGGCTAGGTAAGTATTCTGTTAGAGCTCTGAATAAAAGAATTAGGGAGCGGTGCTTGTACTTAGAAGGTGTTTAACCTATTGAAGCGCTAAATTACTTCCCCAAACCGCCTTCTTTCACGTTTTTAACTCCCCTTCAGTCATTGCACGCCCCTTTTTTAACACATTTGATGGAAATTGATTGGAAGAGTCGATGTTTTCCCTTAAACATGCTTTTACGGAGTATTTCAAATGAATAAAAATTTCAACAACTATAATATATATAACGTGTAAACTTTATTAAAATTTTTTAAAAGTTGCTGTTTAAAATCTTGAAAAGTAAGAAAGAGAAGCCTGGTGGCCACACTTAAAAGTGAAAAATTTTCAAGTAAGCTGCGGTAGCTCAGTCAGGAAAGGAATAGATATTGTAATCGGAGGGCTGCGAGATCGAGGCTCGAGCCAGCGAAAGATCCGCCGTGTTCATTAATGGCAGCTAGGAGACTTAAAATAGATTCGGGGTTCCAATGTCCTCCAAGCTCCCGATTGATACCGCTGGAGATGTCAGGTCAAGTCTAAAAGGTCTTCTGACTGGTCCCTGCTTCTAAATTAGAGGACTCATCTTGTTTGTGCTGTCCTAGGGAGTAATATTGGCTGTCTATATGGTGCTCCCATAATAAAATTCTCAACAAATTCTGCTGTGTTGTATGATCGAATGCTTAACAAGCAAGTGCTCTCATGTTATTAAAAATTTAAAAACTTTTTTGAGGGAGTGAATAATAATATACAGCCGCTGAAAACAATTCTTCAAGCAATATTCATTATATGTGTTGAGAGTGAATGAACAATTAAGTTGACAGTTGAGATTAAAACACATTTTGTTTGAAGCACTGCAGTCTACAGTTTTGCTACATGACGGTTAATGAGACCAGGATCACCTGCTTAAAACCGTTTTCAAACGACTACGAACATCCATGCCAACAGCGGGTTTGGAACTCCGGTATCGAAAAGCAACGTCCAATCATTCAGCCATCTTTCAGCTAAAACACATTTAGAGAAATACAAACAAAATGAACATTAATTTGCTAATAGTTATATTTCACTCACAGTAATTTTTTAATATTATTCATCTTCCTGCCATCAACGAGGGATTCTTATTTACAATATTAACAATAGGATCATGATGACTAAAATAAGATAAAAATTTTAACTCTATTTTATCAATTTCTTTGCTAAAAATTACATCTATAGTAAAGTTTCTTTTTGCTATAAGATCTTCTCTGCTGCCGGTACATTGGATTATTACATCTGTGTAAGTTTTTATTTTTTGTATTCTAAGTTAATTCATAATCTAAAATAAAAATAATGTGGCTAACCGGAAAAACTTTTGTGAAAAAAAAATTGAAAAATGACCCACTTGAAGTTGCCGATCACTGATATAAATCCTGCAGTATAATTTATTTTTGTTTCTGACATTAATATTTAGTTCAAACTTCTTCAGCTCTTCAATTAATTTACATAATCAACATGACTGCAGTTCAGGTTCTATTGAATATTACCATATTTACAACAAAATTTACAAACTAGTGATATTTTAATTTGATTTTAGACCATTGCCACAGCAGCTCAGCTTTTAGAAATTGCATGTTCAAAGGATATTTATTTAAATCTTTAAAATTAGTTATAATCCTTTAATAACCGTGCCCGTCAATTACATGTTCAGTGAATTACCACAAATTTTAATGATTATGTGTCTCATACGGTCTGTTCTTTTCTGAAAAAATTACGAAAATTTAATCATTATCATACACATTACAATGTAGCTTAATAAAAAACTATACCGCTAAATATAAAAGAAAAGAGGGTTTTTTTATACTAGTTGATTTAAAATTTTATAAACAGAAAAAACACCTGAATTTTCTTTTGAAAATTCTCAAAAGCATATATGTAAAAAAAGATGTGTGTAAGTTATTGTATAAGACCTCGGATTCATATTGGTATATTTAAGAAATGATTTTTTAGTAATACATTGAAGTAAAAAATTGGTTCTCTTTTCAGCTGGCCATAATCTGTGGAAATAAAGAAAGAGTTCATCATAAGTTCAACATGAAATGTTCAGAGCCGAATATTTACTTTCGTATCTGTTAAGACTGAGCCAAAATGCTGTTACAGATTGCCTTGCTTTTTGCCAAACTAAACAAAATGACTCTTGCACAGGCGGAAAACTGTAGGTGATTACTCATTTGTCGCTTCTGGGTCGCAGTGTAACAATTTAGGAATATTCACTCCACGGCGAAGAGATTCAAGGTTTTCTTAATCAATCTTCATTTAACCTCCAGGGAATAGATACTAAATGCATAGTTATCTTGTGAACTTAAAAAGCTTTCTCTGCCTTACTGTACGTAATTTGTATATAAACTTTAATTTTTCCTTGTGCATTGGTAAAATCTCAAAATAGAAAAACATACTCAATAGCATATACTCATACTTTAGATAGCAAATATATGAAAATAGTCTGATTGGGCCTTTTGTAACATTTAATGTATCTATAAACATTTTTAAACACTAAGTTCTTCCGGTAATGTGCTTAGAACAGCAGTTAAAATAGATATATTTTTTAGCTATTATTCATATATTACGGTGAATCATTTTTTTCACCCACACACTGAGTACATTTAACTTAGTTTTCACTAAAAAGTAAATAAAGATGATGCACATTTTTAAACAGAGAAAATTTTATTAACGGTGTTTTGGTAGCGCTACTTTCGAGTTAAGTATGCCATAGTCGTATTGCAACAAGGTGTTACTGAAGTTTAAACAGATAATATCGAAAGGTTCAAAATTGTACTTTCAAAGGTTATTTTTTTTAAACGAAAATCATTCTGAGATATCCTCTTTGATTTACTCAATCTGCCTTTCAAAGCCACTGAGTGCTCTTGCACTGAGAATGTTGCTTGCTTGAAACAACGAAACATCTGTCTCCGTACTTTCCTGGCGATTTGGACCTTACTTATTCTGGCTTTGCATTTTACACTATTTATTGCATTTTATACATATTATCACTGAGTGCTTTCAACTTAGTATTCCTAAAAGCCTTATCACATGAAACGAAGATACGAGCTGGCAACTTTTTCTCGCGACTTTTTCGTGCTGTAGACAAGTGAAAATGTACATGCGGTTCCATAATTTCAAAATTTTTTATGTACATTTTCTATAGCAATGGCTGCAAAATCTTAGTCGATATTCAAATATTTTGTTAGGTCTGAATATTTTTAAAAATATTTTAATTATAATATCTAGTTCGATAATAAACCTTATCACATAACACCTTAAAATACACAGACAACTAATTCACTCTGCAACTTCGACCAATTTTTCAGGGTATAGGGTTACTATCCTGTCAAAGTAGTCAATCCAAATTAACATTTCCTCACTGGTATGGAATCTCATGCTTTCGTTAGCAGTTATACCAATGCTACCTGAAAGAAAAGAAAAGTGGGGTACTGGTATTTACGGCCTTTTTATCTACGGGAATATTATTCATCAACCCAATATTTGTGTCCCTGACATTCCAAAAGTTATTTTTTTTTTACTAATTTTACAATAAAAATTATATCCAATTCTCTGCACCACTCCATCACACATGATACACAGGCTATCTTGATATCTGCCCTCTCACGATTCTCGTCTCTGATTGGCTGATTTGGTCTGACTAGTTCGACTTTTCTGTTACCGGATGGGAAAAGTCGAACTTGAATAACGATCCTATTTCAATTCCTTATACAAATGAAACGTATAAACTTTTCAATTTTTATTATCATGATTAGAATGATTCGGGGGATACTCCTCCAATAGAACATTTTTTTGGAACAATGTGAAGAGAATTCATGAATGGTAAATTGTTTCAACAAAAACAACAAAAAAGTTTAAAGGACTGGAAAAAAAAGGAAAGGACACCAAGCACGTCTTTCATCCTTTTGTCCAGGCAAAAATTGTCTCCCGCAATGGAGCCTATAATATAGGGTTCACTTCTCCATTAGGTTTGATGACTGCCCTCTACAGAATACTCAAAGGAGGTTTAACAGTAACCAATTAACAACATAGAGTAAGAGTTTGTATTAAGCGTTTACTCCAGCACGCAATAAGTTAAGTATGAAACAAAGTATTTGCTATGTCTCATAATTGGGTAATTGGGATTTGAAATATCAAATACCTTTTATTTAGCTTATATACTATAACATAATTCTGGACTCCGAACCAGCTATTCCATATGAGACCAGATTTTCTCGTTTGGATTAATAAAGGCAGGGATATGATTATCATATATCTCTCCCAAACCATTTCACGAAAACTCAAGATTTATGCCATGGAACGCTATCCTGTAACCTTTGATCATCACCAGTAACATTTTTCATGGAATAGTTAGTACGTTCAGTAGTTAATATTCACATATTGGTTACTGCTTAATTGTTATTAAAGAGGGATAAATAAGTCCTCTTTATTAATCCATAAAATGATTCAAAATTATTGACCACATTTATGAAAAAGAGATTATTTTTTTATAGCACTGGCAAAATTTGATAAAAGTTTTAACTAACTTTTATCATGCAATGTTTATAAAAATGTAAACTAACAATTTCTTCGAAGTAAACATTGCAGTGACAAAAAATAAAGTATGGGAAAGAAAAGTTTTTATACACCAGACTCAACAAGCTAAATATTTATGTTCTAAAAACCATTTTGTATCTTTAAAAGAGGATAAAAAATAATCCTTAGTTTTAAAATAAAATTAATCAGTAAATTGAATAAAAAAATGTAGATTTGAAATATGCAATGTAAGAAAGTTAACACAAAACCAGAAGCAATATTGATTTAAATATACCTAATATATAGTTTCATCAGTCCATATTAATGAGAATTTAAAATAATTCAAAAATATGCTTTCTTGATCATTTCAAGTCGATTTAATACTAAAATTTGTTTTTATTTTTGCTTTTTACTAGCAGAATAAATCTAGTCTTGGTTCTTAGAATGTTATACAAAGAATACTTGATGAGCTAGATGGACAGTCACGCCGAATAAATTTGCATTAGTTACGATGTATGATACAAATTACTACTTTGCTAAGATTTTGCATTATGCATTAGAGTAATGATGATGAAATCTATTAGAATATTTAAAAAAGATTAATATTGATAAATGAGAGTTATGTTGTTATTCAAGTTTAAAGTTTAATGTTGATATATAGCCACTTCACATGCTATTACTCTATTATAGATAAATCACTATTTCCCTTACAGAAGTTGGGAATGAGAGAATTGGTGAAATACTTTTTTCAAATCTATTCAATTTTGAGATAACGTATTATTAAGTATTAAATTATAATGGAAGACTACTGTACATACTTTGGGAGCATAATAATTGGTTAGTAATATGTTTAAGCTTTAAACTTCTTCCAACAAATATTTTATATTAAGGTTTCCTATAGCAGATGATTTCAGAAATCCGATGTCAGAGAATCACATAAATTTTGGAAAATTGTTTATCCACTATTTTGTAAACAACTAATGTCATAGCAATCAGGGCTTCGAACCGGAACTGAATCGAAAACCGAGAACTGGAAAAACCGTTATTTTGGTCGGAACTAAAATCGAAATTGAACTGAAAAAAATATTGGTTTACTTCGGTTCGATATCTTGAGTCATTTTGTTACTGTAACCAAGTTATCAATATTTTATAATTTAACGTCGATCATATAGTTATCATTATTACATATACATTGATTCATTAAAAGTCCTTTTTTGATGTTCCCTAGAATTTTTCTGTTTGAGTGTCGTATGAAAACTACTTGTAAAGGGCAGATTTAATTCAGTTGAATGTTTAGTCAAATGCTATTCTGATAATGGATAGCAATGCTATTGCTTTCCGTTCTCTGAACACCTCTCGTATCGTACATGCTGATTAATTAATTGTATCAATTCATGTCGTGTGTACCAATTAAAAAAAGAGTAAAATCTTCTAAAATTTGATAAAATTATATTATTTTTTATGATAGAATTTTTATTTAGCACAGATAAGAATATACATAAAATAAAATTATTCATTCAGAACTGAAACAAAAACTGAAAACCCTTATTTTTGGTGGAACGAAAACCGGAACTGAACCGATATATTCTTTTTTAGTTGAACCGGAACGAAAAGAATTACGGTTCTAAGCCCTGAAAACAATCGCTTTAATTTCCAGATAAACACACAAAATGTTACTTGAAATGGAATAATGGTCAAGTTTATGGACATGTAAATAACAAGTCAATGTCCTAATTAATTTGTTTAGCTACAAATATATCTTTCTTATTACGTAGTAGTGTATAGAGATAAATATAAAACCACTTAAAAATGTTCAGATATTCCTGGAGAGAAGAACTAAATTTTGTAGAGCATATATCTATCAATATATGTATATATATATAAATATATATATATATATATATATATATATATATATATATATATATATATATAAGTGAAACTAAAGTAATAGAGAACCTAAAATTAAAAGAAACGTCATTAATTCGTGAAGTGTGTTTTGGTTTTTCATTTAAGTGTGTTAAGTTTTTTCATTTAAATCCTTTGATTTTAATTTATTCAAGGCAACGTACAAATTGATTTGTTTAGTTACAAATATATCTTTCTTATTACGTAATAGGGTATAGAGATAAATTTAAAACCATTTAAAAATGTTCAAATATTCCTAGGGAGAAGAAATAAATTTTGTAGAGCATATCTCTCTCTCTCTCTCTCTCTCTCTCTCTCTATATATATATATATATATATATATATATATATATATATATATATATATATATATATATATATATATATATATATATATATAAGCGAAACTAAAGTAACACAGATCCTAAAATTAAAAGAAAAGTCAATTCGTGAAGTGTGTTTTGATTTGAAGTTTTTAAGTTTTTTCATTTAAATCCTTTTAATTCATTCCTTTTAATTCATTTCCTTAGTAATAAACTGAAAAATTTCTGTTATAAGTCTGTCATGCACCTTTAAATAAAATAAGGCAATGCATAAGTGTTCTCAGTTAATACATGGTCTAATAAAACACACCTTTACTGACTGGATAGGTAGAATCCCTAGTTTTACAAGATTTCTCAAATCATTTAAAGATATCTATTAGCTTACAGAAATCTTTCTTTTCATCATTATCAGCAGCCGGTGCCTGTTCAGTGAACTTAAAGGCAAAATGGGGTCTTAGTTATTGAAAATTGAGTTGAATTATCAGAAATTAGATGTTCCCGATACGAGAAAAATGTTGAAAAATATATGTGTTTAGCCTTTTGTGTTTACAGGCAGCTTTATTTGCAAATAAATTTAGACTAAGATAATAATTTATTAAACATTTCTACCGTAAAACGGCATTTATTTCACTAAAGTAATAGAGCTTTATCATTCCATTGAAATTTCTATTCAATGACAATGAACTGATAATGTACTTAATGTGTAACGAAAGCTACAATTATGATTGTGGTAGAAATATATGGTAGAGTATTAATACTTACAAAGGAGATAAAATTCCTTGTCTGATATTATACCCAAGCAGCAAAACCATGGCCACAGTGAATATTCCATTCCAAGCAGTTTATTATTTCAACCCTAGAACGATATCCTTACTTCTCGAAATGTTTTTTTTAAATTAAAATAACAAACCATTAAAATCTTAAAGTAACCTTAATGTGCAATAAATAATTTTTTAAAATGATAGTGTATGTATTATTTGTCTTTCCTTGCTTTAAAATAAATATTTAATAAATTGTCTTGCAAATTCAATAAGAGTAGCAACAGTTGACCAAAAGAGAATAGCGTTTTATGATTATAAAAGTTTACAGACATACTTTAGTACCTGTAATATTGACATTTTTAAAAGCAAACTGTTAAGTCCTTAAACACATATTTTTTTAATTTTGATCAAAAGAAAAATATAAAGTGTATATATTTTCTGATTAGAATAGAATAAAAAAAACCTAATTTAAATAGTTTGATATATTAAATGCTTACTTGAAGATAAAGAAATATTTCCGAAGAAAATTTTTTTTGAACTAATACAAATGCCACTAAGTTAACATAACATTTGAAAAACAAGAGAATGAGCTTATGTTACAATACATAAGTTCGATTTTAAGCAGGAATTCCACTGAGAAGATGGATATATTATGAGTGTTTTGATTTGACTCTATCTACTAGGATATAACAGTGTAGACCCAAATCTACCTACCACGATGTACTAAAGAGAACAACGCTTGAACTTTACACCCCCTGTATCCTATTGGTATTCAATTAAATCAGGAAACGTTTAGTAGAAATGAGGCTTTTTATGAGACAAAAAAATCAAAACTAAATAAAAGGCTATTAACATCGAAGGGTCGTCACGTTGGGTCGAAAATGAATCTTCTAAGGTTGTTCAGACGTGATAGTTATGATGAACATGAACTAAAATGGGATTTGCATTCTTACATATATTTTCTATGTGCACTTACCGGCGTTCAATGATGGATGCATTGACTATCACAAGATAACACGTGAGATAGTTTTTTTTTTTTTTTTAATTTCAGATTCCATCGTTTGAAATCTTGTTTTTTTCATCCTAGGTAAAGCATGCTAATTATTTTACTCGAATAAATACTCTTTCGTAGAGGAAAAGTTTTTTCCCTCTTATTTCATTCTTTTCTAAGCATTCTTAAAGCAATAAATTTATATATGTACCTTACCAATATTTAATGACTTGGTATCAATCATACAGTAGGTGGTATATTTTCTACGATTAAGGGAATTGGATAAGGTTATCAACCTTTAAAAACACGATTTATCAATTTTTATTTTAAATGATAGTTGTGTTTTGCCGATTCCAAAAATTTATAATTTTTATGGGAATAAAACTTACTTCAGGTTAATGAAAGTAATACAATATAAAAAACCACAGTCATGAGCAGAAAATTACAAAATTAAGTTTTTCTCAAAATATTTTTCTAAAAAAAAAAAAAAAAAAAAAAAAAAAAAAAAATCCATCCTTCCGAAAGACGGGGAATTTCGTATGAATATGTGTATGACGTCCGCTCAACCAATATCACTTATTTCTTGTACAAATAATATTAGTTTTTATTAAGGAAATTTGAAAAAAAAATTTGCCCTTTTTTAGAATTTGAAATATTTTAATTCAAAACATTTTATAAAATTTTTCTATTATACTTCACATAATGGAATTAAAACTATTTCCCTTAAAAATAAATGCATTTGCATTAATAGTAGAGTACATTTTATGATTTTAAATACATTAACATTTTTATAAGTTTAACATCGCAACATCAAGTATTGTACTTCTGTTTTTGGTAAGTGCTTATTTGATTCTATATATTTAATTGAATAAAGAATATAATGAAGTTTTCTTTGAAATAAGTAAATAAACATGAAGTTTATATTAATGTAGAAGTAGAGTTGAGAAATTTTATTTCGTTAAAAATATCGAAGTTTTTATAAATTAAAATATTTCCAAGTTCCGTGAAGTCGAAAACATTCCAGTTTCTTTAACTTACGAAAATTATTTTTGTTACTAGTATTTTCTTTGCATTAATTTGTCCCTCGTTCTTATGATATAACAGTCTAGAAATAACCTGTGTTAAATATTTAAATTACAATGTCAATAACAATTTTAACTTTTAGCACTTTCTTTCAATCTTATTAATTAAGATAATCTAAAAATTGGGTTATCGTTACTCATGTTGCTACAGTATATATTACTTATCCCTAATCAGAAGTTTGAAAAAAGAAACACATAACAAAGTCTAAAAGGAAATCTACGAAAAGAACATTTTTACTATTTTTAATAAATTATTGATCTGATTCTTCGAGTACAAATAATAATGTACATGTTTGCCTATTTATAAATATTTTGGCTTTATCTACAGGGTGTATAGTAAAATCACATGCCTGCTTTTTTCTCCATAACCGTTGGTTGTAGACATATACTTTCCAATTACAAAAATGATTCAGGTGATATAAGTATTTGTTTTGTGACACTCTCAAATTTAAAAATTCAATTTTGTAAAAATTACAAATCAAAAGCTTAATTCATTCCCCTGTTCTTTAAATCTATATTTAGTAAAAATTGGAACTAGTCCTAATAAGAGCCTTAACACAAGAAATTCTACTTCCCTCTAATAAAAATCAACCGAGATATTTAAATTCAAAATTTCCCAATTTTTTAAAATTCGGGGATGGGTTAATAGATTAATTACTGCAATTCGCGCTGGAAATGAGGTTGAAACGTCACATTTAAGACGAAATTTAAACAAGGGGGTGTATTCTCAGTGAAGTCGATATAAACTGTATTTTCCACTAAAATAAGTTTTTAATCCATTCAACTTTCTGCCATAAAGGTACTTTAGAACCTAATTTCAACCTAAAATTTTTGTAATTGATTTATTAACTGATCTCTCAAAGAAGGAAAAAATCTTAAATTTTCATATATTTTAAATTTAAATATCTTTTTTTTTCTTTTTTTTTTTACAAAGAAGTGAAAATGTTTGTGGTACGGTTTTCAGAACCAGTTTCATTTTTTACTAAATATAATGATAGACAACGGGAAAATTAATAAAAACATAGATTTTGTAATTTTTACAAAACTTAATTTTAAATTTAAAAATGCAAGAAACATAAACATTCCACAGTCGCAGTTTACCGAAAGTGTCTCTAAATGTCTCAAAAGGGACAAGGAGAGTTGGGCTAATTATCCACTGAACTGTCTAATTTACAACAGAGGGAAGTGGTCGCGACGTCTTTAGCAGAGTCCAGATCCTGAACTTAGTTATTAAAAGTAAATAAACAAAATAAAATAAATAAGTAGTTTACATATGGTAACCAAAATTACTAAAATATTTCTGCATCTATCGGGACCCGATAATTGTTTATAAATGTTCTGTTGGTAGAAATATTCAAGAAACCTTGTTCAAAATTGTTCAGCTGTGGCTAATTATCCACTGAATTTTGACTAAAATTTTGACTAAAACTTTACACATTTGACTAAAATCATTGATCATTTGACTGAAAAGGGGCAAGGAGAGTTGGGATAATTATCCACTGAACTGCCGAATTCCCAATCAAGATAAGCGGCCACGACATCCTTAGCAAAATCCAGATCCTGAACATAGTTATTAAATATAAATAAACGAAATAAAATAAATAAGTAGTTTATATATGGTAATCAAAATTACCAAAATATTTCTGCATCGACCGGGACCCGATAATTGTTTATAAACATTCTGTTGATAGAAATATTCAAGAAACCTTGTTCAAATTTGTTCAGCTGTGGTCTTGCAGTTTATCGAAAGTGTCTATGAATGTCTGAAAAGGGACAAGGAGAGTTAGGCTAATTATCCACTGAACTACCAAATTCCCAATCAAGATAAGCGGCCACGACATCCTTAGCAAAATCCAGATCCTGAACATAGTTATTAAATATAAATAAACGAAATAAAATAAATAAGTAGTTTATATATGGTAATCAAAATTACCAAAATATTTCTGCATCGACCGGGACCCGATAATTGTTTATAAACGTTTTGTTGATAGAAATATTCAAGAAACCTTGTTCAAAATTATTCAGTTGTGGTCTCGCAGTTTACCGAAAGTGTCTATAAATGTCTGAAAAGGGAAAAGGAGAGTTGGGCTAATTATCAACTGAACTGCCGAATTCCCAATCAAGATAAGCGGCCACGACATCCTTAGCAGTGTCCAGATATTGAATTTAGTTATTAAAAGTAAATAAACGAACAGTTTACACATTTTGACTAAAATTACTAAAATATTTCTGCATCGACCTGGACCCGATAATTGTTTATAAACGTTCTTTTGATAGAATTTTTAAAAAAACCTTGTTCAAAATTGTTCAGTTGTAATCTCCGTGGGCTCAAATTAAATTGGATAACTATACACAAATCGGAAAAATCCTATAAATTAAATAGGATCTGATATCACTAATATACATACGCGAGAAAATAAACCCTAAAGTGTAAATTGCACATAATGTTACTATTGTAAAAATGCAAACAATACATCTGTTTCAAAGTGAAAGAGATTTTCTTATTTTGTGCTATGTAGAAAATCTCATTTTGACTTTCTATGTATCGCTGAAGAAGTATTAAGGACTACATACAAAATTTCAGGTATTTAACTCTTTCTCTAGTTATCAGTTAGTCCTTTAAAGCACGGAATTGAAGAAGAATGTCCAAACAGTTACTTAAACGCACATTTTATTACGTTTTTTGCATTATTAGTTTTTATTTATTTACATTTTTGGGACACTCCTGGACAATTCAACATATATAATACGATTTGTTGTAACATTTGTTTGCAATGTTGTTTTAAAATACTGAAAAGTGAGTTCTGAGTGTCGGATATCCCAACTTCTTGTCAAGTCAATGGCTTCGTACGTAGTTGCCGGTTTCGAAGGGGTAAAGAGTTAAACGGGTTGTTGCAATGTAACGTCTCATCAGTGTACGCTTAAGAATTCCTACGTAGCAACCTTGTATATTCTTTGTTTAATAAATGCTTAGATAATATTATCTGTAGTAGCTTTGTCAAAGTGTTCTTATGTAGTTGATAAGGTTCTTAACCTTTAGGATTAGACTTTAATTCGAGATATCTACAAACATGTTACTAAAAAATGTCTATTTTTTAAGAAATTCTCACATAGTCAGTTGCTTTTCAAATTTTAGTTTAGTTTGGAGCACTGAGTCGACTTTTGCCACATGAAGATTAATTAAACCAGAATCTACTGCCTTAATACTATCACAAACAGCTTCAGACCTTAATTCCAATATTGGTATGCGAACCAGACTTAAACGGCTTAACTGTTTATTTAGCAACTAGTGATTAAAAAAAAGTGGAAATAACAGTACCATTTTTACGTATTACGATTTTTAAGGAAAATCTTTACTTCAAGTTAGCCAGCCAAACGATGCCGAATGATAGAGTTCCGCTCTTCGGTACCGGAGTTCTCGCGGGTTCGAATCACGCTTCTGAGATGGATGTTCGTAGTCGTTCGGAATCGGCTTTAGCAGTAGGTCCTGGTCTCATTACCCTTTGTGACCAAAACAGTAGGTCATAGCAGTCCAAGCCAAAGCAAAACCAAGTTAGCCTGTCTAAGCATGGAACTGCGATCGACTGAAAGAAAAAGGTGATCTTTGCTTCACAGTTTGCTACAGCCTGGGAAATAAGAAAGTCAATTTAAATCATATAGTTAATCAAGTACTAAAATAGTAAATTTTTTTCTCGAATATAACAAAAGTACTTCCCTGAGTTACTGAGTTAAATATATTACGTTTAAAAATGTGCTATGGGAATAACAAAACATAATGTCATTTTAAAATTTGAAGCCTAGAACTTTTTGTTTGCTTAAAAAGGGTTTTTAATTCATAAACTTACTGAAAAAGGGGAAAATCACTATATTGCAGTTTAAAATAGATAATATATACAATATCACAATGCAAAATAGTTTTTATAACATTTTTAAAAATTTAATTCTGCAGAGGTTAAGGCTACTAGTTCGAGACATGCTTCCGAAAGACACGTTCGAATAGCTATAGGCTATCTATACCAGCTGAGGAGTTTGAAACCTCAGACCCATTACCTTGAAGCAGAGTCCCATCTGCTTGGTTCTTGTCTAAGCTAAGGTTCTATGGAATAAATATATATGTTGTAACCGAGGAAATTTATTAAAAATTGTTTGAAATTTAGTTATAACAAACATTTAGCTAAAGTTAGAGTTAATTTTTAATAGTCAAATATGTAATTATAATAAAGATATTATTTATGGATGAATTTTTTATTTTTAAAACAACAAATGCAATAAAAATGGTTAAAAATTCTAACTTTTCCTTTACTACACACCTGATGTTAAGCGTTAAAAAAATCCACTAATATCAGAACAGACGAAAAATAATTTATAAGAAAAAGCAAAATTAATTCTGCAGCCACGCCTTTTACAAGTACGTACGTTGTAAGAAAGCACGTGGTTATTAAATTAACACAAATAAAAATCTCTTTAAGTTGTAAAATATTGCGAAGAATTTTATTTTAAGAACGTGGGCATTTTATCAGAATAATGAAAACAACATTCTGCTCCAAACTGGCAAATAATTGGAAATAATAAAATGCTGGAACGGTATCCAGTAATAAAAATCATTTCATCTTCGCAAATGATGTAACAATAAATAGCACCATAAGTGCCATTTCTTTACCCTTTTAAGCATCGCATCGCTCACATCAAATAGACTTTTAAAGCGCAATGCTTTCACTTTTCTTGTTATGATGAAAATGGTGCAAAAGTTTTTATGAAGCGAGGTTATTCCAACAATTATTATGGCATCCTCCATTAGTTCGTCAGCTGCGAAAGAGTTGAGTTGTCGGCCATCTGCGGCCTTACTTTGGGCTGATGGAATGGGTGCCCCAGCAAACGATCGGCGAGAGCTAATGGGATAATTAAGGACCGATAAGGAACACGTGTCTGACATTGCAAAAACAAGCCACACAATGAACGCTTGTTGAAGCAGCAAAGCTGAGAACAAGGGGGTGACGGGCTCGAGAAAACAGACTTATTTGCAGGTTCAAAAATTGAAAGCCATTCTACTTTCTGGGAAATATAATACCTCTAATTTTACAAGTAAAAGATGTAGACGATAGACGTTTATTCTCAGATAATTTTGACTACAAAGGCTATATTTTTTTTTCAAAGTTTAAAATAGGCACATATATATATATATATATATATATATATATATATATATATATATATATATATATATATATATATATATACAGGTTGAAATGTGTAGTGGTGTTCCGATATTTATATTGGTTACAATTAATACTGACTATGGTTTTCTCCCGTTCCGCCATTTTTATTGGGTGAAAATTTTTGTTGAGACGATTGTACATCTGTTAAATTAAAATATATTAAAAAAATATTATATATGCTTTATGGAAACTAAACGTTAAATTCTAATAATCGAATAAACAGATTGCGCTGGAATTATTTTATCTCCTGGATTTATTTTAAAATTTTTTCTTAAAGTACTTAAAATTTTATTCAAAACAAATTCTCTTCACACATTTCTGTTTTAATACTCATTTCAAAATATACATAAGAAGCAAATTTGTCATTTTTGTCTATCAAAGAATACTTATTTATCTTATGAGTATTTGAAAAGAAAAAAACTACAATTATGTAACGGGATATACATAATCCTATTATGAACTTACATCATCATATCTAACCGTTTATGAAAATCTGAACAAAACTCCTTATTAACGGGAGGTTATTAGTCATTGCTAGATCATATTAGACTTCTTTGATTATAAACAGTTTTTCCGATGTGAACAGAAATGATGGAAGTTCTTGGGTTATTTCAATTTGTAACACAAATAGGTTTCATTTACATTCAAGCTTTCATGTCGGTAATCTTTCTAGATGACAGGTGTAATTTAAACCTATCTCCTGTGACACATTAAGAGTAATGTTAATGGAACATTATTGCACACAATGCACTCTTTTCGTGCCGAAGGAAACGTTTCTGTTCCCGAACTTAGAAAAAGATTAAACTATTTCTACAAAAATTTATTTTGCTTTTCTATTTAAATTTTTTGACCTTCTACGTTAATAATTTTCAATGCATCGTTAATATTCTTGAACTTTCCATATTTCACAAAGAAGTATAGTATATCTCCAGTAAGAACGGAGACACAAAAATATATCATTATTAGGTTATGTGGATAATAAAGACATATAGTGTTTCCCCACCTGAAAAGAGTCCGAAGGCAAGAAAAGAGTGCACACAATGCACTCTTTTCTTGCCGAGGGATACGTTTCTGTTCCCGACCATAGAGAAAGATTAAACTTTTTCCACAAAAATTTATTTTGCTTTTATCTTCAAAATTTTTTGTCCTTCTATGTCAATAATTTTCAATGTATCATTATTATTCTTGAACTGTCCATTTCCGAAAGAAGTATAGTATATCTCCAGTAAGAACGGAGACACACAAAAAAATGTCATTATTAGGTTATGCCGATAATAAAGACATATAGTGTTTCCCCACCTGAGAAGAGTCAGGAGACTAAAGGCCTTATCAGAAGTTAGCATATAGTGTTTGTTTATGATTCTTTTTACTGGCGAAGGATGTGTAGATTTCTTGTGTTACAGCGTTAAATTTATAAAATCATTAAACACATAAAATACATACATGCATACACATATACATACATAAGAAGTGCATATATACACATAAGTACTTACATCCATATTTTTACATGCATACAGAAATACGTCATAAAACGGATCAGCATTTCATTGTATTTAATTGTATCTTAAAAAATATATTTGCAACCATATTGAGTCTTAATTTTTTACCAGGTTTAAATTTACCTAGTAAGTACTGCCACATATTTCATTTATAGCCTATTCTTACCAAACGAATTTAAATGAATTCGTTTTTACGAAATTTATGAATAAGTAGGAAAATAAGATATAGAGAAAGGAATTGTGACATATCTTTTTATTATTCTTCTACAAACTAACTTACTTTGCATAACAACAATATTCGAAAACAGTAAAGCATAATCAGTAATTTATAAACTTCCATTTTATAGTAGTAAATTATTTCTTTTAAAGCAAGCTTTTTCAAAGCTTCATCTACATTTATAGACGTGCCTATATGCACCGAATTTAATGCTAAATTTGTTAGTCTCTTGTGACGATTTCAATTGGGAAGAACTGTTTTTACCATTTTCATGGTTGAAAACTACCTTTCAACACCTGCCGTTGAAACAAGAGATGTATATAAATATTAATAAGTTTCAAAAATAACGAGAATTTGGTATTACGGGATTGAAAATTACATGTCTCAGATTTGGCGAAAAAGTGAATACAGAAACAAAACTGTTTGTGTGTGATTTGTGTCTCTTAATTATATTGTTGTGTCTTTTTGAGATAGCATTTAATAATGCTGTCTCAAAAACCAATATTTTTAGAGTTAGTATAAAATTTATCTTCTAAAAGCACTGTCAGTTTTGTTTAATTTGCAGCCTCCCTCCCACCAGCCACTAAAGTGTTATAGGAGAATTCTTAACATTATATTAAATAGTATATTATGCTGAACGCAGTATCTTTGTATACATCTCTATTACCATTACATGTATACTACTTCAGAAAAGAATTTTTTTCTTTGATTTTCTTGTAAGTTTCCGCGAGTTTTAAAAGAGATAGGCGTCCTAAGTAATTTCTTTTTACTTACAGTTACCAAGTCATTTAAGTTTAGGATTTAAAAGTTTTATTTCTCATAAATTTAGTATAGAAGGAAAAATTCCCTTTTAATCTTGTTTTATTTGTTTTTTATTGAGAATTTAATTAATTTACGATGCAATTGAAGAATGAAACAAGTTTATGTGTATACTAAAGTGATAACTTATCTTGGGTCTTAATTTTTTAACTATTCATAACCAGATTCTTAATTACGTGATAAGAGCACGAATAACGCTTTCCTATACATTATATAATACTAATATATGCAACGAAACAATTTTTAATTAAAATAAATTTTATTAAATATTCAGTCCCCCAACGGCATTCTTCAAAAATGTTCCCAACGAACTCCATATTAATTAACTGGATTAATTTTACTATTCTATTTTTAGCAGTTATATAAACACCTACTTGGTTTTTAATACCTTTTATGTTAAGTACAATTTAAAAATTCAATTATTTACATTTGTACAATTTTTTTGCTATACGATGGTGTGGACTATACGTGCGAAATTACGGTACATATAATGTTTGATAACTACATAAACTATTTAATCAGAAACAGCTTAACAATTTACGAGCCAAACAATGAAACCCTAATAGTAAACATATAGTATTTTGAAATAAGAATTATTTATAGCTTCTATCCATAGCGAATTTTAATCTTTGGAAAAAAGTATTTTCTTTATAAATTTACTATATTTTGTAAGTTTACTATACCCGTACAAGTGTATTTTTATATCTTTGATAAATATTGACACATTTTCTAATAAAACATATTTTTGGTAAATTTTAACATAAAAGCGCCAAAATCTAAAAGGAAAAATTTCATAAAATCATTTAAAAAATGTTTAAAAGCATGTACAAAAAATTTATTAAAAGACGAATTCAGAATATGCCAATAAACACATTGTATTTTAAAAGTAATTCTTAGAGATATATTTAGTCGAATATAGATTTGGATTTCGAAATATTAATGGGTAATCGACTAACTATAACTGTCCTTAGAACTTTCATAATCATTACTGTTAACCCCTTCACTTGCATGCTCGAGTTAACTCGAGCGCGCTAAACTGGCCAAACTGTGCACACTCGAGATAATTCGAGCGGCTTTGTACTTTATGTTGCTATAATTTTTCACACTCTAATGCAATCGAGAATTGAAAATAACAATGTGAAAAAAAAACAATCTTTTTATTGATATTTATCATTTACATGGGATTGTAAGCTATAACACTTACTTATTCAAGTATAAAATATATATTTTTTCTACTTATCACTTACGACTTATCTCTTCCTTGTGAGCCGCTTTCCGACAGCGTATTCATATTCAGATTCTGATTCACTCATTTTTCAATATATATTTTACTAAAATATAATGTAAAATAAAATATAATTGTTAACTATTTTATTACTGAGCTCTGGCTGTAAAGACATCCTTGACTCGAGGCTTCCCTTTATATATTTTATTCTTGAGATATGAAACATAAGGGTTTTATATTTGATACCTATGCATCAAGGGATGACACATCATACTGTCAATTCGTAGATTGCCTACCAATTGAACAATATACTCTTTTGACAATAATAATAATAATATTTTAAAAATTAGAAATCCTACCAATTGTATTGTCGCTGTATTTAATTCTGATACAATAAATTTGTCGAGTTACATAGGAGGGCATAAATCTCCCCTATGACATTTCACAAATTACGTAACATAATAAAACCTAGTTTTATGACAGACAATTTTATAAAAACATTTTTTGAAATTTATTAGGAATTCAATAAAATAATGCAAGGCGAGTTTTGAAGTCGATAATAAGTTTTTAAAAATACCAAACTAAAAACCTTTTTGTGCCATACTTAGAACCTGAAATTTAGCCCGAAAACATGGAAGTGTGAAATAACAGTCTTTATTAAAATAAAATAATCATTTAACTGCCAATAAAGAAGTCGATTTTGAATGTGTACACTTAACTTGATATTCGGGTGAAAAAATATTCGTATTTCTGGTTGAACGCTAGCAATGTGAGTGTCATTTGTCTCTCCATATATGTGATTTAAATTACAGAAATGATTAAAAATGATCTCGTTTTTATTTATTATTTAATTTACTGAAGTGAATTTAATGGTATCTATAAATGTACGGAACAGGACGTTTGGACACCGTATAATTATTTAATTAATCTCTTTTTACATTTTATTTATTATTTATTACATATCACAATTATTGTTTACTAAATATTTATAAGAAATTAAATGATTAATAACACATATCACATTAATAATAACATTAAGTTATAGTATAATCCAATTAAGACAGGGTGTAAATCTCTTCCTTTTAAAGCTGTTATTGCATAAGAAAGATCAACACTTCAGCATAGCCGTAACGTTCTGTATTTTTGGAAATAATCTGCAAAACATTTTTGTCGGTATTGGTGAACACCAAGATTGTCAAACTCGCGACCTAACCAATATGATGGAATTTAGCTAAAGCAATAATATAAATTTTAAAACTGAATTTTTAAATATCATGAACTGTTTATGATCTTCATTTTTCTAGTTCTAAGCTTTCCCTTTTCCCAAAGCACAGATAATTTTGTACTTACTGATGAAGAGATAATCGGATTTGTTACTACCTGTGTATGCGGAAAAACACTAAACATTTGAAAGTAATTTAAAATGGTATTTCCAGATTTTTTAAATCTTTAGAAGATTTTACGTGGTAAGACATTGTCTCTGTAAGTTCCTTTTGTATTTTTAGATTTCAAAATCTAATTATATCTAAAATTAGATAATTGAGATCTAATGTTATTAAAATTTGAAGGGAAAATTTAATGAAGTTGCGATGTCTGAATTTTATATACATTTCCCAGCCAATTTCGAAAACACTAAAAAATTCAGCTAAGAAATTATTTTCATGTTTGAAAATATTTTATGTGCCAGCAGTCTTTTACCCTTAAAACTGGAAAAAAAGTCCCCTATTTGATCCTGGATTATCGATGTTCATCTTAAGTCAGTTTTGAGGATAATAACTGAGGACAAGATTTCTCCTACAGTAAGAAGAATGGTAGCAAAGAAGACATGCCAAGTTAATTTTTGCTGTTTTGTTTTTACATTACTTTACAATTTATATTTTATTTTTTCTTTAGTACACTGTATTGTTCATGAAAAGCAACACTTCTATAAAAATTGAAGCTTTTATTTATTTTTTTGACACCTCCTTTAATTTGGCCCAAATCGGTCTTTGAGTTTGACATGCTTGTTGCATTCTCCGCTTTGGCATTTGTTGTCATCTCTAAGACATTTCTCTGTTTCGTTTGCAACATATCAAGTCAATAAAGTTTGTTTGGTTTGGTTTTGGAGCGCTACGGTCTACTTTTTGCAACACGAGGGCTAATGAGACCGGGACTTACTGCTTAGATTCCGAACGGCTACGGACATCCTTGCCATAATGGGATTCGAACCCACGAGCTCCGGTTCCGAAGGCCAGCACCCTAACCATTCGGCCATCGTTCGGCTTAAGTCAATAAAGATGAATGGTATGTGAGAGCGGTTTTATTTCTCTTTGTTAAATTATTTAAGCCCTGTTGATATACAAAAAAAAAAAAAAAAGGGATGACACGTGTTACAATGACCATGTCAGATGAAACGGCATTGGTTCTAATGTCTTGCGCCCAAATTTAACGTATCAAGAAATGTAATTTCAGTACAAGTAGAAAACTGAAATGACAGAGTGAGTATCCTTTAAGAATCACTCTAAAAGGTGTGTATGTTTCTGCATGGTAAAAAAACTTCCTTTCAAGATATCCACATCCGAACGAAATTTCACAAATTTTTAAATTTTTTATGGGTTACATTTTTTAAAAGAGACAGTGGACGTTACAATGCACTTATGAAAATTATTAACTTCAATTTATGAAAATTTGTATATATATGTAATATGGGCGACAAAAGTTAATTAATAACAAAAGTTATTAAGTTAATATTAAAATATGTAAATAAGGAATTTTAATATTACACACACACATATATATGTGTGTGTGTATACAATAAAAATAATTAAAAAAATAATTATACATAAAAATTATAGTTAAGTTAAAATAATTGTAATTAAAAACAGATAAAAATCACATTTAAAATATTTTAAATACCGGGTAATTTTTTTTAAAATTTCAATCATTCAAAATATGTTGTTGATTTTTAAAATGCTTCCTGCAAACTGAATATTTGTTTAATTTTCATTTTTTTCTATTATCTTTGCATTATTATTACTTCAAAGTTTCTTTCAAATATATTTTGGTATTTCTTTGCATACAGATTGAACAGTTAATTCATAGAAAGTACTTTTACTCTTGTACGAACAGTCAAATCATAGGAAGTAATTTTAAGAAATTTTTATGAAAATTTCGGGTTTTTGAAAAGCTTAAAATTAAATTTTAATAATCTAAAGGAAGTAAAAATTTAAAATGGATAACCAGATTTATTTTAATATATATTAGTAATGTTTGATAAACATTTTATAGGAATCATTACTATGATATCGTAAGAAACATTTTAAAAAATAACAAAATTCTGTAGAAATAAATTATAATGAATTATACAAAAATGTTAAATAATTTTAAGAAAAAAAATTATGTGATTAATTTACTTATACTTCAATTTATATAAGTTTAAATTTAATTTTTGAAATTCTGAATTAAAAAAATTTAAAACAGTTTTTAATTTTGTCGACCTTCTCCTTAAGCTATAAATGTATCTAAAGTTTACGCATTATAGCAAGCAATTTTACATACCGCGAAGTAAATTATCTACACCACTGAAGACCAGCACTACATCATTTAAAAGCACTTTTGAATGAATCCAAAATAAAATAAAATTTGAAACATTGCAATCTTGCTCTGATTACTTGATTACCCAGCTTTTCTTGAATAAGAGTTATGTTGGTGATTCCAAGTTGTATGAGAGACTCTTGAAATAAAAACAGCATTTTTTCCTATGCAGATAAAAATACACACAGGTATCTTTATACCAAAGACAGCTTCGAAGTTTATATTCATTTAGCACCACCCGAGAAGCACGCGCAGTTTAAGGAATGCTACGGTCGCGAGTAACATTGTCCCCTTTGGTCCTCTTAATTTAGAAGCAGAAATCAAGCAGAAGGCCTTCAGGATTGGCCTTCCACCTCCAAAGGCGCTTTTGAACTTCACAGACATTGCGACCACGTACCTATTTTACGTGCCCCATCCTCCATTAATGAACAAGGTGGATATTTGGCCGGGCTCCAACGTCTAATGCACAACCCTCCGGTTATGATAGTGACACCTTCCGACTGAGCTACAGCAGCTCATAAAAAAACCATCTTCAGTATTTTCAAAAAGGGGATCAATTACTTATGCGAAATATCCGCTCCAGTAAAATTCTTTATGTGCTTGGTTTATCAGTTCTCATTTTTCGCTATGTCTCCGTCTTTTTATGTGACGCCCATATTTTTCTTAATACATAATGCTTTAGTATTATGTCTTGTCCTAATTAATAAGCTTTTCTGGTCATGCACATTGTAAAAAAGAAAAAAAAATCAAAGTATTAAAAAAAAAATAACACCTGAGTGAGTCTGAGTGAGTTCGAGTCTATCGTCAGAATTCTTTATTTGAAAGAATTAAAAGTATCAGAATGTTTCTAAAATGAATAATCTATAATTGTGCATAAAATTGTGAAATTAAAACATGTGGAATATATTTTGAACAGGAGCAGAAACGTTTGAATTACCCTCCCTCCCCCCGCAAAAAAAATTAAGAGCATTTACAGGAGAAAGGTAGAAGGAGAAAGGAGAAAGGATAAATGTAGAGAAATATTACTCGTTTAATAAGAGATTTCATCATTCTTTCTATTTTTTTTTTGGTGTGTGCGTATACACAAATTTAAATTCTGGCGATTAGGTGATTTTTGGTATCTTCCTTTTAGAAACCAATTTTCAACATTTAGTTTTCCAATTCCTTTGATTCTTTTGATATCATAAGGGGTGATTAAAAACTGTCCAAAGGCTGCACAGTCCAGATATGGTGTACTACTCATACAAAAGGGCCTTGAGCAGTAAGGTAATCATTCCACTGCTTCACCAGGTAGAATATACCCCTTTCCTAAAACTCCTCTTTCTGCTGCATCCTACACTGCGTGGTACAAATCTACGTCCTACAGGGAGCGTCGTTCTTTGAAGAACTTTTTTAAAGAACCGAAGACGTAAAAGTCGCTTGGGAAGAGATCAGGACAATAAGGAGGTGCACTGTAGTGAGTGTATCTTCTGCGTTAAGGTATTTGCGACATTGGAACAGGCATTATCAACAGGAAAATCAAATGTTTCACAGTTTTATTGACATTTAGCCTTAATTGTACTCTTTAATTTGCAGCGTCTGGAAGTACCGTTCCTCATGAAGACACCTGTGTTGAAAGGTACTATTTGTAATAAATTTATTTTTAAATTGCAAAATAATGTACTAATGTGAAAATAATAGATTATTATATACATCAAAAATATAGAAGCTAATTTAGATACCTAATTAAATTTATTGAAACGTATAGTGGATCTTTAAACATTTAACAAACACCACCAGTCATAGGACTGCAAATACTAAATGCAAAAGTAGATTGCATTCTAAATTCAATTATATTAATTCATGAAGTCTCACAAAAACTTTTATCAAAATAATAGTACCATTCTTATTCATATACAGGGTATACCAACTACTCAAAATCTTTCTTCTTTTATCATATTACATGCATTCATATTCATTATTAAATAAGAGACCCTTAATATCATCATATTCATGATATTTATCTTAAAGGCAAATAAATATTCCCAGCAGTATTTACTCCTTTAAAAAGCGACTGAACATTCTTTCATAAAAGGTGGTATTCTCCCAAAATAGACAAGCATTAAAACTTATTCAATACGCAAAATATATTTCCTAATTATATGTACTATAATTATTCACTTAAATTTATCATTGAAATAATAATAAAAGGCAATTTTCATTATTAGCTCAGAATGCAACTGAGTTCAGTTTAATAAATCTTTCAGTAAACATAAAATGCTTGTTCTTAAGTTTTAAATGCTTATTAATAATCAGTCTCTTTCGGTAAAATAAAAATTTGCCTTACATATGAATTGTAGTCATAGTTACAGCTTGAAGGGATTCAGCAGCAAAAAATCATTGCCTTGAGGAACCCTCAATGAGCCACTGATATCACAGGAATATAAAATCTCACTTGAAGATTTTCTCTAGTTGGAGGTTGGCGTCACTCTTAGTCAACAAAGCAAAATATAACATTTTAACTCAACCGAGTTAAAAAAATGATTTTAGCTCTACAAATCAGCAGTAACACAACTCTGACACGAGCTCATCAATCTGAAGGAAACTGCGACGAAATCATCTGGGTAATTGTCCCATAAGTGGTCTAACACCCCTATAGCTGAAAACCAACTCCTATCGCAAAGAACAATTTCTTATTATTTAAAAATTCTTCTTCCAATCTTTATACAGTCCTGAAAAAGGAAGTCACTCTCCATGTAAAATTTTACTTTAAATTTAGGCATGAGGCATATAATACATATTCTTACTTGGCTATGTCCACTCTTGTACCACTCATTCATACCACTATTTCTGGATTTCCGGTAAATGAACACGTGTGTGGTTCCTTTGTACAAGTCCTCGTTAGATCTACCAACGCGAAAAAAAATCTAATCTCTTGACACTCTCTAATCAATTTTTTCAAAAAAAGAGGAATTTTTTTAACATTGAAGTATACATGCCGTAATAAAAATGGAGCTTGATTTCGATGCAAACAGATTTTCAGTCACCACAAAATTGTGAATAAATTTAGTTTCCCTGCTGTTAAATTATCTTTTTTAATTGTAGGACTTGAAACGGGCTGATCGTTGCCTTTTTAAGACGGAACTGTCATTGTGATTTCAGTTCCTAAATTGCTGGGATTCACACATACAAAGAGGAATGTGTTGGATTGAAGTTCAGGTAATTGACCACACTGAAGTGAAAATCGTTGATAGGAGGAAAATAAACTCCTTATAAATATAGCATGTAACTCCCAATGTTACACACTGGATCCTTGAAATTATTAAACAATGGACTAAAGTCATCAAAGAAGATAAGCATAGCTTTTCTAGGAAATGACTGTCTCAACTTCTTGGTATATTGCAATGGTGTCATCCTTCATCCATTAGATGAAGGATGACACCATTGCATAGTTGACGTTTTTGACACAGGTTCCCAGCAGGGGTGGCACCAGCTTTCGTTGCTCAAGGAATTTATTGTATTCAACATAAAAATGCATTAAGTGCTTCAGATGAAGAGACATGAGGTTTGATTTTTTATGGAAATCTACTCCCGATGTATCCATTTTTTATAGACCTTACGGTAACTTAAACCCTGTAGGATGATGTGTTTCACGCCACCGAAGCTTACTTCAAAATCTTTTGAAAGTACATGAATGGTTATCATACTTTTCACCTAACCGCATCACCAACTACCAGCCCGTTGTTATCATTTTGCATTCCTTTGAACACTGCAGTGATTTTCGACATTCTTCTGTATATAAATTTTTCAGTCACTGATGAATGGTTACCGGTTTTATGTCCCTTGGCAGCCAAAAGAAGGATAACAACTCTTTGGTCCTGTTTGGATGTATTTGCTAGTAATGTCGCCAATGTTAACGTTGCAGTATTTTCTACATACACTTCAGAAATAAATAACCTCATACCTCAATTTTGGGGCTTATATACTCGCATTGGCGATGAGGTAATTTGCATATATGTTGGAGCAACAACATGAAAAGCAAACTTTTTTTTATCGTCCTTTACATATTGCATTTTACAAATTTTAGACTAATAAATTAAATCACAGGCTTTGTCTCTATTACTGAATAGTGATATATATTAAGACTTAGTGCCTTTGAAACCAAAAAGAGAAAAAAAAACTTTTAAATACCCGTGGAAAATGAGCCGGACGATAGCTGGATAGTAGAACTCTTGCTGCCTATCGGACCGGGAGTCCACGGGCTCGAATCCTACCTCAGACTTAGATGTTCGTAGCCGTTCAGAACTAGCTTTTAGAAGTAGGTCCCGATCTCATTAACCTTCGCATAGCAAAGAGTAAACCAAAGCAAATCAAACTCATGAAAACCCCAGCTTACCCTAGACACACAGAAACATCGGCATAAATGTAATTTTCCTAACATATCACGTTTAAAATAAGTTTTTGGAACATGCTTGGCAGTTGCAGGTTGATTCATAATTATTGTCTTTGTCAAATGTGTACAGCTATCTTGTTTTATAAATTTCTTAGTCTCCGAATTTTTACCGCCAAAAAACGACAATTTTTTTGCAGCGACGGCTTTTGAACAGTGACATATCGCTTAATTGTGACTCTCGAGTTATCTAAACTTCTCGAATTATCCCATTGTATGTTTTAAAAAAATTGATTCATAAATAGGAAAACGTATAGCTTTTTGCGTTTCACTATGGCATTGAATTTTTAGACCTAGTTTTTACAAAACTATATCTTTCACCACTACCAAACTAAGGGTACTTACTATCTTCCGGTATCAGAAAACATTGCTGATGATATTGATGTTTGAAGTCATTCGGAATCAGCTTTAAGAAGCTAGTCCCGGACTCAACGGACTTGGTGTATCAAAGCGTTGACTGTAATTCTCTCAACTAGCATTACTAAAATCTTTAAGTGACATAATCGTGATTTAAGATGCTTCTGATAAATTTAAATTTAATTTAACTTCCTTTCACTCCACAAAAACTACCTCAAATTTATAGTGGATAATGTACACAAGGAATTTTTGATCGGTTTCTTTTAGATCAACATGTTGATAATGATCATAAATATTCGTAGGAGAAACCGTTTGATATTACTTCGTGAGTAGAAATTTATTTTCTGAATTAATCGCATTGCTTAAAATTTAATGAAAAAAATGACAAGATTTAGAAGGTTAGATAGTAAAAAAGATATTTCTTCCATCCTTTTTTTCATTCAGCAAGAATTTTTATAATATTTCAATAGTCATCTTTTACCTATTCAAACTTTAATATTTCATATAATTTGTTTCACTGTTTCTAACATTCAGAACAAAAAATGTAATTTAATGAAAAGTAAAATAAAATGTAGTTTATGTTTTCAGTACTAACTTACCAAAAGGATACCAAGTATATTAAGACTGTAGTGTAATAAAATGTATATCAGTGTATGAAAAACTGTTTGAATGTTTTATTATCTTTTTTTTAAACACTGATTTAACAGTTTTATACCTTTTAAAAGCTGTAAAAACTGATATGTTATGTTAAGTCTTCTATAGTTTTGATAATTTTTTCAGAAATTTGCAGCCTTTAATATATGTTAATTTTTATTCAGTTTTTACATGTATGTTTAAAAATTTTTCTAGCTTTGACAATTGTTTAAAAATTATTTAAATTTCTACCATTTTCTCTCATTTGTATGATCGAAGGTTATGGTATGATAAGTGGTTATGGTAAAGAGTTATGCTAATGTATATGCAGTATTTTTATTGCTTGAAATTGTAGAAATATAACGCATATTCAAAGTAAACGTACTATGCTTTTAAAAGTATAAATATATTTTTTTTAATTTTAAAAATATATATCATAAATTTAGCCGTAATTAAATTTTTTCTTTAGAAATTCTCAAAAGTAGTTTATTTTAATCATACGCTATATTTCTCTATTTCCAGTTTGAAAGTATATTTCTATTAAATAATATAATTAGGTTTTATCATAACTACAATAGAATAATGGAATGTAAACATTGGTTAAGAGTTTTTAAATATTTTTTACATACATTTACAGAAGAAAAATAATTTTTCATGGCTAAATATTTGTAAGATATTTAAAAATGAAAAATTCTTGAAGATATTTACTTTATTATATTATTGCCTTTCGTAGTTTTAAAAGATACCAGATGAATACTAATGTAATACAAACATGTTTATCTAGAGTATCAGTTCATTCTGTTACCTTTCAAAAATTACTTTTAATTATTAGTGTATTAAAAAAATTTGATAATAAATTTACATTAATATTTATTTAAAATTTAAAGATTCTTATTACTCATTCTGTTAAATTGTTTTTCGAATTTATGAAAATTCACAAATAATTGATGAAGAAATTTCATTAGCGTTTATTTTATAGTATTTTAAAGTACCTTAATTTAGTTGATCAATTTAGAAAGGATTAAAATGTTTAAACTATTTTAGATTTTCACTTGAAACTGTATAAATAGATGTTTCGGGAAAAGGTGCCTGAAAAATATCTAATAATAGACATATTACACACACACACACACACACACACACACACACACACACACACACACACACACATATATATATATATATATATATATATATATATATATATATATTAATATATATATATATATATATATAATTAATATATAACACAACATTTTTAAGCTCGCTTCTAATACAATTAAAAAATGAATGATTTATTGAAATCATGAAATAATTAGCTGAATGATGGCCGAATCGTCGAGTGCTGCTCTTCAGTAGTGGAACCTGCGAGTTCGAGTCCCGATGCTGGCATGGATGTTCGTAGCCGTTAGGAGTCCGCTTTTAGCAGTAGGTCCTTGTATCATTAGCTCTCGTGAGCAAAATAGTAGACCGTAGAGCTCCAGGCCATACGAAACCAAACCATAAAATAGTTTTTAGCTCTATTTGAAATTGTGTACAATAAGACTATTATTTAATTTTCTTAAAATACGCATATTTTTAATTTAAATTAAACCGATATTTTTAAAGGGATGCATTATAAAACTTATCGTTTTCTCTTAACAGTAAAACAAAAAGATTTTAAAAATTAAAAAAAATTAATTGTGTGATTTAAGCGAAACCAAAATTCTATCCCTGAAAATGCACGACAGTTCATAATTTTAAGACACATTGTTTTTATGTAAACTAAAAAATTGTGTGCAATAAGAATAAATATGCAAAATTGCTCACAGTCAAAAAATATTATTTTACTAAATGTATAATCTTTTAAGTTATGAAAGGTTGAAAATAATGTTGATTTTGTAACAGTTTAGAGCAATGGTCGCCAAACGTATAAAGCGTTTGAGCAATCATATATTTTAAGTCCTACTGTGAGCTAACAAAAGAAATTAGGATAGAAATAATATATTTTTTTGGATCTTACATTTGTTTAGTCATACATTTCTAGTGAATACAAAAGGAATTTTAATAAGGCTGTACATAAGAAAATAAAATTGAAATTTAACTGTGCATAAGAAAAGAAAGTTATAAATTAGAAGTGTAAAAACTGACTTTTCATCAAATTTATCCACTTTAATGACTAAGATAACATTTCGTTTGGTCATCAAGCTCTTTAATATTGAGAAATTCGGTAGAGGTTGCTATTTATTTACAGTTGTCTAAATATTCATTAGCCAATCTGTTTTTGTACTTTTTGACCCACATGGTATAGATTGGGTATTTTAGTTTAGGAGCAAGGTTTAGTTAGGTCAAGTTTTTCCAAGCTTTTTCAAGTTTGTCAAGTTAGTCAAGTTTTTCAGAGCTTGAACAAAGTGATTTTTAAGTCTCATATCTGAGTTCAGAGGAGTAACTCCACATTAGACAGCATGAGTGTGATACTGCCATCTACCGAAATTACTCCATGTGCTACTAGTAACAAGTAATCAACTGTTTGGCGATCTATGATTTAAAAGTACCATACCTCCTTAGGGATCAGTGAACTTAGAGTGTAAGTAAATTAGAAGCATGAAATTTCGCAAGCATGTAAAAGGAAGTATAAATGAATGAAACACATTTTTAAAAATTTACATGAAAATATTTTCATAATTTAATTTTTTTATAAAAAATTGTTAATTTTTAAAATGTTCTCTATTTTAATTTTAAATATTTTAACATAAAAACAGAAAAATTTGAATTATTATATTAAATGTACTTTGGACATATTTTGGTATTATTTCGTTGATAACATGAAATATATGAAAAATGTTTCTATGTGAGTACATTGAATTTTCAAGAAAAATTTTACTTTTCTAAATGTAAAATTAGTTTGATTAATGCAAATAAAATCGAAACATGGAATACAATAATCAGACTTATTTAAACGCATATTAAGGGCATTTGGTTAAACTTTAGGACGACTTTTGGTGGTAAAAACTCACAAGGAGTATTAAAAAAATCGAATATTAAGAAATTAAATTATTTTTTAAATATTTGATTTAAAAAAGAATAGGACTTAAAAATAATGAAAATGTGTTAAAGTTATGAGAAAATTTGTAATTAAAGTGGAGGGAACATTATAAAAATTAATTTTAAAATTAAAATTTGAATTAAAATCAGGTGCTTATTTGCACCTGATTTTAAAAATTATCGTTTGTTAGTATACTATAATGCACTCATGGGAAAATGTTTTTAAAAGCGACGAAAAGAAAAACTTTGTTGACTAAAATTACTTTTTATAAGTCAATAAAATCTAAAAGAAATAGTATGCATCAAATATTCTAATCTGATATTAAGGTGATATTGTGTATTTATGTATGCATGCAAAACTATGGATGTATGCATAAGACATGCATGTATGTATGTATTTTGTATGTATGTGTTTAATGCATTTTTTATTTATTTCTAAATTTTTCTGTATTTTGAATTAAGACTTCAGACCCTCCCCGAAAAAAAATTCTGGCTTTATCACTGAGGTCAACGAGAGTTCGCATTTGAGAGAATTTCATTTTAAGCTCCGCCCAGTGCCTTTGTTTTTCGACATAACTTCTATTATTACCTCTTTCATGGTAAGATGGCGGACAGATAGCGGCAGAATGAATAGTGGTAAAATTATTAAAAAATTAGTGTTGCTGGTGCTTGTTTGGGTTATTGTGGGTATGTATTTCAACCCCAAAATGTCTACTAAAATTGTAAAGTTTATCCAAAATTTCGTACTTTTGAAGATGATTGGATATGTAAATATATTTAACTATTGTAAAAATTTTTAAAATAAATTATATTTGCCCGCTAAATTTTTCTTTAGTTTTTTATCCTACTCCGAAAAAAAGTTTGTAAATCCTTGCCTTAAAACCTTTTTTATTTCTCTGAGAAACCGATCCCTGGGGAGGAAGTTCAATTAGTGCACGGTCCCCTCGGTGGTTGGTCGGGCGAAGTGGCAACACCGGCTCGGAAGTGCTCGCTTGAAAGAGACTCCTATGCTAAACGGTCATTCTTTTCCTATAAGCTTGAAGAGCTATTTTCCGCACCCTGCATGGGTTATCTCATCAATCTAACGACGGATTAATTCGCGAGTGGCAAAAACTTGGCTCGCTGCGAGTGGGGAAGCGGGCAAAACAGCCCCGGCAAATAGAATCAAAATAAAGAGAGCACGCTAATAGCAGCAGCCACCTCAGCTTGGAAGAATGGCTGGAAACTTCGATCATTTGGCGAGCGACAGCTTTAACGAGAATTGTTGCGCTACTTTTTTAAAATTAAATGATAACCCCACACTTTCTTTTTGCACTTGAAAGAGAATGGCAGAAAACGAGACCATTCACAGATACTTGATATTAACGGCTCTACTCAAATGGGGTAATAAAATAGTTACGCAATCTTTCACTTTACTTTTTTTTTCTATCTCCTTCCGTGCGTTTCATGTTCGTTACATTGTTAAGCAGAACGTCTTTTCTATAGCTTTTAATTTAAATAATATAATCTTGTTTATTTAAAAAAAGATTAAATATAGAAAATAATAATTTGATCATGAAGGAAGATAAGTTATTAACTGAAAGTGCCATAGTTTACCATAGGTTACTCGGCTTTCATTCTCAGTAAGTCAGACTTTAAGATAAATTTTATAGTTATATCAAATTGATATCCGTTTTTACATTATATTAAATTTGCAACATAAACAATTTCAAAATTAAAATTATTCATTTTCTTAAAATGTATAATATGTTTCTTTAAAGTTTAATTTTTACCTTAAACTTAAGAAAATAAACTACTGAAATAAAAGTGCTTGATATTGTGATATTTGGTGATTAATACTTGTACTCTGCTAACGGAAAAGTACTCACATTTTTTGGGAACTTTTTTAAAGAGAACCAAGGTATCTATAAAAATAAAAAAAAATAAACACGTGTCATAGAAGAAATGTTAAATATTTTATTTTACAAACCAGCAATTCCTAGAATCAAAAATATATGGGCTTATTGGCTTACAAAGTTTCCTAAATTGGTGAAATTGAAACTTAAAGATAAAATGCACCAAACGAAAAACAGATAAAATTAAATTATTAAGTAAATCTTGTCAAAAATTAACAAAAGGTATTTTATCCAGAAACATTTTTTTAACACCTTCAGATGAATTAACTTAATTAAATGGTTTTAATAATTTTAGCAGCTTATGAAAAGAAAAACATAAATTCCGCCTTACTATGATGATAGTCAGACTCCATAGAGAGCAAAACAGAGAAAATATTAAACGAAATATTAAACGTTTTATTTTGTAAACCAGCAATTTCCAGAATCAAAAATATATGGGTTTATTGGTTTGCAAAGTTTCCGAAATTGGTAAAATTGAAACTTAAAGATAAAATGCGCCAAACAAACAAAAAAAAAAAAAAGAAAAAGCATTTTAGCATGTTATGAAAAGAAAAACATAACTTCAACCTTACTATGATGTCAGTCAGATCCCATAGAGGGCAAAACAGAGTTCGATTTCCATCATGATTTTTTTTTTTATCTTTAACGCTAGATTTACGGACCGAGCCAATTTGACTCATTAAAATTTGAAAATTTAATTTAGCTATTTTGAATATTTTATTTATATCATTGAGAACTTTACAAAAATATGAAAAATAATTATTATTGATGTTAAGATAAAACTCAAAATCTATACAATGGTAAAGATTTTCAACCTTTTCTCAATTTAATATGGAAAACATTTATCTGATTAAAAAATGGAAAATACATTTTTTTTTGTTCTCAGATATTTCTTTTTTGAAATCTAGATTCCGGTCATTTATTTATTTTTTTTTAATGTTGTGCCTGTGAAACATTTATGAAAGTACTTACTTAAATTTAAAGATGAAATGTTAAGGAACAAAATATTGAAATATTTGTTCATAAATCAATGTTTAGAAAGTTTCCGGAATTAGATACCTTTCTTAACAGCTGAAATGATTGACTGGATACCTTCTCTACGGCAATGTTGTTCCTATGATATCCATTAAATGTCCATATGATATCCTGGATATCTACGGGATATCCAGTGAAATATGTGTACTGTTCTGGTTAGTTCTTTATATATTCATGTATTAAAATTGTTTTAATATTTAAAATTATTTAGAATTTTCATTTCATATATACAAGAAACTTCATAAAAAAGCATGTCTATTTAATGTCCATATGACGTACTGGCTATCAACATAACATCAGTGAAATATACATGCTGTTGGGTTTAGTTATTTCTACATTTAGGCTTTAAAATAATTTTTATATTAATATTATTTAGAATTTTTATTTCACTTGAACAAAAAATTTGATAAAAATCTTAATATACAAAGATTAGTAACGCTAAAAGATAAAATATATTATCATTAACGTTTTGTATATTATGACAAAAAGAAAAAAAAGCATTGAAGGAATCTAAACAAGTTTAAAACAATTTTTTTTCTACCAAAGTCTGTTACTATAAACGATTTTAATTTGATATTTTTATTTCTATCGACTATTCATTTACATTCCTACAAAACGTAGTCAAGGAATAAAAAATTGCTTCTCGAGCTTGCAGAAAGAATCATTACTTATCATGAAACTGCACGCAGTTAAAAATCAAATATTTAATTTTAAGAAAATTGAAAATTATCTGAATTTATCTTCCAGTTTTTAATGAGGGATTTATTTTCCATAGTACATACATATTTATGTACACACACACATATATATATATGTGTGTGTGTGTGTGTGTGTGTGATGTTTTTATCTCAACACAAAGGAAAGTTCATAGCTGTGGAGTCAGCATGGCTAATAGTAAACAAGTGAAAAACATTGTGGAAATAAAAGACAATGGAATGCTTCGGTCAAACTGACATAGTTTAATGGGACAACCACTCTCACGAACGGCTGTCCGCAAAATCTGTTCATCGGGCTTAAATAATTGTCTTTGCCATGCGAATTAGAGTTTACTTTCACAAGTCACTTGGGTGATGAAGATGACATAGCCATCGATCCTACCCAAATGTCGAGAAATTCGCCGATTAGACCAATCGAGTTCTTTGAGCCCACTACGCGTCCGCTCTTAAAATCTGATATCTACGCATATCAAACGCGCACTTGTATGTGAGGCATAGTTACGGTCTATCTGAGTACACGGAATGAAATTTGCAAAGAATTTATGACCTGGAATCGAAATTTCTCCTCCTAAATATCTTATCAGTTTCTCAGATAAGATGCGCTGCTGCGATACACGTTCATTCATTGGCCACCAAACTTTAAAATATTGCATTTTCCTTTTAAACATGTATGCATATCAATTAGTGTCAGATTTGCATTACATTTTCTCAGTGCGTTGTTTTTATTGCTTTATTTTATTTTTATTTATTTATTTTTATTGTCTAAGAGTGTATATATATACATACATGTTATATGGAATATATATCTACATACGCACACATATACATACACACACACACACACACACACACACATATATATATATATATATATATATATATATATATATATATATATATATATATATATATATATATATATATATATATATATATATATATATATATATTAAGCTAACGTTTTACTATAATCTTCTTATGTTGCACAAGAAAAAAAAACTATAAATACAGATCATATTCTTCACCACATAAAAGTTTTTAAAATAGGCATGTAAAATAACGTATAACATTTAATCAAGTGAGAAATTGCGTGTTTTATCTAAACATTAAATAATTGCATATTTAATTTCAAAACAGTTATGGAAAACAAAATCAACTTATAAGAGCTTGTTAATTTCTAATGCCTATTAAATTATATAAATACTTTTGTTTTCATTATATGTATTGTCATCATAATTATTATTTACCCTTTCCTTTAAAGAATAAAATTTAATCCAGTTTTCTCACGATAAGCTGTCCGAGTTAAATGCAACCATGTGGCTGCAACTGGGAGTGTTGATATTCGTTACTTTAAGAATTTTTTATAACATAGATATTTCGTTATGAACCGAAATTTCTCGCGATTTCAATACTTCTTTTTAATACTGGAATACTAGTATATTTCAATACTGGGAATACCTCGTGATGCGGGAGATAACCCTGCAGGACAAGCTATGTCTACTGAATATTCTAACAATACTGAGTGTAAAGATGTAATTAAATAATAAATATTCATATCTATTTTCTACAAATAGATGTTTTGAATAACTCCAGATTGGTTGGTTTGGAACACTACGGTCTACTCTTTGCAACACGAGGGCTAATGAGACCGGGACCTACTGCTTAAAACCGATTCCGAACATCCATGCTACAGTGGGATCTGAACCCACGAACTCCGGTTCCGAAGGTCAGTGCGCCCTAACCATTTGGTCCTCGAATAACTCCAAGACCCTTCATATCGGGAGTATAGAGCGTAGAAGAATGGTTGGTTGGTTGGTTGATTGAAGTTTAATGACGCTAAATCCTCTTGGGACAAACTGCGCCAAACAAGATGTGGCAAAAAACAAAAGACGAAATTTAGATTAAAAAAAATTAACAAAATAAAAAAATGAAAGGTTCAATAACGGATTAAAGATACAATAAAAATAAAAAATTCAACACAAAATACACAAAAAAGATTGAGAAAAATACAAAATAACAAGAATTGGAAATAGATTGAAGAATTAAGATTTAAAGTTATAAAATGATTAAAAAAAATTTGAAAATTGGATGATTAAAAATTGAATATTAGAAAACTGAATAATAATCAAAAATCAAATTTCGGTATAAAAACCAGTTCGACGTAAAAAGGGGAACAAATTAGGATGTGGAGTTTCCCCAATGATTAAATTTAGATTAGGAGATGGATTACCAAAAAATTTTATATACATTGATTTACAACAAACACAGGACGTTAAAATATGTGCGACTGTGTAAGGAGTCTTGCAATACGCACACTGTGCAGGAGCTTCACCTAGCAAGAGATGGGCATGGGTGAGTCTGCAATGACCCACTCGTAAACGAGTGACTATTACGTCATGTCTCCTAGAAGGGAGTTGAGGCCATTTAATTATCTTTGTTTTAATTTCCCGCAGTTTATTTGAAGGAATGTTATCCCATGAGATCTGCCATTTATCGTGTAAAAGATCTTTGATGTAATTTTTCAAGTCAGGATAAGGAAGACCAGTGTTGAGAAAATCACTTGCAGACCTGGTAGCCATGTCCACAAGTTCATTGCCTTTAATACCGACATGAGAGGGAACCCAGCTAAAAACTAGCGAGATTCCCATTGAAGTAAGGTTAGTTATTGTTGTAAGAATTTTGAAAATAATAGGATTATTACAGTTATTTGATTGCAATGAATTAAGAACACTTTGGGAGTCTGTATAGATAATAAAATATTGGGCAGCCAAAATTAGTATTGACCGGATTCTCCCGATACCACGTTTGGATACTTTAAATTCATAAAAAAATGTTATAACTTACATTTTTGTGAAGATTGGAGGAAGGATTTACAAACTCTAAAATGTGTCTATCTTTTAATAATGTAAATGCTAGTTCTGGCCGAATGTTAGTAGAGTTGGCCACAATCCAGTATAACGAAAACGAGAAAGGCTCGATAATTTTATGTTTGACCACTCCCTATACAAATTATGAAAAATAAATGAATAAATAAATACAAATTATTCATAGTTTGCATTTTTTTTTTTCAAATCAAAACTTACCATTTTGTTGGATTCAAAATTCCAGTATGAAATAAAAAGTTTACTAATTGCTATTTTTTTTTTGTTTAGAGTGATGTAATCGTGGGCAGCTAATCTCGTAGGAATAATTCGTCGAATAAATACGTCGATATATTTTGTTTTGTTGTACATCGATCAGTCTTGATATCCTTCATATTGAGATTTTTTTTCATAGAGTGCGAATTTTAATAAAATATTAAGCGGGCACAACTTTACAACAGTCCATAATATGAAATTTCCACATTCTACGGTTAATCGTTACGTGAAATACATGGGTACATAGTACATACAAACATTACGACCAAACTTGTCAAATAGTCAGAGATGCTCAAAATGGATATTTAAATTTCAAAGTTAAACTTTTGTACGTACAGACGTAGAACTGAAAGTCCTCAAAATTTATATAAGCATCATCAAAATGGATATTTTCAATGTATTATGAGCACTGAAATTTTTCACAACAATGTTTTACTACAATGTTTCCTTTACATCGTACAAGGAATTAAAATTATCTAAAAATGTACACCCCAGTACAACAATCTGTCTTTATTATGTAGAGATAGACACACAGACAGAGGTATGTACAAAAATACACATGCCTAGATTAATCTATTTACTTGAGTATGTTATTTAAACTTTTAAAAATTCCTCAAATTTATAAAAGAAATCATAAATAAATCAGAATCCATTATCTTCATAGAAGAAAAATATTTCGTTGGAGAAGAGATATGAAGGATTAACTAATAATATCAATTTATTATTAACCTACACTTTGACAAAGAATTCGCTTTTCAAAAAATTAAATTTAATTGAAAAAATTGTAACAATACGATTATGTAGAAGGAAAATTTATGTTATTTCTCCAAAAGCAGCAGAAGATACCGCTACAAGCTGACTTTCGTTACAGCCACAGAGGCAGTTTAAAAATTAAAACATCCTTTACCCATGTTGTTTATTGAGTTTATTGGGTTATCATAAAAATATGTCAAATTTAGGAAACAAATCATAAAGAAATGTGCAGTAATTATCTTCAATAAAGAAGAATGATTACGTTGCAGATGAGCTATGAATGATTAACTAGTAATGTCGCTTTATCATTTCTCAGCACCTTCAGAGAATTCTACTTTTTTCATAATTTTAAAAATAATATCTAATAAAAGGAATTGAAAAAATATATTTTTGCTTCAACAGAAGTAGAAAATTCTCCTAAAAGCTGTTTTTCTTACAGCTGTAGACGACAATATAAAAATTAAAACAGTCCTTTATTCATACTTTTTAACAGGTTTAAGATATAAAGTGGTTCAATGGAAATAAAATCAGAGCTTAGTTTCTTTATAAACTCTAGTATAAAATAAAGAATTTTCTTATTTATAAAACATATAATCTTTAGCGATAACTTCTGACGCAAAGACAACCCTGCATTAAAGAATATTTCCCATCCGTGATCTCGTTTATCAAGCGACTGCAAAGCATCCTTTCTGGAAAACAATACCAAAGCATGTTTTTAGCGGCTAGGGAGCGCCTTGGGTCAAAACAACAGCCAATCAGATGCTTCTCTCGACCCGTCAGATGGCCATCATTATCCAATCATGCTCATAGCACCCGAAAAACGTCATTCTCAAGGAAGGTGGCCTCAACCGAAAATAAAATGCTAGAGGATTTGCTTTATCGCCAACTTAGGGATCGCCAATGTTTCCGGCATAAAAAGTTCGGAGTGGGAGAAAGAGCGGAAATAATAGTTCACAATTTCCAAATGCGTTTTGAGATAAAAATTCACAGAGAAAAAGAAACTGGAATGAAATATAAAGTTTTTGATTGTTATGATTATTGTTATGATTAATAATAAAGAAGTATGGTGTAATTCTATAGATACACGGTTGTTAATATAAACAAAAAGTCATTTTAAGGGACACTATCTACCACAAAAATAACATAAACACTTTTGAATGAATGAATAATAACATGACCATTAATGCCTTTTAAAATAACTGTACGCTTTGTTACAAAACATATATTTCTATTCTGAGGAATTAAATTAATATTTTATTGGATATCAAATAACTCACTGAAATGTACTAATATGTTCTCTTTTTTTTAATACATATAATTCATATTAGATGATTATTTCTTTTATTTGTAAAAATGGCTTCTTCACTGGGACTTAAGTGATATTCATTTTGCAAATTAGTTATATCGCTATTTATTTGCTACAAAAATAATATAAAAATATTGCATCCTTTAAAATAAACAATAACATGACTCTAAATACATCATAAACTAATCGTAATTTTTTTTAAAGAAAATATGTTTCGATGTTGAGAAAGTAAATTATTATTTTATTGCATTTGAAATCATTCTTTGAAAAGTATGTGATATATATCCCTTCTTTTAATGCATATAAACTACATTAGTTGATTATTATCTTTTATTCTATAGAAATGACTTATTCATATTATTATATGATATTCATTTTGCAAATTAGTTATATCTTCATTTGTCTGCTACAAATATTAAATAATTTAACAGCATCTGCTTCACTGTAAATGAATAATAACATGACAATAAATACCTTCCAAACCAGTCTTAAGCTTTAAAACATCTTGACACTCCCGTAAAATTTATTATTTTTTAAATGATGTTTAAGATTTTTTTTATGAAACCTTATAATTCACATAACTATTCAAATTATAATAATGCAGTCGATCTACCTAATAAATTTTAATTAGGTAATTTAAATTTTTCCAGTTGAAAGAAAATTTCCTTTTTTCCTTTTTACAATTTTTTTTTTCTAATGAAGCTGGCAAATGTACACATATGCTTATAACAAGGAATGCTTCGGACGTGAGAGACATTTCCCCTGCTGTGTTTTAGAAGAAAGAACCAACTAGAAGATCCCCAAGCTTGGCCTGCCACCCCTAGAGGTATTATTTAAGAACTTAGGACATTGTGACTACAAATATATTTTACGCGCCCCAGTCACCCTTAACGAATACGCGGACCTTAAGTCGAGCAATTGAATCCGTAACCTTTCAGTTAAGAGAAAGTTGACTTTGCCGACTGAGCTACCGTGGTTCAGCGTTTTATAATTAAGATCCTGTCATTTCTAAAATATTTATAAGTTTAAAAGAAAAAAACATCTAGAGTAGTTCTGTATTTAATAATGGTTCTATCAATCCTTATAAAGGAATAACAGATTCCATATTCCTTTTCTAAAATTATGATTTTGAGAAGACATTCAAAGTAGGCAAATATTTCATTACTCTGTGATTATTTTTTATGATATAGTCTATATAATTTTACGTATTATACACACACATACACATATATATGCATACATATAATATATATAATATATTTATATATATATATATGTATATACATATGTATATATATATACATACATATATATACATATATATATATATATACATATATATATATATATATATATATATATATATATATATATATATATATATGTACACACACACACATATATATATATATACATAAATATATACACATACATATATATATATATATATATATACATATATATATATATACATATATATATATATACATATATATATATACATACATATATATATATAATGTGCCAAACTTTGCCCAGATAGCCGAGTGAAATTTTAAGTTTTTTTCTGCACGTAGATATAATTAATAAGGGGCGTAAAGTGGCAGGCCTCCTCGTGGTGCACGCAAAATCTGCTACAGCTCTGCTGCGTTCTTCTGAGTTCCTGTGATTGACTTTTGAACATTTAAATAATTGTTGTACTTTTTCAGTATGAGGGCATTATTTAAAAGCATTGGAGAGCCCATGTACTGATGACTTAGGTGCTAATTGTTCGGCATTTGTAAAATAAATAAATATAATTAAAAAAAACTAGATTTAGTGAGGCTCTATATTCATCAAAATTTAGAGACAGTTTTTCAAACCATTATGATAATTTGTGGATTGTCACCAATAAAAATTTCGTAAAAGCATCTAAAATTACATAGTGTAGTGACGATATGTGAAATAGTCAAGAACGGTGGAAAAAAATTATATTTATTGGTTGTCGGCTAAAAATTGAAAGACTTACAACTTTCTTTTCATAGAAAAGTGTCAGATTTTCTTTCTCTTGCTAAGGGAGATTTTAAGTTATTTTGTGCACACAATTATAATATTTAAAGAAAACTCAGACTGAGACTCAAATTATCAATATTTATCCAAAATTTAGATATCAATTCTTTTAAAACCATTACGATGATCTGTCAACACTTGATAAAGTTAGCATTATGAAATCATGTATTTCACCATTTAATTTACATTGTAAAGTACATTGCTGCTAATTAAGTAATAAACTAACCGGCTGTTGGCTGAACTCTTGTGGTGAAATACATTAAGCTTGAATTTCGGTACTGATACCAATGTTTGTATCCATACGAAGCCGTTTTTAAGTACTTGGTTTCAGTTTTATAAATCTATCAAGTTGTAAAAAAGTGCTACAGTGCTTACAGCAAATCAAATGATAGAGGAATGTATTTTAATAACATACATATAGGTATTCATGCTTATATATTTATTTTTTATACAAATCCCCACATTTTGTCGTAGATTCACCGAATTTCGGATTGGCATTCTTTGGTACCACCAAAAAGTCACTGTCAATATTATAACCTCTTCTGTATTCAATATAATGCAAAATGTCATTGTAACGAATTTTAATGGCCTCAATCGCTGACAGAGGGTTCTACTTTAGCTCTTCAAAAAATCAATATATAACAACAAATAAAAACCCCAATCTTAAAAAATTAGTTGAAGTACTTTTAAAAACATCCAAATTCATATGTAGTTTATTAAAGGCAAGCAAATTATTTAAAAATTATAAATATATTAAGATTTTTTTAATAGCATGCATATATGTTTCAACTTTTGCAAGCATGCTTTTTAAGATTTCTTTGGATCTAATCACTATTTTAATATTTTAATACTTTTGTGTCTATTGTACTTTAATAGAGCTGCACTTCAGTATACGTTTTAAAAATTTCAATCAAGTTGTTAAAAACTTATTGTTTTTTTAATTTTTAATACGAAATTTCTCTCAATAACTGAACCTACATACACTGAAGTTTTATAGATCTAGCTACAATTCCTGTTTATCAAAATTGAACATCTTTTCGAGCTGTTTAATAACTTTTAATTTCTTTATAAATTGATGATAGCTTTGAGAAAATTCAACAATGAAATGAAAATTTATAAACTTCTGAAAAATATTCCATTGATCTCTATTATACAAATAAGCTTTTACTTATATTTTCTTTAATGATAAAATTGAATATTGTCACTAAAGATTTTTATTCTCTTTTGAATTTCTCTCTTTTTATCCTACTGTCTTTTTAATAAGCATTTTTCACTTTAAATTATTCAATTTTTAATATATTTCATTTTCTGTACTTTCAATTATTTAATTCTGAATCGCCCTAACATATTATTCTAAACATATATTTCTAGAGATGTTACTCATTTTTAATCTGTTCCACACAAAATATCTCGATTCCATATTTTTATTTCATCGTCACCTGTCATTAATTTTCATTTCTAACGTGCCATTCATGTTAATTTTAACACTAGATTTACGGACAGAGCCAATTTGACCCATTAAAAACTTGATCACTGTATATATAAAACTTTAATATCACTTGTCAAAAACATACGTTATTTTTTAGTTAAGTAATAAAATATATGTAAGCTTTCATTCCGCTTCCCCACAAACCCCTTCATTTCGCTTTATCAAATGTGGTATACCTATTTTCTCGGTTGTGAGCCAATTTGACTCATAGAATGGTTTAACAGTTAATCGCATAACATGAAATTTATTGGTCCTATCAGGTCTGGGCAACAGTCAAGATTTTATTTTCCAATTGGCTGAAGAGCTAAGAAATAAATATGGAGAAGAAGTCGAGAACACTTCCAATGACAGAAATTCATGCTACTGACGCACGGAAGAATTGTCAAGTTCAACAATCATGCAAATGAAACAGATGTAGAAACCATTGTGCTAAATGTAATAGAAATGTTGCGGAAAACAGATTTTATATGTTTTCCATGAATTTTTTGATAACAAACATTTTATTTAAATTAATTTGAAACTATTTTCTTGGCAAAAAACTTCAATTTTCTTGTATGAGTCAAATTGGCTCACTTCAGTAAAAATAAGTATTTGATCAATATCCGTAAATCTAGTGTTAATGACCTTATTTCAAACAGTTCAATTTACTTTAGTTATGACGCCATATAAATACTATTAAAGTCTGTTCTCGTTCTCTTGTATGTATTCTTGATTCTTCAAAAACGGTCGGGAGTTGCGGGTCGAGATAGATGTTCATAAATTTGAAAAATTCTAGGAAATCTATTGCAAAATGTCTCATCTTTGTCGGACTATAATTAACACAGATATTAAATAAAAAACTGCACACAATTTTATTTCTCTTAGTTTAAATGCGCGTTTTTCTGTTTAAACGATTTCTGTTTAAGAAAGTTATAGGAAGCCATAGAGTTGGGTGTAATTACTTCGCAACTAAATTATTTCAAAGTAACCAGAAAGACTGTGGTAATTGTTCAGGCTGATTTAAGGGGGAGTTAATCTTTATATGATTTGGTATTAACATTCAGTCTAGAATTTTTATCGATGCCTGCAAATCGTCTAGCTAAGCCCGCTAATCTAATTAATGAAATTTAATTGAACTATTCAATTAATATTTTAATTTCTTGTATTAAAAACGTGGGAAGTAATTGTCATATGGCAAATAAATTTTAAAATATGTTTGTCATTAAAAGCTATTTAAAAATAAATTAGTTTAATATGAGATTGAATTTAAATATATCGAACTGTTTTAAATCTCCTAAGTTAAGACAATTTTCTCGTAAAATACAGAACAGACTAAAGTTTATTCGTGTTTTACGGATTTAATGTTCATTATTTTTGCTATTATTATTAATTAAATTCACTTAGAATCATTAAACTTATTGTTAGTTGAAATGCTGTCATTAAAATATATAAAATGAATCAAGGGTGCTTTTAGTATTTAAACCTATTTCTATAACTATCGATATATATTTCTTTTATACAAATCCGGATTGACGTACAAATTATGATATAAATTGCACAAATTCTCTCTCAAATTTTCTTAATTTATCTTAATAATGGTACTGCACTGAACATTCATCTCAACATACCTATAAGCCTGGAACCGTATAAAATTTTATAAAGAGATATTATTCGCAATTATTAAAGTAATTTAGCCATTTTTAAAGAATTAAAAATATGAGACTGATTCTTGCTATTTTTATATAGTAACTTCGTAATATAGTAACTTCGCATACGTAACTTCGTAAAGTCGAGAAAAATAAGTGATAAATATTATAAAACTGTTTTCAAGACTTATTTGGAATTTTCAGTTATTTTGAGTTTACCCCTTCATTTTTTACAAACTGAAGAGAAACATCTCTTATGACATGAACTGTATTTTATGAACTGTAAAATCATCCTAAGAAAGAAGGTTCAACCTCAAATAATGAACATTTCATCCTTTCTTAATAGATTATTAGTTATCTCCAAAAGTTTTTCCATATTCACCGTATCGTGCTCCTTTGTAGAATTTCATTTATTCTAGAAAATGCTGAAAGTCCTATAGTATATAGTAAGTAATAAATGCAAAGTGGGTGAAAGCATATGTCGTTAGAGAAAAAAAAATGTCAATTTGCCGTAGAAGAATTTTGACTATGAGCATAACATTACAGAAATAATAACTTTTAAGAATTAAATTCAATATATTACTCAGCGTAGTCACTACAGTTAGTATCCAAAGCCATTTTTGAAGATATAACTTCAGTTAATATGCTAAGCAAATTTTTTTTTGAATTAATTTGACGTTATTAGAGAGGCGGGAGAAGTTTTATGTATACATCCCAGACATGTTTCTACTTGTCTATAGATGTTTCTACTTTGCTCTTAGTTCACTCATAAAATTGGTTTCGGAAATTAAAGTTTTTCCCCTAATCGTTTGTTTTTAGTGATATAATTTTTGTTTCATCTAGCCACACTTACCTAATTCAGTGTAAATACCTCGCATTTTTTTTCTATTGTACTTTCTAGAAAGCAGAAAATCTGTGTTTGCTATCATTGTGAAAAGTTAATAACCTAGAAGAATGATATATATATATATATATATATATATATATATATATATATATATATATATATATATATATATATATATCAAGCAAGAGAAATTGACCTATACGAAGACGGGGGAAAGGAAAAATCTTCGTATAAGTGAATATTTCATATGTTTGAATAATAGCTCTTTCCGATTATGAAAATATAAAAACATTACTGGGCTGTTTTTCAATGTTAAATATACAAACAGGAATTAAAAATCTCAGAGTTTTGATTATAACAATAATAAAGTGTTGGTAAGCTTAATTTAAAAACTTTTCAACAGATTTGCATGTAAAAAAACATGTATAAGCATTTTATTGGTTGTATCTTTTACTAATAAGGGCTTGGCTTTTTACTTTCAAATTTTGAGATTCCAGTTGCCTGTAGTTTTGAATTCACCTCCGAAATCGGCGCCATCAAGTTGTTAGCCAATTCTAAATATGTGAGTTTTTAGCATGGCAAAAATCAAAATACGAAGAATTTTCGAAAAAAAAAGAGGGTGTCAAAAAGATTCCTTTCATAATTCTAGTATTAAATATCCCTACTATGGATCATAAATCTAAGAATTTTGATCCTAAGGTAGAAAATTCAAAATCAATAAAATTAATTTCTAATCTTTTCAATAAAGCTGGCACAATTATGCTGTGATAGAAAAGTAAACGTCAAAAACTTTTATTGGTAAGAGCTTTTGGTATTAAGGGCTAAAACAAACTTGAATTTAATATTTCAAACTGTACGAGTCCAACTGGCTGTAGTTTTGTTTTCTCCTCCGCACTTGGCGACATCAAGTTGCGGGCCGATTCTAAATCTGTCTGAGAGTTTTGAGTATGGCAACCCCTGTCGGTAAACCATTGGCGGGGGGACGGCTCGGAGTGTTGAAAGAGTACGGACAGATTGAGAGAGGTTGACTTCTCACTCTCAACAGAAGCGTGGCTTAGCGCACACGCAGCTGACCCCCGAAACGATCGCTGATTTCGAAAAAGTTGTTTCGGTTTTGTAAATAGAAGAGTCACTTGCGACTTCGGACTGTAACTCATCTCCGCCGGCGAAAACTGTACCGGATCATGAGTGACGGAAAAGTTTGGAGTTGAGTAAAAATGTGTTAAGACGGAACTGTTTTACAAAAAGGTTATTCACGGAGAATTTAGTAAGAAAATTATTTTTAATTATGAACTGATAAAAAAATAATATGATATCAAATAATTTTGTCTGCTCGAAGATGCAAAAAATAATTTCGAAATTATTTCCTAAATGATCACTAATTTCCAAAAAGTTATTTCAGTTTTGTAAATAAAAGAGGCACTATTCAACTGAGCTCCACGGGCCAAAATTGTTACGGATGATGAGTGTTTGAGAAGTTTTGTGTTGAGTAAAAATGTGTTAAGACGGAACTGCTTTACAAAAGGTTATCCCAGAAGACTTTAGTAAGGAATTTATTTTTAATCATGAATTAAATATAACATCAAATTAACTTCTATGGGCGAAGGCGCCTATGTAAAGAATTATTTCTCAGTTAAACTATTTTGTTAGAATAAAAGTAGTTTCCTCTAAAGTTTTGGTGCAACAAAACAATTTAAGTAAGACGGTGACAGTTTTATAATAAGATTATGCCATATTAAATATTAACTTTGGAAAGAATTATGTAAGGAGACAAAAACTAAGAAAGCAATAATATATAATATATTTATAAGAGTATTTATAAGAAAGTGAAAAGCATATTTATTTGTAGAATACTTGAAAGACAAGTGAATTCATTCCATTAAATGACATATTTTTGTCAATGGTAAAGATAGAAAAGCAGTTTAGTCTTTTGTATTAGTTTTACCTATTCTTGATGTCTATTGCTCTTACTTAAAATCTACATTTGTATTTCAATATTTGTCTTAATATGGAGATAGGAATTTAACACGAACTAGAAGAAGATATTGAGTAGGGTAATAACGTGTTAAGAAAATGTACTATTTTAACATTTTTCCAATCCTATGTATTTATAAAAATTAAAGGGGTGTAATGATAAGTTTATAGAACCTAAAAATATTTCAAGACAACTAATAGAACGATTTTCTTTCTTATTCTATGGAAGAACAGCTCCATGAATGAATGATCATCTCACTGTTTACAATGTAGTCATACGTCTACTTCGTTCAGGAAATAAGAACTGTAGACCCATGATTAGAACAGAAAATAGATTTGTAGAACCTGCCGGAGAAAGAAATATATGTTGTTTCCTGAAAAGCCAAGTTAAACAACCATCCTTTGTTTAAGTTGGCAATCTCTTTGTGTTGTGTTCGCAGCTTACTCTCTGACACTGACAGATTAAATGAAGAAAGTTTTTTTGCTTCAGTGACTGCAACTCTTACTCGTTTCTGAAAAATCGGTTCTGTCTGAGAATCATCCGTATTTAAAGACCAACGAATCATCTCTTACAGGGGTAGTATCAGAATTATATTTCGGTGTCAACTCTCTCTCATGGAGGATTAGTACATATGTAGTCGTAGGATGGTAAAATTGAATGATGAAAATCATTTTAGGAAATAAAAAAAGCATGTAAAATATACATTCATATCCATAGAATAGATTGAAAGATTTTGCTGAAATAAGTTAATAGAACAAAATTTTTGAAAAACTGTGCATATCCTAATTTCGATAAAATCTAGTCATTTAGAAAATTTATAATGTTTAATCTCAATTTGAAATAATAAAAGAAGTACATCATATCTTGAAAGGCATGTAATAATGCTGAAAATAGGATATAAATAGCTCGTTAATATTAGTTTATAAAAAGAGAATAAACATTTCTAACGTCATAAAATGTCAATGTACTCCTGCTCAAAACACCTAAATTGTAATCACCCGAGAGTCTGAACTTGATTCAATGCAACGACTGTCGAATCAATCAACTTTTACTATCGACTCTTTAATTTCGCCTCAGGCGACTAATACTCTTCGGCCCCAAGCTGGACATACTTTGCCTCTACCATTATTTTGCAATGGACTGTTTATATTCCCTCGGGGCAATTACTACGCAGGACATGTTCCTTTTCCACCCTTGCCTTGTGAGAACTTGGTGTCTGCTCCAGTGCCAAACACTAAGGCTACTCAACAACATATGTCTAGCACGTATGTTAGCTCTAGATCCCAAATTTTCAACAGAGAAGACGAAAGATCTGCATCGAAAATTTGGGCACTCACAGGACCCATTAGTTCAGTGCAGTCATCTTCAAGTAAGTAATTGTCTTTTTATACTAATCCCTTTATTGTATCAATCTATTTAGCCCTCCTCATAATTTTTTTAAAGATCCAGTCCAATTTTCTAATGAGCGTAGTCATTAGACGAATCATTTAAACAATTCTGCAGTGAAATAATTGCTAACAGTTAAAAGAAGCATAAAATTTTCTGAAGTTACCCATGTGTGAGATGTGGCATAAATTTAGACTTCTACTGATAATTACTCCTCTGTTAATTTTTAACTTATATCTCAGTTAAATTATATTTTATTTTTTAAATCTGAAGATAAGAATTACTTTACCAGTGATTCAATGATAACATTTCAGATAATTTTACTACAGTCTTACTTTTATAGGAAAACTATGTTTTATTTACATTCATATAGTTTTCTCTTAAATTTTAAAAGGCAATAAAGATGGTGACAATAAACTACCTGAGTATACTTGTGTAAATACAGAATAGAATAATTTAATTTGTTAGAATAGTCATACATTCGTAAAATAATTTATGATGATATGCTAATTATCTAAACTATATTCAGGAAAAATAAATTATGAATGTCTCGTTCTTTGAAATACTTTTTATTAAATATCATAATATATATTTTAAACTACAAAAAATCAAATAAAATGTAAGAATCATCATATGTTCCTTTTTAATTTTATTAACACTTTTTTACATGATTGTCTAATAATACTTAAAGAGTAGTGTCAGCAAAATCAGTAATGTCTTTTCAGCTGTTGATTCTTAAATAAGATATTAAACATGAAACCCTTGATTATGATCTGTTGTTTCGATGTATTTTCCATTTTCCATTTTAATTCAGTAAGATAGTTAGAGCTACCATTTTAAATACAGAGGAAACTATTTTAGGAATTTCTATTTATGAATCTTTAGAAAAGTTTTTGGGAATAATTCACGCGAGTTATAGATATATCTTTTAATTTGCAATTTTCATGTGTACAATAAGGAAATAAACGACAAATACATATGAAAAGTATTTTATCGTATTTTTCAGGAATGTTTTAGGTTTTGATTTCTTCTGTTTGTTTTTCTTCTATTGTAATTTATTAACTCAAATAAGTATCCAATACTTAAGAAATATTTCACACCAAACTTTTAAACAACTACAAAATTGTGCATGTTTTTAGAAAAGCAAATGTAAATATTCAAATGTAAATATTATGAATACTATATAAAAATGAGAAAAGGTTGATAAAATACAGAAAGAAAAAAATTAATTTTTTTCAACTCTCAAAACATAGGAAACTTTCTTTTTTCAACGAATGCATCAGATATTTTAGTTCTAATACTGTGCAAGTTTTTTCCTTGATTCTCTGTGAACAAAATTTATTCACACAGAAACAAAAAAAATACGTAAAATTGGAATGAAACATAATTTGATGAAAAATTTCAGATATTTACCATCATAGGGATTACATGAGGTAGATTTTTATCCTGTAAGTCAGAAATTGTGAATAGGCAAGAAAATAATGTTAACACAGAAGAGAGAATGCTGTAATAACTTCAGATTGGGATCAAATGTGCGTATTTTACAAGAATTGCATTTTGCAAGAATTAAGAAGCTTTAAACAAGCAAAAACCAATACTACGAATGAATACTGTAACACGGGAAGCAATAAATATAAAGCAAAAGGACAAATCATCAGTAAATGAAGAGAAAAAAATATTTCATTGAGAAACATTAAAAAATAATCTAAAAAAGTAGGTGATATATTACACTATAAATTTTCTTCATTATTATATCAACTTCTAAAGATCAGTTTATAAGCTCTAATATATAATAAGGATTTTCAACTGCTTCTTACATTAAGACTATGATGGATGAATATTTTTGTTTATTAATTAAACAGCCCAACAAGTTTCTTTTAAAAATTCATTCAGTACTTCCAGAAATAGAATTACATAGAAATGATTTATAACATTTAACTGCTATTTTGAACAAGTGCAAGGTGTTGTTACAATTACTTTTGATAAAAATCCTTGTATTGCTTTTATTTTGTTTAAATAAACTGACTGGAGAAAAAGTTAAGTGAGTAGAGTATTGAAGATTTTCAATCTTATATCTCTTAGTTATATAAAAATCTATAAGTGAATATAGTGTCTACGTAGACTAAAATATTTATACAGATAGATTTTTGAAAGTAATGTAAAAATAATTCTGGCAATAAAAAATTTATTTATTTCGCGTACTTCGAAAACTAGTAGTTCTATGATCTTGTACAATAGAATTGTAGATGAGAATAATTTAAGCTTTAATAAATTTCTATGGTTATGAAATTAATTGCATGATATTAGATTTGCAGTTAGATGGAATAAAGTGTTTATATGCTTACATTTTTAAATACTCAAAGTCGAAAGTATTAATTTAATAAAAAACTGATATGTTTTAACATTTACATTTTCACTAGCTCCTCCTTTGTTTTTCAAATTCTTTAGTAAAGAAATTGGGAGTACTAAATAATATTTTTTCATCCATGAAAGATTTATTATATAAGTGGGATATAAGGCATGAAGAAAAAGTAGACAGTCTTTGGAATGTATCTAAAACTATAGCAAATTTACAGTATAGAAAAAATCTTAGAAGATAGAGTTGCAACAGGTTATATTTGTTTAAAAACTATTTTAATACACTGGTATTAAACAAATTTCTATTATTATTACTTGGAAATTCAGACACATCTTGTTATTCTATGGTTACTCCTTGTTATAAATAAATTACTTCTATTCCAATCTGTAACTATTTAAATTATTTGATTTAATAATTTTATTATACAATAAGCAGGATAAAAACATAACATGAATAAAAGTGGGGCCATAAACTATATGAAACTTATTATTAACTGCCATGCAAAAATAATAAAAGTGGCAAAACCAAAAGCATATCTTTTAAACGTATATCGATCATATGTAAAAGAAATTTGTCAAGTTATAGATATGTCTCTTGTTTTTATAGGTACGAAACAGGGGTTCAACAGCTTTTAAGAAAGCTACTTCTCCCAGGGGTCTTAAACTGAATTGTTTTGTTATTATTACACAATTCTAAAATTAAAAGACGCATGAGTTATAGCTAACATATATTTTCTTCTTTTAAGGTTATTGAATTTCAAATATTTATAATGATTATTTTCTAAATACATATACTAGACAATAGCTCAATTCTAAAAGCGCATATTTACTTTTAAATATCTTTTAGAATATTAGAGATTTTTAGAAATAATATTTTCAGATACACCAGTCTGTCTCGAATTTCTCGGAAATGAAAAGAAAAAAAAAAGATCAAGATAGATAGGTTTTAGAGAGAGGGAGGTTTTGAACTTTTTATGGGATAATTCAACTCAGAACAGCCAATTTTCTAGCCATGTATTTATATTTAATAAATAAAGTAGTGCAATACAATAATCACTAAGCAGAATTAATGTAAAAAGTATGTTTATACAGTTTGAGAGCGATCATTTTTTGTTTGATCTACTTCTAAATTTTGTTAATAGCCAGGAAGCTTTACCAACGCCCTCTTACGCGCCATAAAGTTTTTCGGGTATTATTTGCCCCTCCTTTTGCTGTGACTTTTGGAGTATCTGTACCATCCTTTGTTTCATCACCCTCATTATCAGAACGAACTCACAACTGATTTATTACTTTTTGTCTGTCAGAACTCCGGAAGTAGTTAGAAATTTGTTCACTTTCATAAACTCGAAAGTCACGTCTACTTCAGTTATTCAACTATTTAATTTTAATTATTCAACTATATTACTGCCATTCAATAATCATCCTACTTTTCAATCCTAATGCTGTCAATTTCTCGCCTCTCATCCAATTCTTGTGTCTTCTACACGGATCCAGATTGAAGAAATTCATTCTTGTTTGTTTTCAAGTGTAAATAATGACCCTACTTTAAATTTGTGAATGATGGAGTTTGGATTTAAAGATATACAGATTTTGCATAAAATATTTTAGAGATAAAGGGTGAAAGAGTAATAAAATTTAATAAAAAAGATATTCAAGATATACAGGTTTAATTGTATTTTATTATCAGTGAGTTCAACAGAAAAAGTTTTTGCCTTTGAAGAAGAGTTTGGGTGAGATATATCGAATTTTCTAGTTCCACCAAAGTGTCATAAATGGTAGCTTATTCCACTCGAGTGGTCTCTAAGAAACACTATCGATTCGAAATGAATGATATAAACTCCAAGTGGCACCGAAGTAAATCTCAATTTGGGCTTCTCAACGAAAATTGGAAGTTCTAATACCACAATACTTGTAAAGAGTTTTTTCCATAAATTATGTTGTAAAAGATGTTACACTTTCAGTATGAAAATGAAAAGGCAAAATAGCCTTCATATCCTAAATAAACAAGCTTTTTTTTCAATTTTAAGATCATCAGTACTGAATTTTAAAACTTACGGATTAGATTGGAGAAAATTATTCAAATAGAACTCTACCATGTATCTTGTACCTAACATTTTTAAGCCAATATCTAAAAATTGGTATTTTTTTCAATATTCAAGTCATACCTGAACAGACATTGAACTAGTAAATAATATTAGAACTAGAAATAATATTTTTTCATTCATGAAAGATTTATTATATAAGTGGGATATTAGACATGAAGAAAAAGTAGACAGTTTTTGGAATGTATCTAAAACTATAGAATCCTTCTGATTGATTCAACAGGTGAGGCTTGAATTTAGCTGTAAAAAAAAGAAGCTTCATGATACGTCTTTTCACAAAAATATTTACTTTCAAATTCAACATATTTGAAGTAAACAAGCTTTTAAAAATTAATATTATCTGAATGTTATACCAGGTACATCACTCAAATTGTTTTTGCATGCTTTTCACTGAAACATCTGTAAATGAAAGAAGACTCAAGCAGAATATGATAAGCAATAATGTTCACTATTTAAATGTTCTAAAATGTCAAAATAAGAACTTGAAATAAACGATGAAAAGATTTGTTGTTTGTGTGGCTTAGAAGAGGAGGTTAAATGCATGTTAATTTCAGATGTGATTACTAGTGCTCTATAGTTTCTAACATATTCTGCTATTTTGATATTAATTTCTGGCACATGCAAAATACATGCAAAAGTAATTAAACTGAAAATAAGGTGTACTTTTAAGTTATTTATTTCAATGATAACTCAGTCAGTAGAGCTTTTCTAGTCAAATTTGACTATAGTATAAGTAGTACTGTTGTTAGCATTCGTACATGAAATTTTGTTTCTCTTAACTTTTCAAAATAGCAGCTCATATTGAAAAGAGACTAGTTGAAGAGGAGATCTGTTATGATTTCTTTCTATAAACCCGAAAGTTTTGCTGTTTAAATAATAACATACTTCATAACCATTCGAAGATTATATGCAGAAAATTAATTTTACTCATGCTTTAATATTTAATATATAAGAAGAGTTACTTTCAAAGATATTTAAACATTTGTACAACGATGAATATTTATGAAAAATTCTGTTATCAAGATATATCTTTATTTGCATATTAGAAAATAAACGTTTTTAAATTAAAATAGGAGATGCAAGATATATACTATTTCGAATCAATCTCAAAGAGTTATTTGAAGCAGATAAAACTTTAAAAGGGATTTTGTAAATTCAATAATATCTTCCAGGATGTTAAAGGCTTTAGGCCATTTTTTTGCGTATTTTTTTTTTAAATCTCAATAACCAAAACATGATCATTTTCAAATTTGTGAGCTTCTCTAAAAGGAATTAGTATATTACTTATAAATTATATTATTTTTAAATGTATAAATTTAAATCTTGTAAATTTTTCATGTAAAGTAATTCATTCTTTCTACAGTTTCGAAAGGTTTGCAATTTTACTACTTACATGTAGAAAGGTTATTTTCAATTAAATATGAATATATGCTACTCTTTATTAACTTAAAATGGATTAATTAGTTTACCTTAAAAGAATTCTATGAAATGGTGTTTTATTTTTTAAAATAAGATTATAAATTTCACTGCAACAGAAGTGCGATGACTTCAGTAAATTTAGAATGAATCATTTATGATTTGTTCACTCGATTTAAAGTAAAAAAAAAAATTTCACAGAATGTGTTCGTAGTACATAAATACTTGTAACAAAAAGTGAGCTGTTATAAATGACAGCAGTAGTGTTAGTAAAAGCGAATCTTATGGTAGCAGATTATTAGAATACTATTTTCATATTCTCCATTTTCACTAAATGGCTTTCTTCAAAGTATATTATTTACTACAATTTTTAAACGCTTTAAATTAAATGTCAATGAATCCTAAGCAGAAAGGTGAAGTATGATAATTTATTCCTTTTTATCTATAAAGTGTGAAAAAAGTCTCACTGTTTCTAAAATAAAAATCAAAGCTTTCAAAAATGGTTTAAAATATTACACTGCTATCGGACAAGTAATTGACAGAAATTTAAAGATACTCAAGAACTTAAATCTGATATACATATCAGATAACTCACAGAAATAATTAGGATAATTAAAAACAGAATTTAAATCTACATTAAAAATTGAACATGAAGTCTTATTTATATATATAAACTAATTAAAAATAAATGTCAGCAAACTTTTATCTTTAATGACACTTCTAGATCTAGATCTAACATGTGACTTCATATTTCAGAATAATTATCTGTAAAATTTTTAACAAACTTTTATCTTCAGTGACATTTTTTATATATCTAGTCTTTTTATATGACTTCAAATTCGGCTTAGTTCTCAATAACGGTTAGTAGTATAAGATTGAAAAGTTGATAGCTCAGATTTGTAAAAGAAATGAATACAGAAACAAAACATTTGTTTGAGTTAGATTTTTGTCTCTTTACTATTAATAATTGTTTAAAATACGATTTATAACAATGTAAAATAATGATATAAGTATAAAATTTATCACCCAAAGGCACTGTTTTTTAAAAAAATTTCTATATATATATATATATATATATATATATATATATATATATATATATATATATATTTGAAACCTTCTTCTGCCCCTCTCTAGTTATTTATATCTGTTAGTCTCCTTGAATTTTACTTAATATAATCACACTGAACAAATTATTTTTCAACATAATATATAATATCCTTTTACGCATAGAAATACATAAATTATGTTTTATAATTTTCTAATTTAGCAAGAGAATTAAGGATTGTCAAAACAAATATATATTTTTTATCAATTTGCTTGCAAATTTACTATTCGGAATATATTTATGCATAAGTGATGAAAATATCAATACTATTAAGTACAGTTTTAAATTCAATTCACTAGTAATTCTGCATATCAGAAGTAAAGTGCATTATGTCCATTAAAAATAGTTGAGATCTTTGTATTTTCGTGTATGATTTATTCCCTTCGGTTATTTGATAAAAGCATTACCACGATTTCCTCAACCAGAGATTTAGCGATTTGGAAAAGACGTTGTGAACTAACATGGTCCCAAATTTGGACCTAAAACTTCTTTCTTCTACTATTTTCATATGTTTTCCCTATTACCCCAAAGACGTTTGTAATGTTTACAATTAACTCAAACGAATATGTAAATAATTTTTAATATGTTCTCCTAAAGAATCTTGAATTTCTGATATAGTGCCCTTTACTTCCAATGCACATAATTTATTCCAAATTACATAAAAGAATGCGTATGGAGCTTTATCAATTAATTTGTAATAAGTTCTTTTTTATCTATAGAATACCTTATAGTTGTTAGACTAAAACTCAGTCTTCACTACAATCATATACTAAAAATACCAAGAGAAAAAAGTTGATAATATTAACGATCTTTATTTTTCCAGTACAAAATGTTTCTTACAGTTTTTTAATTACAGAATTCAATTTAGCGTTTCAAATTACGTTAGTTTAAACTGTCATTTAATTGCTATAAGTTAAACAGTTAATACATTTCAGAGATATTTAACTGTTAGGAATGTACTTGAAGTATTTCAAATATCCAAAACATGCAAATATTTTTTGTTTTGAAAAGATTTATTATTTGCAGTAATTGTAATATAGATCATGGTAGTAATAACATTTGTTATATAATAATGGCTATTAACACATTCGCTGCCGATCACGCGCTGGCGCGTGATCAACATATAGGAAAATGCATATATGACGTCAGGTTCGGCAGCGAATGTGTTAAAAACATTTTTCGACTCTCATTCTTGGTACTGTTTACGTTGGTTATGTTGGTACTTGATACATAATTAGAGTTTTTAGTCGTCTATATAAACATCCACTGTCATTTAATATAAATATTCTGATAGTGAGGAAATTATTACAAAATTGACAAGTAAAGACGTTAAAGTATCACTTATTTTAAAAATTTTGGGTTTTCCGTCTGTAGAGTAATTTGAAATTATGTTTCTATAATACTGATAATTTCGCTAAATATTTTTACATTTTGATTTTAAGTCCATAATTCCTTAACTACATTGAATATCGATGCATATTAAAAGAAAATAACGTATTTAAAGAATAAATTTTTAACTCATAGCGTTTAATTTCTGTACTACATAATTAAATGTAAACTCGTCATTAAATTAATATTCAAGCACTTCTGTATATTTTAATATTCTTACATCCTGACATTTTGTAGGAATTTTAGCCCGGAGAGGAAGATCAGTATCATAAAACGTATGTATATATTAGTATTTAGAGTACTGCAGAGACGTGTTTAAACAACGTCTGACATAAAACAAGCTCTCGGGTAATTAGCTTTTTCGCCGCAATCGCTTGCTACTGTTAATTGGATTTTCATTTATCTTAGTGTGAAGGTTGATCCCTGCGTCTCCTCCCTCTATCATGTACCCTTAAGGAAATTATCTATCATAATTTGTCTAATAGGCACGAGGAGTCCATTCATTATTCGTACTCCGTAGTTTCAATCCCATTCATTAGTTCCAAAACAACGGTCACCACGAATCCATTCATGAGAAGCAAATCAAATGCTGAGTAAGAACTGATTCATTCGATATGATTATGGCATAATTACAGTGACGGCTCGAAATTCAACAGTTACCGTTAATGTATATCTTGATGGGTCTAAATTAAGCGTGTTGAACCTAATTATCTTGGTATATACAGGGCTTTTCACTTGTCAACACCATGGCTTGCTTCTGCCTCGAACAGAGCGACGATTGTTCTTGAGAATTCAGAAGAGAAATTGATATTTAAAAGAAAAATGAAACCATTTATTCTTTATCAGAGAGACGTCTCGTTACTAATTAGATATTTTGTTTGTTCTACACATAAAACGGGCACAGACGTTTGACTTTATTTCCGTACCATTTCTTCATTCGATTTATTCTATGATTCTCAGCTTGATGCTTTATAAGTTGTCTAACAAACATTTATTTAATCTAAAATAAGCTATTAAAGCTTTCTTATTGTAAAAAATTCCTTTGAACCAATAAGTTTTTTTTTGTCAGACCTAACAAGGGAATAATTTTTTAAACATTCATATAAAGGTTCGAATTTTGTCGCATGAAAATGAAAAGAAAGAAAAATAAAAACTTTTTTTCTGCACCAGAAAAACATCGTATCGCTAAATTAGCTGTTTTGTTTGTTCAAGATATAATAAAACAGTAGTAAAACCATTTTTATGTTTCAACTTGAAAATTTACGCTGACGTTTTGTTTTATTATGAACGATTATGAATTCTTTAAAGTTATTCGATGATTCATAAGTCGACTTATAAACATTTGTTTACTCTAAAATACACAGAGCAGTGCTTCTTATTGGGAATGTTTTCTCTGAACTCACATACTTATTTGCCAATCTGAACAAATGAAAAAATTCTTAAATATTGATATAAGTCGAATTTTCGTCTCACGGTAGAACTTTAAGTAATGAAGTAGTTAATATAGGAAGCACGTTATTTGTGTTGTATATTAATTACAGCAATAATTTGTAATTTTTTTAGAGAATTAAAAGCGGGTTTAGAATTTTTGAAAGGTTGTTTTTTTGCAGTGAATTATTGGCTTTAACATTGATTGCCAAAATTGTCGTTATGAAAGTTAAAAAGTTAAACTTTAAATTGCAGCCTCTATAAAAACATTTTATACCTCTTTATTAATAAGCTTATTATTTGGCTAAATGGCATACATCTAGCACAAAAAGTAAATTGTTTAAAAATATTTTCAAGGATATGAAAAGTAGTTCTGATATGTTGTATAGTAAATACTTTATTGAAATGTATAGTGTTTAGTAATCATATTTTACAAAAACATAACTGCTGTTAAGCCCCCGAACTATTTCTCAGATGTATCATTCAACATTATTGCACTCTACATTGGAGGTGTAAAATATTCAATCCATACAATGTTAGTCAAAATTAGGAGTCAGTTTCCTTAGATTTGAAATCAGTAAACAATGCTTTAGAAGTAATAAAGAGTAGCAGCAAATACAGATACTGTCATTCTTGGTGAAAATATGTTAGTTAAATAAACTAGCCCAAATAGGTAAAATGTATAGAATTCTACTGTGAAAAAAAATCTTCTTATCTTCTTATTAGCATATATTCTGCATGGAACTTTATTTTTTATTTGGCAACACTTATTTTATGTTCGGTATATTTTCTTACCATATACTTTGGTAAATATCATACTTCCATTTACTATTAATCCTTTAATGTAGACATACATATTTAATACCTTATTCGTTTGGTTTAGTAATTTTTATTAACAATAGATTAAATTCATTTCTTTTATAAATTTATTCTTTAAGAACAGAAAAATATCTAGAAAAAGGTTTTAATACGAACAAATAATAATTTTCATATGAAATTTTTTATGCTTATTTTTGCAGGAAAAGTTTCACATTTCTATTTAAATCCATAGCTTTTATTACTACAATATTGATAAATTTGAACAAAATTGGTATCAGTAAATTTTTTCATAGGTTATTCAAAGTTTTTGATATTGGACATATAACCCTATATTTATAAGTATTTATCTTCAGTTGAAATGCAAACATCAATAAACTAAAATTTTGCAACATTAATTTTTAGAAATATAGAAAGAGATGTTTGCCATAAACCACACACATAATTAGCCTTAAAACTTAAGATTAGCAACACATTTTTTTACAAATACCGTATAAAGAGAATCTTGTATCAATAGAAATGACATTTAAGAGATAAAACTGTTTTATTAACTTTATGGCCATTATGTGATGTGTCTGAAGTACTGTAACTCGTCCTAATTTCTTCATAATTATTAATTGCTGTAGCTATTTTAAAATAAATTTGCATATTCTGAATCACAGCTATGCAGTGCAATTCAATACAAGTACCTCTAGGTAGTGTGTTAAAAATATTTTAAACAATCAATCAGATCTATCATTCTTAAATTAATATTTAAAAACAATAGTACTACAAATTTTGTTCAATAAGCATTCTACATCCGAAGTTTGTAGAATATTTCTGGACGAATTTATGAAATTTAAAAGTTAATATTTAAATACATTAAAAAACAATCGCATAAATTATTTTTTTTCCAAATAATGAAATAATTTTCATATCTCAAACTATTATTTTAGTTTTCTAATCAATCTGTAATTTAATTTAATTGTCCCTAAACTGTCTTTTCCAGCTTATGATTATATGTAGAGTTCATTTAAAATTTGTCAATGTAGGTTATGAATAACAAACATTACACAAACATTATCAATGAAAATATTATAAGTCTACCTGGCTTCTTATAGTTCGTTTGAGCAATTTGCGCTTTATATAATTTAGTATATGCTCCTTAAAAATAATATCGTTATTAGGTTTAAAAAAAAAATTAGCAAACATCTGATAGTATATCTTTTAATTACCCTTAATTTAAAAGTCAAGAAATTGTAGGAAGCATAATAGTATCATGACATAGATTAGACATAAAATTAAATTTTACTGTACGGCAAAATAAGATTAAATAAAAAAAGTTAAATGTATCTATCGTATTTGAAATTTATTTTATTCAAGATATCTTAAAGCTTTATCATCTTTGTCAATTCAATCATCTTTAATTCTCACAACTTGGAAGTTATTAGACGTTTTTTGAAAATCAATCATTGAATTATTTTTGAATTCTGTTATGCATGCTAAAATCTTTATTTTAAAAGATATGTTATTTTAAAGATATAATATTTTTGGGAGGGGCTGAGGATTTTTATAGATTTTGATATGTAGGCCGTTAAATTGTAGATGGGGTGTGTATTTAGAAAAATCTCAAATGTACTTTACGAAAAATTTTGATAAATATATGTAATTTTAAAAAGGTTTATTAACTAATATTTTCTCTTTGCTTATTGTATTCCTGATAGAATTCGAAGCAAGTGCAAGTTATAAACAATAAAAGTTCCGTAGTTCTTATGTGTGTTTTGATAATTAATTTGTTGTTGGCGCATTTCCGTCAGATATAAGATTCAATTTTTAAAATAAAACCTAAACTGATTACCGTTTATAAATCCTTCGGCTTGCTTCATTAATGCACATGTGTTGTTCAGAAACCAATGCGATTAAGTCCATTTTTCAAAAATTATTTTCAAATTTTTTGTAATAATTATTCTCCTATTTATTTTTCAAAAATGTTTGACTAAATATAAAATCTTTTTTACTATAACTTAACATATATTTGTTTTACTACATTGTATTAAATTGTAAATTAATTCTGAGTTACTGACTTCAATCAGAAAAAGAAAATTTAATATAATGTATTCTGTTAACTTTATTTTGTACATAATTGTATCTTAGTTTTGATTTCTTAAGAACATAGAAATAAATTTTTCGAAACTTTTACATGCACTTAATTTTAGAACAATGTGGATAAATAAAAAAATATGAAAAAATGGTTGTAAGGATAGTTTTAGTAAACTTAAAAAAAATAAACTACACAGTCATGTACCGCAGTTCTTTTAATAAATAATACCTGACAGTTCATCTTCAAAGCATCACACTGTAACAATGGCATGATTGTAGTATAAAATGTTATCATGTAAAAAGTAGTTAAAATAAGTTTTGTTTGAAAAATAAAGTTGTTTTTAATCTGCTGGATGTAATTGTAATTTTTTTTCCTGTAACAAAACTATAAAATAATTATTTTCTGTTCTGTATGATTCAGTTTGAGCTTTACAGAAACACACACAAGGGCAATTAATGTTACTAAAATCATAATTCATATCATTGGTGGTACTGCTTTAGATTTATATCCCATTATTCTAATATGTCCAAGTGTTAGGAATTCCTATTAAGTTAAACTTAACTGTACTCGTTATATAGATTCAAGCTATTGAATTGCCTCAAATGTTAGACGAATGAGCTGAAATAGAGTATGCTTTGCTTGCCTAGCTATTCCCTAATTTCTAGCTAATTTAGTACGAAATTACTGAGCTTTGTATAGTTATATTCTGTTTGATAAAAAAGCAAAACTGCTTCTGATAATCTGAAACTTTATTTCAATATTTCACCCGTAAGCATAGATCAAACTCAGAAATTGAATGAAACTATCATTATGTTTCTCGGTTCAATTTTTTTCTGTCAACTTAATTATTTTGTCCAAATTTTTCCACTTTGAAAAACTTTACCACCTCACAGAGAATGAAAAAAATGAGGAAAAAAATGAATAATTAAACTTTTGAAAATAATTAGTCTTTCTAATGAAAGAAAAAAAGTGTAACACGTTAATTAAATTAATAATTTTCTTAGCTATTTTATTTCCTTTATTCCTTTTAATTGTTTAGTTTAGTGGTACTTGCAGGCAATTTTCATTTAGCATTTCTTTCGAGTTGTTATACCAAATAAGGGGAAATGTGTGCCGGTGAATGTTGTAGATTTTAAAACTCCTTTAGTCTCGGTAAATGCTATACTTTCAGAAAACTCTCATTTAGCGTTTCTTTATCTCTCCACTTCGATTTGCTATTGCAAATAAATATGAAGGAGAAATGTGTTCTTGTGATTGTCATACATTTTAAAACTGTTATAGTTTTTTTAAAATGCTCGTGATATGCAATCCATATAAAGGCGATTAGAGTATTCCTCTTGATAATGAACTATTTTCTGTATAAAAAACATTAACTTATAAACTCTAAAAGATTTATGGAAAATTCTAAAGGAAACAAATCTGTCATTTACATGCATAAAACAAAGCGTGAAAATTTATATAACCTTACATTTTTCTTTATTTGTCCTTATATTTTGTATCATTTAGCATTTATTATTTCAAACTAGCTGTAGAACTGTTGCCGGATAAAATCTTATAACAAACGTATCCAGCTATTAAAGTAAATTGATCTAATATTTAAAAGTAGTTATCTACTTTCAGAAACTGAAAGCAACATAAAGGTTGAGAATCTGATTTGAAATGGAGAGGTGTATCTCTCTCCGAAGAGAGCCTATAAATCTAAAATGGCATTGAAGGTTGCCATCTACCCACATTTAAACTCGTACCGTTCGTTTCTAAAAATTAAAATAAACAAGAGGGCTTTGTATACAATTAGATCTGGTGAGCATCTATCACTGACCGAAATAAGTTAACTATAGGTCACTTTTTCTATGTGAAAATATTACGACTGTTGCCGGGTAAAATCTTATAACAAACGTATCCAGCTATTAAAGTAAATTGATCTAATATTTAAAAGTAGTTATCTACTTTCAGAAACTGAAAGCAACATAAAGGTTGAGAATCTGATTTGAAATGGAGAGGTGTATCTCTCTCCGAAGAGAGCCTATAAATCTAAAATGGCATTGAAGGTTGCCATCTACCCACATTTAAACTCGTACCGTTCGTTTCTAAAAATTAAAATAAACAAGAGGGCTTTGTATACAATTAGATCTGGTGAGCATCTATCACTGACCAAAAAAATCTTAACTACAGGTCACTTTTTCTATGTGAAAATATTACGACAAACATACATATAGTCATTTTTTATTTATTAACGTATGTAAAAAGCATTTATATTAGCACTAAATTGTTTTATAATGGATTTTTCTCTGAGTAAGACAGTAATAATGTCAGTAAAAATATTGTTTGTATGGTATAAACTTTAATACTAATAATATCCACAATATTCAGAATCTTCAACAAGATTTGTTCTTTAAGAATTTATAATGAATAAAACTCTTCACGTAACAGATTTATTGCTTACTTTCAATTTAAAAAAATATTTCTATAAAATTAACATAATTATTAGCCACAAAACGAAATAGATATAATCTTTGAAAAATAAGCGTTTTTCATTTTAGGTGCCATGTTTTTAAATAAAAAGCATTGAAAAAATATTTTAGTTAGAGGAATTTTTGTTTGCAGTAACTTCTCAAAAACATGATAGAGAATCATTATAAAATATGTAATATATGTGTGTAGTAAAAGCAAAATTTAATCGTTATAAATGAAACTTTTCAAGCAATTTATATTACAATAAATTATATTTCAACTTGATATTACATAATTACTATACACTAACTATTTTTTTCAGGAAATGAGTTTACCGAAATACTTACTGTATATTGTATCATTATTTTTAATATTTAATGCCTTAATGGTATAAGTGGTCAGTTGTCGACTTAAATTTTTTGTATATAGGAGAAAAAATGTTCTTTTTGCTCGTTAGAAATCATTGTTAAACAGTTTCATAGATGTAGTTTTTAAAGGAGTTTCAAATAAAAAATAATTATATCTAAATTTATCTCATTTCATTATAGATTAGAGATTTCATTAAGCTAATCAAAACCTGTAGATTATTATCAGTAATAGAGTTAATAGTATCTATAACATAATTTGTAGAGAACTTCTTACTGAAATCAAATTTACAATGTCATATTTCAGACTACCTAAAGCACGTAAAGGTCAAATAATTGTTTGCAAATATTCTTGTCTACTTTTTAATTACAAAAGCTCATTTTAAATAGAACTATACATTCTAAAACATAGCTTTGGGGTTTAATTTTTTACTAAGTACATATTAGATATTCTGCTTAACACAGATTAATGCCCTAACCTTTATGTTTGCCTAAACTTATGACTTAATTTGCTAAAACAATTTTTAGGTCACTGTCAAATTAATATTTAAAAAGAATAATTCTACAGGCCTTCATCCAAAAACATTCTACATGTATAACTTTGTAGAACGTTTCTGAATAAAGCTGCGAAATTTAAAAGTTAATATTGAAGTATGCAAAATGTCTATGCATTCTTATCTTTCAATTAATTATGGATTCACATTATCAGTTTATACATCACCGAAAAGTATTAAATCCATTGTAAAATGTGTCATAAAAGTAGAATTCATAATAGAAAAAAAGTGTCGTTTCTAGGCAGTAGTCAAGTTAGGTGATTGTCTAATTTATGAGCGACAAAGCCATACAAATTAGAGAGCAAAAATATAAACACAGCCCTCAAAATTATTAAATCTATAAAATAAAGGAGTATTAAATTATTATTATTTTAAATTAATTAATTAATTTTGATTTTAAAGATTTCTTAGTTTTGATGTCGGCATTTTTAGGGTTTGCCTACAGCAACAAAATCACTAGGGGCAGCCCTGCAGCCGAATGAAATCAAGGCCATAAATTAGGCACAGATTATTGGTCTAACCACATAAAAATACTCTTCCATCTATTCATCCGTGACCCCTTGACTCTTGCGTCATCACAGTTTAATATGATGTTTCTTTCCTCAGGTGAACTGTCCCCTGTTCGCACAGACTCTTCCCGGACCAGCGATTCTTCAGAAACAGACGACCTTGCCCCGTCGCCGGCGACGAAATCGGCAAAAACTTCAGCCGGATCTCCCCCGGTACCTTTCGGCGAAAGTCTCAGCGCCACGGCTGGAGGAAAGACGCGCCGGAAGCGGACCGCTTTCACCAGTGAGCAATTACTAGAACTCGAAAAAGAATTTCACTCTAAGAAGTATCTGTCTCTAACGGAGAGATCACAGATAGCTCATGCACTGAAGCTGAGTGAAGTTCAAGTGAAAATATGGTTCCAAAATCGGCGGGCTAAGTGGAAAAGGGTTAAAGCTGGAATAACTGCAGGGAGAGCACCAGCTAATCCTAACGCACCTAAAATTGTTGTTCCGATTCCAGTTCACGTGAACCGCATGGCCATCAGAAGTCAACACCAGCAAATGGAAAAATCAGCTACGAGGTAGAGAAGGAACTCAAAACTGTAATTGGGAAATGTTATAAAACATCATTTACACATCTCTTCCTTGATGAACCTTACTTTGGACTCTGTTTAAACTGTTTGGACTGAAGTGACAAATATATTATACTACTTTTATTGGAATTGCAGTTTAAAAGAGGATACAAAATTTTAAATCTTCAGAACAACTTTTAATTTGACATTCAATGACATACTAAGATCACTTAGAATAATTTTAAAACATTAGAGAGTATTTTCCTCTCACACCTATCAATATGAACTAGAATTTTCAAATTTTTTTCCATAGTATTAAGCTAGGTCTGCCAAATGTTTCTAATTATGTCCTGGAGTTTTATTAATAAATGCTCAATAATGTCAATTTCCTAAAATGTTTCTAATTAATATTGGTTCACATAGCATTTTAACCTAACGTAGATCAGAAAAATAGTTGTGGAAAACGGCTGCCAATAGGACAAGCATTAATTATATATAGTAACAATATTTTTAGAAATTAAAGCTAATAAAAATTGTTTCCTCTTATGAAACACATAATAATATAATTCATTTTGAATTTGTTTTTGTATGCGGTCGATGTTTTATTAGAGATGTTAAGAATACGAAATATTTTTCTATAGAGTCCATCTAGTCATAATTTTAATAAAAGGTTTACTCCTGCAACTCAGTTTCTTTTAAATAAAATCTTTACCATATCAATGAACTAATTACTATCTAACCACTTTTACTATCTGGCTGCCACGTTTAAATAATTATAAGAAATATTTAATAGGCATTTTAGATACATAACATATATGGTAATGGATTTTCTTTTTAACTGACAGTTTTAAGAAATCTACCAATAAAGATTTATTTTCAGATCATGAACCAACCATAAAATATTATAAAAATCAAATTCTTATTCAATTCAGTTTACCAGCAACATTTTAGTACTAATTAATGACTGTGAGACTGAATTGATCCTTGTGCTGTTATGAATAATTTGCTAATATTTTCCCAATAGCTTTTATAACTCGATTAAACTTACTTGTATGTTTAATAGTTTATAATGTAAGAAATTAAAATATAATGTAAAACAGAACTAAATAAATTAGCACAAAATTTCAATCTTACGAGCTGAATAACTATATAATTCCAAACTTTAAATTTGCTCTTTGTATTCATTTCTTTCAGTTACACTGTTAGTTAATCTTAAGGATTAAATTTAAGAGTCAATAAAAAATCTGTATAAAATGTGAAAAACTTATTTGGTATGAAATTAAACATACGAAGATCAAATAAAAGTCAAAGATTAATTAATACTTATATTAAGTCTCGATTGTTTTATACAACTAGTCTCCCAATTTCAATGCATATCATTTCATTCTAAATTTTGTTTAATTTGAATTTCTTCAGATTTAAATTTGGTAGTAGATTCTTCCTTTATCGAAAATAAGATTACTTTGATGTAGTAATGCTGCACCTGACTTAAAAAACTACGTTATTAATTTAGAACGTTTGCATAAGACAAGCTAGTATAAAATATAAAGCTAACATATAAGGCTCAATATAGAAAGTACGCAGACAGCTGTATCGTTGTCTGAGTACTTTATCTCTCTATTTGTGTCTTACTTACGCTAGCATTGCATTTTATGCTATATTCTGCTATTATGCTATATTTCAAAGCTTTTAACCTCTTGTAAGAGATAATTTGTTAAAGATAATGTATAGCTATTTAGAAACCAGAAAATTTATATCTACAGCAGTCGTATTTTATCTTTATTGGATGTCAGTTTTTTAAAAGAGAACAAACTCAATAGAATTAATAACTTTTTCATATCTGAAAAACTGAAAAACCACAATGATTACGTTTAATGTGAATATTAAGATTAAAAGAGATAGTCTAAAAGTTTAATAAAACAGCATAGTATAAAATTTTTTCAAAGATTTTATTAAATATTATTGAAGATACTAAATATGAATAATTTACAAAATTAAGCATAAAAAATCACTGTATACCGATGTGGTTAAATAATACTAAATCTTGAGATTATTTTCATAAATCACTGATATTAAAACGATTGAAATAAATAGTAGAAGATTTAATGATTTATTATTTCCCAAACTAAATTATTTAAAAAGATCAGTTGTTAATGTTTCAGAGGATTTAAAGATGCTAAAAATGTATTTTCACAGTCAAAATGTGTTTTAGAAATTTTGAATGAATAAACTAAGTAAAATATTATTAAATTTTAGATTAAATTTATGTAATTTTAATTTAAATTTAAATAAATATCTCATCAAATTTATTTATTTATTTTTTATATTTTTTTTAAAATGTATTAGTATGTTATTTAAAGTTATTTTTAAAAGATTTTATTTATTAATTCCAAGGAAATTCTGCTGTTGTTTATTATTTTTTTATTGAAATTTATAAATATGAAGTTAAAATATGAAAATAAATTATCTACTTTTATAAATTTAAATAGAAGTTATAGCTAAAATTTATTGGTATTTTTATTCTATTCTTTTTTTTAGGAAAACAGTATAATAGCACATTGTAAAAATATTTAACTATCATTTTCAAATATTATAAAATGAAACATTTGTATATTGTTCTACTTTTTGAAAAAAGATATTATTTTAATATACATATTATTTTAAAAGCTGTTCATAATATTATGTATTTCCTCTTTTGTTTCTATTACTTGTATTTTATGTCCTAAATTATTATACAAAAAAAAAAATTAAAAAAATTTTAACAATCATTATTAATATATTAGTTATTATTTTTTGAAAAATGTAAATTTGTAAATTGTTTTACTTAAATACATCTATAATAGCATATCTTTTAATTATGTTTCTTACAATTAAAAAATTATGGTTCTTAATATAAAATTTTTCATTTAAGAAGACCTTAGTCTATTAAATGGAGATTTTTTTTATATTTAGTTCAAATTTATAAACTGTTAGTGTTATATTATTAAAACCTTTTGCATCATATTTTTTATATTATATGAAAATTTTTTTATTAGTTTATTACCATTATAATTCGTCTGTCTTCACACGTTAATGAATATTTCTCACCAAATTTCTTAAATGAATTAAATACACATTTTACTTTAGATATGTGTTATGTAAAATATCCCATTACAAATGTGTACATAAGGGTATGCATGTAAGTTTATAGTTTTATGTATGCATATAATTTTTAAACATTTACCTGAATATGAATTCATGTATGCATTACACAAACACAGTATAACCAAAGTTGTACTACTGAAGTTAAACACAAAAATTTATTCTGTCTTCTAAACTCATATGATAAACTAAGTTGTATTTCATATGTTCTTGACTATTCTTTTCTTTTTGTTTATTTTTTTCATTAAAGGAAGGCTTTATAGTTAAAATCTCAACCATACTCTTATTCCATCTAACTTTCTAAAGGATGTCAAGTATTTTACCTTAATCCCAACTAATTATCAAATTGAAATGACAGTTTCAGCTTTCTAGCCAAATGATCTGTAATATAATATTTACATGAATACGAATGCATGTATACATGCCACAGTGCATTTCTATTGAACTGCAGTTGTGCCGCTGTACTACTGAAGCTAAACGCAAAAATGTATTTCTTTTGTCTTCTAAAACCATAAGTTAAACTTAATTAGAGTCAGCATATTTTTGACCTATTTTATTTCTCTTATTGCTTAAGTTTTCATCAGAGGAAAGCTTTACAATTAAAATCACAGCCATACTCTTATTCCAGCTAGCTTTTCAAAGGCTGTCAAGTATTATATCGTAAGCGCAACTTATTATCAAAATGAGATGACAATTTACGCTTTTTAGCAAGATTATTTGAAATGGAATACTTTTTCCTCCTAAAGATGGCAGGAAGCTGAATAAAACGGAAAGAGTGCTAATCGATAAAAGCAAAACACAGTAAATCAGTTGACTTAAAAAGGTTTCGTTACTTACCAAGTTTATTTCTGGTGGCGCGTCAATAAAATGAAGCTTATTTGTCATCGAAGAGAGAAACGCTCTTATCGCTTTTTTAAGAAGCTAAATTATTTACTAAGTACATGAATTTTAAATTTGCTTTTTTATAGCGTAATAGTTTTCTTTTTGAGACATGTGTCAGTTTAATCTTGTAAAAGAGGGTCTTTGCGCCTTTTTAAAATTGATAATGTAAACAATAAAGTGGCTGAGTACCTAAAATAATAAATGTTATTAAATATGCATTATCAGGAAGCCTAAATTATGTGCTTTCATCAACTTGTCTCTTCAGATGGTTACTTAAAAATTAATTAGTTACCTGATTTTATTCAACATGTTTCATACAAGCAAATTTGCCGTTTTCTAATTATTCAATACCTTTACAATATTAAAATTTACTGAATCATTTCTTTTAATTATGATAATGAAGCATTTTAATAGCTCGGATTATATGAGGAAATATTCACTGTCACTTTTCAAATACTCTAGAAGTAATAAGAAAATGAAATGCATATTTTAGTTTTATATTTAATGACTTAGCAATAATTTTTGAAAAAAATTTAAAATCATTCTTTAAACAAAAAAGTAAAATTATAAGAATTTTACTTAATTGTTGGTAGTTTTATTAAGATGTTTATCTTATATATAATACAACACTGTTTTTCCTTTTAAGGATTTTAGAACTGTTAACATTTCATAATCCATACTTATTAACAAATATTTTCTCTGACTATTTCAATTAGTTATTGGAAAATTACTGTTTACTCACTTCCAAATTGGAATAGAACGTTTAATTATTCAATATACCACTACACAAAAAAAATTAAGACACTCAAACTGTGTTTAATCATCAATATTTTTTCATTAAAAATATTTAAAAATTTGTTCTATATTCCCTTTAGTTCAGTATAGCGAGGATTAAAGATTTCTCAAACTTTGATCCTACACTCCTAAAGTGATAGTATATGTTGAACAATTTTAAAAAATTAAACGATAAAATCAATACATTTTATGAGCAGTAATTCGAGTTATTTATAGTTTAGAAATATACGTTTTGTCTGTCAATTTAATATTAATAAATGTCATCAGGGTTTATGGTTTGCAAGAGCATGGTTTGGTAAAAATATATTTTCTCGTGTTTGGAAGAAAAAGCTTATTCTTGGAATATACTAGAAGTTGGTGGGTTGGAACTTTAAGATAAATATTTTGCTACTCGAAGACTAATTAGGAGGTCTATCTCTGAAAATCGATTGTAACACAACTAAAAACAACTGTGATAACAGTTAGAGAAGAATCAGAAATTATGGATAATTTTTCCCACTAAATAGCTATTCAGTTGTCATCCCGTGTGCTCAATTATTGACTTGCTAATACAAATAATGGAATTCGTATAATTTACCATCATTATTCCCTTGAGTTAATCCTACTTTCAAAGTCGGACCGTGGACCTTTTTAAACACCTTAAAACTGCTGTTTTTAGATGGGTGGGTGGGTTTTGAAGAACTGCTGTCTAATTTTTTGTTACACGATAGTCAATCAGACAGGACTTATTGTTTAAAGCCAATCCCGAACGGTTACGAACGTTCAGGCCAGATGGGAGATTCAAACCCATGAAATACGGTACTATTTTAATTATAATATAGAGAAATGCATTTAATGCATTAATATAGAGCAGTGTCTTACCCATTAGACCATCGCTCGATGCTGTTTACATAATCCAAACGAGAAGGAAAAATTTGAAAAAAGATTCAGGTACAAACTTTGAATTGCTCATTATTTTTGAGAATTGGGATGCTAGAACTAACTTTAGACGTCTGCATTCCTTTTTAAACGATACAAGATTGTCTCTTAATATCGCGATTATGTGAGAATCTTAAAATCTTCAAGTTTAAATTATTTAGAAAAACTTCAGCTGGAATTTCTTTACCATGCTATAAATTAATTACGATGCCATGACTGCATCAGAAAAAATTCTCGAAAACATGCTTAAAAACATAAGGTATTTTAATTAAATGCTCTATTCTAGGACCAGTTAAGTGTTTACCATCTCATGTAGAGAAGAAGAATAACACATTAGTTAACACATTGTTTAATGTATTTGAGTTTATAACTTACTTTCGTCATGTTTTTGTTTGAGGATTCTTAAGAAATAATCATAAGTTATATATTATAACATAAAATGTATTAAATTATATAAGGATACCAATAATATTGCCTCTTACCTTTCGTGGATGATCTTACATTGCATTTATTTAAGATTGTTTTCTGTTGTACCTATGCGGCTCTTAAATTTTTGCAAGAATCATTACTTAAAACAGGAATGAATAACACTTGTTTTCTAACAAACAATGTCATATCGCTGAGATTCTAGAAAAAATAAATAACAGTTTGAAATACTCTCTCTTATGGCACAAATTGAAAGTAATTTCATGACAAGTAGTAGCAGTAAGAAGAAATCTGTTCCAATGTCATAATTATTACTATATCAGAAATTTTACAGCTTCCACCAAATGTTGACCTTAAGAAATAGCTTAATGAGGATTTATTTCTTCCACACTTTATGAATTAAGTTATCGTATAGATATGAATTTCTATGCTTCAGATACAAAATAGTCTTACTTTATCGGTGTCATTCTAAACATATGATCCTCATTCTAATAAAAACTAGATTTAAAATAATGTATGAAAATATATGAATTTTCGGTTCCCAATCACCCTAGTTCTGCCTTGATTATTTTTTTATCCGTAATTCACCTTAATTTCTCGTTTAAAACAACTGAACATTCAGCAACTATTCGTTGAAACAAGTCTTTCTTAATGCCCTGCACTCTAGAATGCTTAGATTCTGAGAGGTTCTTTCTGCAAATAAGTAAAATTATAAATTACTTTTCAAAGTTTATAACAAATTAAAAATATGTTTTGTGATGTAATGTTGAAAGAAATATTGAAGGGGCTGGTTAAAAATTAATGTTGAGTACTCAATTTTCTAAACAAATGGATTGATCTTTTCAGTTGTATAACTATTATCACTAACAAAAGATTCTAAATTTTTTTCTAAAGATTTTAAATTTTTGTAATTTTGTTTTAAGTATTTTTAGAGATTCAATTATTTCGTAAAATGAATATGTACCGAAGTTGTTCTAACAAGTGAATTCTGTTTTGCTGCTTTTAGTATTTTATCAAATTTAAGAAAAATGCCTTTTAGGGTAATTACATATTATGCAGTTTTAGTAAACAAAATTTCGGATATTTTAAATGAGCATAAAAGTGTGGAATACCAAGAGACTTCAACTAAACAATAATTATAAAATAAGACGACTGTCTGTATTAAATATTTGAAAATTATCTTACTATATATTTTTTGTTTATATATTTTAATTTTTTTCATTGCCTTTTAAAATTTTAATAATTTATACATTTAATTCATTTAACTGGCAGTCTACAAATTTATTAATTATCTGATTAGCAACACTAAAACCTTGAGTTTTTTTTTTTTTAATTAGACTTATGAATAAGAAATGAACAGATTTCATTATCAAGTTATATAATTAAATTTTAAATAATTATGTAACATGATAATATAATTTAATTGGCCTTAGACGATAGGTAGGTAAGTGACTGCCTACAATGGTAAAATTTTAAAGCGACAAAACGACCCGAGCCTTTAACAATGAAAGTCCAAATGATGTTCTTAAATTCTTTACTTCCCTCAAAGTTCGACCAAATTCAATCATTGATATAAGAATTTTGATTACAGTTCCCATAGTGGTTGTTACCAGGGAATGAGCTTTTTCTTAATAAATTATTTAAAAACCATGTCCCCTCAAAATCACCTTAACGAGTTAGCAATGTAGGCATTGAACATGATTTGAGCAATAACTTAGATCTGAAAGTAAATTTTTGTGGTTTTTGAACAAAAGACCTTAGGACGGGACTGTTAAATTTAGACTTATATATATTATTGTACAAATTTTGTTTATTTTAAAAAGTATTTTTAAATAATCTCCGAAAACAGAAGGTTCAAGTTTCAGTTTGTGAGTTCATTATTGTTATTTCCTTAAAGGTGTGAATTTTGTTTTGCAATAGAAACAATTTTCTGTAAATTTGTAAAAGTAATATTTTAATTCTGGTTAACACAGCTCTTTTATTATTTAGCTTTGGTTTTGTATTTGAAAATACTTTAGTTAAATTTTTTAATATTGAAGTAGGAAGGGAGATGAGGTCCTGATACAAATGATGTATCACAAAAAACTGTTAACCTTAGAAGGTCGAAATTTTATGTTCATAATTGAAATTGCTTGTGACAGCAGACAAACCCAAAGGGATTCAAGACTACCCGAAGGCCAAAGCAGCTGGAGAAATTCCTTCCTTGGCCAGTGAGTTTTACTTATGGAAAAAATACAAAAATATACATACTGGGATTCTTAGGCCAGAGACTACAAAAAAGCATTAGAAATAAGAAACAAGTTTGAACCTTCTTTTCCACCTTGCTCATAAGAATTATGGCCTGCAGACCGAAGCGTTATTTATATTTAATGGCACACAGTCCACCGACATTTTGATTTTTAACAAACAAAAGTAATTATTTTAAAGAATGAATCTGTTGCCATGCAATTGATAAATTTAGTCCAGGTATATATAGGACTGTTATAAAGACTTGTCGTGCAACACCCTTTAGGTTGGAATCTACATTCTATATAATGAACATTTTCAGTATGTTAAATGACACAGATTCCAAAGACATTTCGATGTGTATAAAAGAAAAACGAGTATTTAAAAGAATAAATATGTGGCATGTCTTTGAAAAATTTAGTCAAGGAATATCTAGAACCGTTTTTAAATCTTATCCTTTGTTCACCACCCTTTGATTGGAATCTGCATTCTATATAAAGAAAACTTTCAGTGTTTAAAACGCTGTGGAGCATTATTCAAAAGCAATTAGCAGTAAAATGTTGAAGTTTTATATTTACGACTGTTATAACATTTAGTTACTCATCTCTAAATAAAAATAAAAATTGGTAAAATCTTTAGACACAGTATTTTTTTTCACAGTGACCGCATTACAAAATGTTTAATAGCATGTTATTGGCCCTTCAAATAAAAAGATTATTTCTCTGAAAAATAATTCACTATCTAATTTATTTTACGATTAAAAAATGAGTGCTGCGGCAACATGGAAGAAGTTCTGTAGTGTTTTCACAATAATAGCATTCTATGACAGTCACTTTTTAGGATAGTGGATGTTACAAAATGTTTTTGAAAATTATCAACTTAGAGTTATGATCAAAACATAACTGGATAGATAGCATTCTTTCTCTTTAATAAGATAATATCAATTTAATTTTATAATGCTCCTTGCAACTTGCGTTTTCATAGATTTACACAAAATTTTTACCAAATATTAAAATAAATCTGCATATCCCGTTTGGGTTTCTTCGTCAATAAATTAATGAAATTTGATTTAAATTATAAAAAGTCCGAAATTTTTAAGAAAATTCAACATGCAGACACAAAAACATTTTCTATAAAGTAACTATTCAATCGTTGAATAATATTAAAATATGCCAAATAATTTTAAGTAATGATAGAGAATAATTAAGAGAATAAATTAAAAATTAAAGTGTCAAGAACATTTTAAAACTTAAATAATTTTAAAAGATTGAATTAAAAACTATCTATTTTTTTAATTTTCTTTAACACGGCTGATTTAGATGAACGTCAAATGATGTGCTTACAGGCTTTCATAACCCTAACTTAATCTATTTAAAATAATTTTTAACATCTGCCCATCTCCTTCATGAAATATCGTGTCGACAGACAAGGAACGAGAGATGTAATAATTTATACTGCTTTCATCATATTAAAAATTTTTAAAAATGTTCTTTGTAAGCAAAAATATATTTTATTGTTTGAAAATAAATGAGTTTTAAAACGTGTTCCTAATATAATATTTGTTCTTTCCAGAATTGCTAAAAATTGCGGGCAGGTATGCACTTTTCTGGCAATGACAATGAAGATTCTGCGCATTTATGCTTTGGTGATACAAACGAGTTAAAAAGAGGGAAGTGCATAGAAAAGGAAAATAATTTTATTTATAGTTTTAACATTGTTATTCGTAGACATACTGTAATATTACTTGTCATTTGTCATCAATTATTATTATAATATAATTGTAACAACTAAAATAAGATATAGAATGTTTAATTTGTTTTATCCAGCTTCCTTGCAAAAGTGGTATCAATTGTAGTAGCATTCTCACCTTTAATCATGCTAAACGAGAATTTATTAAAAAAAAAACAACTCAAGAAGTGGTGTAAGAAGTTTTATTCGGTGTCTTTTGTATACTTATTACACTTGTATTTTTAATAGATTAAAATAAAAATGGGCAACCAATTTCCTTCATTATGCACGTCTTAGTAAGCAATACCTGGGTAGCATCACTGTAGGTACGATGCAAAAACATTTGTTACGTAGCTATTTTTCAAGTATTTTGCTAATGCAATACTAGTATTACATTGCTAGTGCAGTACTTGTACTTCACAGCAGGATTGAAGTGTGGAATGTACCTCTCTCCCTTCACTGATTGACTCTGTCTCTTCATTCAACCGTACAAATAAGTGTTAGACACTATTACTTTTTCTCACTTATTTCAGGACACAAAGACTGAAAAAATATTTCGGGAATCGTCATAGGTAGGCTGTTTTAATAAGACTCGTTTCCTTGTCGAGAAATTACTCCTTCCAATAATTATTTCTGTGGAATAAAAGAAATTTTAGTCTCTCGAATAACTGCTATGGAAAGCATGTTTATAGAATAATAATAGATATTATACCACACACTCCTTATAGTCCTTTTTTCGTACTGTAGGATTTTCGGCTTCTTCCTCGGATCAAGGAACCACTACAAGTCAGCTATTTCTAAAATAAAAACATATTTAAAAGCTGCGGAGTCTGTTTAAAAACAGCTTTAATAAATGGACTTTCTCACGTATTTAAGAAGTGGGCAAAATGTTGGGACAAATGCATTGCGTCTCACAGTTGTTACAGCGCAAAGTACTATGCAAATTATGATAAGTAATGGTAGTTGCTTTCTGCATAGTCTTGTACCTTATATTTCAGATCTTATATTTCAAGCTGTATTCTACATTATGTAGAAAAATAATTTGTTTAACACGATCCCTTGAAGTCAATTTCAAGAAGCTTCATAAGAGACTTGGATGACTGAGGAAGTGGAACGCCTACAAATGCACTTACATTTAAAAAAAATTAACAAATAAGAAAGTGCAATTCGATTATACATTTTATACTTATATTAACATTTTACGTTAGGGAGTTTTAAAACACATAAGTTTGGTTAAGTTTGGAGAGCTACGGTCTACATTTTTGCTGCTGGAAGGTTAATGAGACCGGGATCTACTGCTTAAAGCCGATTTCGTACACCTAGGAACATCCATGCCAGCAGCGAAATACAAGCTCGTGAATTTCAGTACCAAAGAAATTATACTTTTTGTAAAAATAAGTCTAAGATATTTATCAACGAAACTTTCAAGCACGGCAAAGAGTTTTAATCTTTCCATCCCAGTATTTTAAATATGAATATATTTTTTCTATTAGAAGATCTAAAACTGTGCCTATTTTCTCCTTTTTAATATTTCGTACAGTTTTTAATATCGACTTTACTGATTATTTTGTAGTATACAAATATATGTCATTTAGATGCTAAATAACTCGTATTTGTATATGTTGTTGTACATCTAAAATAGCATTAAGAATATTAGATACTTATAGACTTTCATATTACAAACACACAGAATCACTTAATATCATATGATTAACATAATAAACATAATATATCTGACTTCTCGTGAAATATAAAAAAATAATGTTGCATGTTCGTATCATATGTATCATTAAAATAAAAGTTTTAATTAACTGAATTATTTTGTTTCAGTTTTAGTGTATGAAATTCTTCATACATTGCATTTTGCGACTACTGATTCTATAAAACTGTAAGTTAAGAAAAACCTATTTAGTTTTATTTACAATTAGACCGTTTCAGAATATTTTCTGTAAAGCATGCTTTATTCATTTTGTTATTTACTATAAGGTTTGAGTGTATTTATTTTACATATAAGATCCCTTTATAAAAAAAGGTATTTTGGATAAACTCCGGTTAGTTACTCAATTTCTACCCGAAAATCAACTTTTTAGTAAATGATATATTCAAACTAATAAGTTCACAGTAAATTATTAAAAGTGAGTAATTATTTTAGTTTTTATAAAGTTGCGATGGACGTTGCAAAACATTTTTCTAAATTATTAATATCCAATAATGAAACTTTTTACACATATACAGTGAAGTACATTTAAATAATTTTAATAACTTTTAAAATCAGATATATATTTAAAATAAATTAATGTTTTCAGTTTTTGTTCATTTTTTAAATGATCCTTTCGTCCTAATTTTTGATAGAATTCTACAAAACTTTTGCCAAACACTCATAATATACATTAAATAAATTTGTGCATCCTTAGTTTAGACCTCATTTAAACCAATTAAAATTAAATTTAAATTTAGAAAATTCCTAAATTAGTATGAAAATTATATAGATAAAAACATTTTCTATAAATTAAATATTTAATAACTGAATAAAATAAAATCCAAATGTGTTCAAAATATATTTTGAATTGATGAAACTTGGGTAAAAAAAACATTGTAAATTATAAAACAAAGATCATTTCTAAAGTAAACAATTGATTAAAAAATTGGTTTTTAAACATTATCTGATTTAAAAATTGTTTTAGTGTGATATATTTGGTTATGTTTCAGTTTAAATGCGCACAATAGTCCATCACTCTAACTTAAAAATTTGTTTTGCAGCGCCTTAAAGGGATGGTGAACTTTATAAAGAATTTTTATTTTAATTTACCGTTATGAAAATTTGTATTCATAAACTGATATATTGCTAAATGAATTACTCTAATATTTTTTATTTTTTACTATATTAAAAAGTCAGAAAATTTAAAAAAAAATTTGAAATATGTTGTTAATCTTAAAAGTACTCTTTGAGCTTTAATTTTAAAATTTTTCACATAATTTTGTCTTAATTTTACTTAAAACTGCATTGTGATAATATAAGGATATTGTTTTGTCAACTGATTGAATAGTTAATTTGTAAAAATATTTTTATGTCGGCATATCGCATTTTTCTGAAACATTCAAACTTTTCTAAATTTAAAGTAAATTTTAATAACTTAAATGAAATCGAAAAATAAAACAGATAGATTTATTTTAATGCATATTAGAACTGTTAATAAAAACTGTAGGAATGTATGAAAATTTATGTAGCATGAAACATTTTAAAAATTAATAAAAATTTTAAAAAATCAAATTTATCCAAAAAAAATCTAATAATTAAAATAATTTTTAATTTTATCACTTTAGTCAATATAAATACGTACAAAATTTCATTACTCTAAGTTTATAATTTACAAAAGCCTTTCGTAATGTTCTCAGTACGTATAAAAATAGCACTCGGAAAACTCGTCTATCTTGTAATCAACCTCTTTGAGGTATTGAGCTTTCCGCTTCAAAATTAGATGAGTTGCGATGATCACGTTCGTCGAAACAACAGTTTTAGGTGATCCATAGAGCTCATCCCAAAGTGGGAGCAAAAACAACTGGTGAAAAATCAAATCGCCTGAAAACGTGCCTAAAGTGTCAAGAATAATTGAAACGAGCGCCAGGGAGGGAAGTAATGGGCATCATAACGAGAAAGGAAGACCTGAACCTCGAATCACACGGAAATCAATTAGGGGCTGCTAAAGAGGCTTATGATTTATGAAACGGACGCACTGATATCGGGGTCAGTTTCATTACTTGATGAGGTCGGGGGTGGCGAGGCGAAGAAATTTTCTCACCTGATGGGACAGGCTTGCGGAATTGATGGATCACATACGCCTCCTTCATCGCCAGCAAACCACGAGTTGAGCAGGAAGAAAGGCAATTAAAAGATGCCGGACCTCTGCGGGCTCGGGCTCAATGGAAAGCCATCAACAGGCTACAGCAATTCTAAAGAATTTTTTTAAAGAACGTAGTGTTTCGAATAGCTTAACGCCAGATTAATTAACTCACACCTAATTTGAAGTTGCCTTGTTGGTTACGTAATGTGCATTTGCAAGTCATAGCTCTCCCTGGGGAAGTAATTAATGAATGAGGTGTTATAAGAAATAAAACTTAATGAAAAAATAGTGCCAGAAGAATTATGCTTTCTTTTGTATATACATAATGTGATTACTTCCGAGGGAAAGATACTGTTTGGCATCTTTGGTGGTATTCTAGTAAATGAACCCCGATGCAAAAGATTTAATTCGGAACAATATTCCTTTTAAAAATAGTCGGTTAATAGTAGTTTTATTACACAAAGAATATAACAGACTCATCATTATGTACTTATTATTCCTAACAAAAATAATTGTAAACCATTTAGGCTAAACTAAACAGCATTCCGATGAATGAAGAAAAGCTTAAAAAAACTTTATTTGTTATGACATGTAATAGAATACGACTAAAAAATTATTGCTGTATATAGCTGAATAATAATAAAAAGTAATTGAACACAGTTTGCAAAGAAAAATCACTATTTTGTTTTCTTTCCCTAAATTGACATCTGAAGCTAACAATTTCTTTTGATCAAAACATATTAATAAATATATGATCAGAGTCTTTAGACAGACCTTTTTAAGAAAGTGTCATAGAAATAATTACCATATTTCTAATTCCACGAGAGAAAACTTTTATCTACTAGTACCTTAAAAAAATATCGGTACAGTTACCCTTAATGGTAAGAAAATATTCACCACAGCACTCCAATCTAAACAAAACCTACATATATATATATATATATATATATATATATATATATATATATATATACTTTACGTAAAAGTTTTCATAAATTGGCTTTGCATAAGGGGAAAAAATACATTTTTTTTGTTAAATGATAAATAATAACAAAAATATTTAATGCTGCATTTGAAAGTCAAACATTGTCAATATCTAAACCTTAAAACTACTAATCTGTAAAAATAAATTCTGAAAAAAATATTAATTATATTCTAACTCATTTGTATTAAAAAAACTAAAATATCTGTCTTGGGGTATATTTGTTATTTAAAGATTTGTTTTTAAACAGGTTCACTTCTTTTTGTAACTTAGTTTCAAGGACAATAGATGAACTCGACTAAATAATGTAAGGCTAAAACCCTACTCTGTTATGATCGCCACGAATTTTTCTATATTAACTTTAAGAAAACAATAACCCGTATAAGAGTGAGTATGTCACAACATCCTCCACCCTACCTCCTAATATTAACTTCGAAATTTCTCCATTAAGTTAACTTTGACTTGAAACTTCAGATCAATTCCACCACGCTTCCTGATGAAACCAAAAAGGAAAAAGGAAGATCCTTTATTGTGTGACAGAGAACATGGTTTGGAGGGAGGGAGGGGGTGCGCTTGATCCCCACAGAGTATCCAGGTGTAGTCGATATGAATATAAAATAATGACACGATGCCATTATATGCAAAGTCTGTCCCTCTTTGAAAAGATTCTTCTTCCAGTGCCAATATTCGATTCTGGGGCGCAGCATGCGTGGGCGTAATTAATTCCAGTTTGTATGATAATCATTATAATCGCGGTAACATGCACCAAAGAAAGCGGGGACTCTGACATTTCCCTGCCTGCCGATGTGACAGCTTCCCCAATACCCTTCTTCTACAGTCCCCCTTTCCCCCTGATACAAAATATCCCTTGGGTTGTCAGAAATGGATTTCAAAAACGATCGCCAATCAGTCGCCAATGAGACGAAAACTTTTCAATCGCAAATCGCCTTGTATTTCAACACAATAGAGGCTTTTAAAATTATTTTACATTCTGGCCATTTTCGATGCTAGCTTGTCTTGTTTGTTTTGTTTATATTTTTGATTAAAATTTTCTTTCTGAAATTATAGAAGCTCAACAATATTTTTTAAGTTTTTATTTATAATATGTCATTAATTAAGGCCATTACAATAGTGAATTAAAGCAATTCAATGTGAGAAAAACAAAAACATGTTTACAAAACTGTGAAGTGATTAATAGAACTAAAACACATATAAACAGAAGAAAAAACTAAGAATTTCGTTTAATTAATTTTTTTAATATAATACTAAATATTTTGAAAGTAGATAACTTAATAATAAGTTAAAAATATTATTTTGCTTCCTAACAGATCCCAACTTCTTCGATATTATGTGTTTACTCATATCTACATATATAAAAATGTTCATGAATATAATTTGCATATATATATATATATATAGGCAAATTACATTTATGCACATTTTTACATGCATAGATATATCTATATGCACACATCCACACAATTACATGCATCTGTGTACTTATGCAAATGTACTGAGTGGAGAGTTTGTTTACTAAAAAGTATTTTTTTAATTGTCTGAAATTAGAAGTATTTATGATTATACATGATTAAATTAAACTAATCAAGATTACAAGCAAGACTAAAGAAGACTAAACAACTTTTTGTGTTAAAACAAGTACAGCAATTCTAAATACATTTTTATGAGAAAAAGCACAAAAATGTTTTCATTTTATTCAAATTTATTGAGTAGATTTCAAACGAAATACGGCATTGTTTATTTTAAAATTTAAGTGGATATATTTAAATTATATATTAACAAATTTTTATTTGTAGCTTCATTAGAATCGTAGTTAAATTTATTGCATTTAATTTCATATACTTTTATTAATAACCTAAAACTACAATGTTTTAAAAACTAAACCGGTTTGGTTTAGTTTGGAGCACTACGGTCTGCTGTCTTGCTACAAGAGGGCTAATGAAACCGGGACTTACTGCTTACAGCTGATTCCGAACGGCTACAAACACCTATGTCATCAGTGGGATTCGAACCCACAAAATCCGGTACCGAAGAGAAACGGTCTACCAATAGGCCATTGTTCAGCTTAAACTAAAGTAGAACAAATATCTCGAATCTCGATTGAAATTACAGCTCTGGAATGATCTTAGTGGGAGGATAGTGTCTTAAATAACACTAAAGGAAATACTACAGTAAAAAAATTACAACAAGCATTGTAAGTGGTTTATATGTAGACTCAAATTTAAGACACATTAAGAAAACTATAACGTCTAAACAGATAATTTAACACAAATTTAAATTTTTAAAGCTAAAAAGGTTTTTTAAGCCATTAATACTCTTAATTTTTTCTGCTGAATGATGGCCGATTGATTAGGGTGCTGTCCTTCGGTATCAGATTTCGTGGGTTCGAATCCCACAGTGGCATGGATCTTCGTAGCCGTTTGAAATCGGATTTAAGCTGTAGGTCCCGATCTCATTAGCCTTCGTGTTGCAAAAAGTAGACTGTAGCACTCCTAACCAAACCTAGTTTTTCTGCTAAATATATACTAATTAATATTTCAAATAAGTTATTATATCCTACCAAGATTTCGAAAAAAGTATGAAACTTATACAACTTTGTATAGTAGGAACCGTCTTCTTTAGTGATCAACTGCCATTTTAATCATAAGATGTCATTAATAAAAAAAAAAAAAAACTTCATGATAATATATTTGGTATCACCCGTTAACTCAGTACAGTAGAGTGAAGCCTAATAATAGCTAAATAACAGCTTAATAATAGCTTAATAATAAGGTTATAGTTATTCGTCATGGCTTCAGTCGATGTACTTGCCGAGAAATACACTTACGTGCCATTTAAAAAAAAATTCTTAGATTTAGTCTTATACCAGTGACAGGATGGTTTAGAGAGCTACGGTCTATTTTTTTGCTACTCGAGGGGTAATGAGACCGGAAGCTCTTTTTAGAGCCGATTCCGAAAGACTACGAATATCTAAGTCAGAAGTGGAACTTAAACCCATGAACTCCGAGAACAAATAGCAGGTTTCTACTGTTTTCGGCCATCATTCAGCTATAATAGGGACTGCATATCGAATACAACGATGAAAAAGGAATTTGATGTCAATTAACAATATTGTTAGCTGTTGAAACTCGTAACCCTAGAAACATATAAACAAAGAAAAAAAATTCAGCTAGAGTTTTTGTTTACTTATAAATAATTTATATTTTCAACTATTTTTTTCTTATTTGAAATAACATTACTAAAACATTTTACATGCATTTATAAAACGGTGGTATAATTAACGTTATTAAAAAATTACTTTCTTATATTTAGTTGGCTTATAGGCTTCATTGTATGAAATTAGGGGCAATAAAAATTCTGTTTATGTTTACTGCATCGTTCATCAATCTAATATAGCAAAGAATGCTAGGGATGAAAATGGCACTTGTTAAGGTTATGTTGCTTTACTGGAGCAGTTTGGAGTAATGGATCTCGGAAAAATAGAGCTCTTGAATCAGCTGGAAAAACATAGTAAGCATAACTAGCTTGTTGAAAACGGACGATTGATCATTCAGGTCACAATAAGCTCGGGTGTAAAACATTCCTTTAAAAAGTTCTTAATTTTTAGTGACTTAATGGTCTTACAATTTTGATAAAACTCCTTTTAAAATAATTTCATTTTCATTTGTGTTTCTTAATATTTATAGAATTTAAAATCGATTAAAACAAAAATCTTTTCTTTTGATGACATCTTAAAAATACAAACCTGGATTTGAACTTATTGATACAAGTACGTAAATTGGAAAGCAGGGGAAATGAAATTTTTGGGATCTATAATTAGAAACACGTAGCCTGTTCAAACACAGATAAACCAAAATGTGTTGGAATTGGCGGCTATATGAAAGGCAAACAAAGCTAACAAAGAACTAAAAATATTATTTGGTTATTTTATGCAAGGCCTGACTAACAGAAATGGGGACCAGGGCAAACCCATTCATCAGGGGGCCTCTCACTCTGCTGTACACAAGTGGTGGCTACGGGGTGATTGTTATATGTAGTGATGCTTAAACTATGGCCCGCAGAGCCTTTAAAGTTGACTCCCCAATGTAGTTAGTAAAATAAGATTAGTTTAAAATACAATGAAAAATTATGAAACAAGTAAAATTATAAAAAAGGGTACAAAAAATGAATCCTGGAAGATAAAGCGTGTATTAGAATTTTGTAAGTTCTTACCCGAGGAATTTTCCTGCTTGAAACAGAATGTAGCTGCATGTTCTACATTTTTTGCCTGCACTTACATTTGTAAACAAGCTCTCTAATGATACTGAATATGCCAAAAACTAAAAGAAGAAATTGTCAATAATTTAAAGTGAATTTTAGACATACGCATCATATTTTTAACTTGAAATGGCTGTTAATTTGGGAGCCCTCTTTTGACTGAGGGCCCGGGCGCTTGCCCCGTTTGCCCCTGTCGGATATCAGGCCCTGATTTTATGCATTCATACATTTAAATAAAAAAAGTATTAGTAGCCCGCACAAGTACATACATATTTTTATGAATAATTTGAATTAAATTTCATAATAAATTTGAATCTATCATTTTAAATATTTTGATAAGCATTTCTATTTTAAACATAAATCTAAATCTTTTTACATGGGACCAGTGGAACCTCGATCTATTATTCTCGTCTTGTATTAATAAATGTATTGATCATTTGATTCATCTGATTTATAATTAATTCTCATAGGACCAATGCTGTTTTTCCTAAATTCTTCGTTTCCCTGCACTATGATGTCGGAAAATTACAATCTCATCTCTTTATCTTCCAGAAAATATCGTAATATGGAATTTAGGAGAGCTAGGAAAATGAGTCTTTTAGTTGCTGATGCTGTTAAGAATTCTTCAAGGTTATGTGGATAGAGTTATTTTTGGGTTATCAGGGCTTTTCTAGAACACCACAGGATTAGTAATCAAACAAGAAGTGGTTTTGGTTTGGGAGTGCTACGGTCTACTTTTTACAACACGAGGGCTAATCAGACCGGGACCAACTGCTTAGAGCCGATTCCGAATGGCTACGGACATCCATGCCATAGCGGGTTTCGAACCCACGAACTACGGTTCCGAAGGCCAGCACCCTAACCATTCGGCCATCGTTCTGCCGAACAAGAAGTGGGGTCACAATACATATACACAGACGAAATACCTGATCATGAGAAAGGAGAGGAAGAAGACGAAATTGACTTTAATCAGATTCAAGTTTTTTTAATGCACATACCATTCATCTTTATTGACTTAAGCCGAACGATGGCCGAATGGTAAAGCGCTGCTCTTCGGAACCGGAGTTCGCGGGCTCGAATCCCGCTGCTGGCATGAATGTTCGTAGCCGTTCGGAATCGGCTTTAAACCGTAGGTCCCGGTCTCATTAGTCCTCGTGTACAAAACAGTAGACCATGGCGCTCCAAACCAAACCAAACCAAGTTTTTTTATGTACAAGAAACTTTGTCAAAATATAAATAATTTCTGTACGCGCACACTAACAGTGATAGTGTACTTGCAGGGGTAGAGAGGATAGAACGATTATTATGCTCCGTCAAGCGATCAACTTCTACGAAGCAAGTATAAATTACAAAATAATTTTATACTTTAAGTAACACTCTAAATAAAAATATTTTATAAAATGTTATACTTTCCATTAGGGCTAAAAATAATTTTTTTTCCAGTCGGGAATTTTACAGAAATTCTACATTTATTCCTTGAATTCAGCACTTTCCCATTTCCGTCTTCTTGAAAAACAATGGCTAAATATTTCACTGTATTTTATTTGAAAACATCGGCATGCACCAAATGTATGCAATAAATTTTTTATATTCTCCATTTAATAAACGTAGAAAAATTGTTACTAAATGATACATTTCTTCAAAACTTTAGAAACAAACAGCATTTCCTATAGTACAGGAGTAAGCAACCATTTATTGAAAGAGGGTCATTTCATGTGGTGGCACATAAGCCATATGCCACACTCATTTCATTGAAAATCTTTTGGGGGAAAAGTGGGAAAATTACATTTTTGCTTCTATGTAAAACTATATTCATAATTAATAAAGATTGAATAAGACATATTAAAAAAAATATATTTTAACAGTTTGCGAACAGAACTATCTAAAATAATATATATGTTATTTTTTATATCCTTTGAAGCAGGGGTTCCCAGATTTTTTCACAATGGGGAGTATTTAAAGTTTTGCCATTTTTTAAGGAACCCCAATTTGAATATGTCTGCCATTAATGTAAATCAAGCACAAAAATGAAAATATTTTAGTGAAAAAAATAGTTATTAAAACTATTTTTTAATATCAATTAATGATACGAAAATATATATAAATTAAGTGTAAACTTAAAAAATCTTTATTGACTATTTAGAAATTCAATGTTAGAAAACCGATGAGCTAGTTGAGTCCCACGCATTTTTATCAAATAGAGGAAGAAGGCTTGATTTAGCTACTTATGTTTCTGGATCCACAGTGATTTTTGAACGATATTTAGCCTTTATTAAAGCGATAGCTGTAGATAGAGTTCTGAATACATAGGCTGTAGCAAAGGGGATGAGGATCCTTAGATATTTTCTCTTAAAGTTAAATATTTATTTTTGATTGAAAATTAAATCTGAGCAAGTAAATTTTGTCTTTAAGCTGCTGTCGTGAGATATTTCATTTGAATTTACTTCGTAAGAATTGAAGGAACTGTTATTTAAAAAAAATCAGAATAACGATATTAATAAAAATGTAATGAATGAAAAACATGCTCAAGTCTTTAATCCTTCGCGGCGATGCATTACACAGCTTGGGAATCCTTGTTTTAAGATTTTTTTTTTTCCAAATACGTAATAAATAATTTATGGTCTATTTCAGTTTTGGTCAATTGTTTCTATTCTGTTCATTGGCCTAATCACGTAAAAAATATATTTAACAGTATGCGTGGACTTAACTGTACGTTAAATGGTTTGTTACAATTTTCACTTAATTTATTTCTGCTGTATACAGTGCAAAACAAAAGTATCATTGGTGAATACATATTATGCTTTTATAAGATCAATGCCGAATTTCTCTTGGTACTCGGAGCACTTTATTTTCTATTAAAACATTTTGAAAGAAAAGAAATGATACAAAATTTTTTGTTAATAGTTGATACATTTACACAAATAAACAACATGAAAAATTTTGTATGTATGTAAAGTATATTCAGTTAATAATTGTAACAAAATCTATGTAGTAATTGAATTGGAATTTAGTAATTCCGTTATAATTTACTAGAGCACCCTGGTGTTTATTATTATCTTAGCTCTAATAAATAGCAAGAAATAAAGAAAGCAAAATTTTCAGTATATTTTAATTGCGTTTTCAGAAACTTCGACATGTTTAAGTGAAAGAAAACGTCGGTTTCTTTGATTAAAGCATGTTTAAATGTGTTCTCAAATAGTATTGATTGAATTTGAAAAGATAAAATCTTAACATTTTGTTTATGCAGCTTACCACGTCTTCGAAAGCATTTTTATCATATCATGAAAATAGGTAATGGTTTATGCTTACATTACTCGCATATATAAGCACCCTATATATTAAAGAGGTAAATGGGAAAAAATGTGCTTATGAGGCAGAAATATCATTATTCAAATATGTATTTAAGAAAATTGTTTTTCTTTGCAGGCCGCCAATTGGTCAGGTTTGGTTTATAGTAATTAAATGCAATTATTCATATTTTTGTGATTAAATGCAATTATTCATATTTTTGTAATTAAATGTAATTATTAGTATTTTGGTTAAGACATAGTCATATTTTCGCAAAAACTACACAAAATTTCCCCGGAGGCAGCAAACGGCCCATTGACCGTACATTGCCACCCCTGCTTTAGTGGGACCTCATTTAAAAAAGGAAAGTAAAGCTAAAAAGGTTTTTAAAAAATCGAATAAATAAATAAAATAAAAAATGAACACCCCAAAGTCGAAATTAAATAATCTGAGCATTACACTGGAAGAGTAAATAAAATAAAATAAACTAACCACTACTTTAAGGAGGGACCCCGTGACAGAAATATATTACTATCGTTTAAAAGACAATAAAATATTGCCGTTAATCATATCTGATAATGATCCGAAAATGATCAAATAGGAGGAGCTATAAGATGACGCCTGGAAATGAAAATGGGTGTATCCCAACAGGGGTACACTTTAGAATACGCCCTTCTTATTAAGAGATAAGTTGAGATAAATTGTGTTAGGAATGAATGCATCTAATTATTAATGAAATGTCTCTAAAGAATTTTGTAAAAGATTTATGAAAATACAAGTGTAATTCACAGTGTTAATTAAAATTTTATGTGGACCTTTGGTAAGATGAATAGCTTCATATAAGACTGGCATGAAATAAAAGATCATTTTCAAAATTTGTAATGAAAACATTTTCAAAGATATCATAAAACAGCAGTTTTCTTCCATAAATTTTGGTATATTTCCCTGTAAATGTCAAAAGAATTTATGTCGATCTCTTGACCTTGTTTTAACTTAAATTTCTGCTTTAATTACAAAATTATACAGTTGTCATTATAAATCATGTAATCATCCTCCAAAATCAAAATTTAATTAGGACAGTTTTTTTTAACTTTGGATAGTTAGAAATTAAAATTAAAGAGCTTTAAAAAATTTCCTCCATGTACAAAAGTTTTGTTCATGTGTGTGGCAACGACATTGTTGCGCTATAGTGTTGAGTTCCAGAGGATTGTATTCCTTTTTAAATGTAGATTTATATTTTGATTTAAGATAACACCATGTGAGTCATGTCATTTAGACCTTTCGTAAATATGTTATGCCTATTAACCGCTTGTCTGACTATCCCGAATTATCACGGTTTCGTATATATTGCAGTTAATTATTATCCCGAGAAAACTCGAGTGGATCAGAATTTGTCTGTACGATTTGTTATATAACGGTTTTACTCGACCTGGAAGAAATTAAAGGAAATATTCAACTTAAATAGGTTGTTTTCCAGGTTTTTATGGTTTTGCGGTCCTTTTGGCGGAACTGGTCACGTGTTTTCCCCTGATTAGAAAACGTATTTCAGAAAATCATCGTGACAAGTTTTCTGCTACACCTGGAAAACCCAGTATTAGTTCTTTACCACTCAGGCTAACCTCAAGGGATTTTGCAGATGCTATTCCTGGTGCTAAAAAAAAAATCAAATCCAATGAGAGAGTGCACTCTGTGCTCCCGTAAAACAGATTTCAGAAGCAAGCCAATAAGAAAAGAGACCACATACTATTGCGCAGAATATCAGGTATCACTTCGTGTTGTCCCTTGCTTCAAAAACTATCATACAAAGACAAATATTTAACTTTTTTTCCATTTGCCCGAGATGACTGATGATAGTAAGCTAATATTAAAACTAAATGCTTTTACTCCTGTAAAAAATTAAAAGTTCAACCTAAAACCTAGATATTTTGTTTTGTTTTATTTCTTTGTATTTAATAATAAAATAAAAAAATGGTATGGTTTTTTGCAATTTTTTTCAAAAAAATTTGTAACGGAAGTGGTTAAACATCGTAAAAAATTACTCACTACCACTATTGCATTTTGCATTATACTCTCCCAGTTACTACGAAATCTGAGTCGAAAACATCTGATTGATACAAATGAAATTTTCTTCAAAGAATCACTTTTAAAGTAGTTTCCCTAATATATGAAACTGTTGAATATTAGTGCATTTATTAGATATCTCAATATTGTACAATATTTTCTAGTTTCGTTGTTTTAAATATTTATAAATTAAATAAAAAGAGATAATATAACAGGGGAAATGCCACGAGATGTATTCAAGATTTAGCGAAATTTTCCTCCTTTACCATACATTAGAGATACCGCAAATTCATTTAGGGTGGTACATATGCCTTCATTTGAGATTTAAAACTAATGCATTTATGGTAAGAATTTTAGAGTTATATAAGTAATAGTCGTAGTTAACTGATATCTCATCCACACTACATTCATTATCAATTATATCCCCATTGTGAAGTTTTCCAAAGAGTAAGTGTTTTTTAACAGTTACATCGTTATTGCTTCAGTATTTCTAATACTCCATTCTGCATGGTAATAACTTTAGTTAAACAAGAAAACACTGAATAGTAGGACAATTAATAAATTTCAAATGACAGATAGAGAAAATATACCGAGTACAATAAAAGCTAGATTGCTAGACAGACTAATTAATCAACAAACTGATGTTTTTTGGCTTACTCTCAATATCTGTTTTTAGCATAACTTCTTTATAGTAAGACAACCTGAAAACAATTATAAAATCCTTAAAACTGAAAAGAAACTTCCATTGCAATACTGGCATCCCGTAATAGAATTTAAAATAATCTTTTATGATACGCACGAATAAAATAACAAGAAAGATTGTTCACGTATTAATATTTTAAACTCTTGGTCTCATAAATCTCATTTCATACTTTTATTTTAAGTAAAAAAAAATACTTCAAAATAATTCTTCGACAAACTTCTGTTACACCTCTTATACAACAAGGTCACAAAATGTAGCCTCAAATTTGATTTTGTTTTCGATAACTGTTGGTAAAACAAGGTTAACCCCTTAACAGTTTCATTTTTTTTCACGAATTGGACCCCACAAGTGTCACATTTTTTTATTGCATATTTTTGTCTATATTACATTTGTAAACTGGAGAGTGTTAGTAAAATTAATATTTCTAATTATTTTAAGCACGTATAACAACGTTTTCACAATAAATAAAAGTTTTCTCTGAAAGTGGATTTTTCTCTCTCATGTACGCCAGACAGGGAAGTTATATTTACAGTTGTGCAAATAAAAACACAAATATTTCCGATTGCAATTACTACACAGTTATTTTCGAATGCAATTCACTTAACCCGTTTTTATCAAAGATCAGATTTAGTGCGATAAATCTGGAGCGAGGGTAAGAGGCATAGTCCAACGTCACAGTCCAGACGAAAATACCTAGTCTCTTTTCTAATTCTTTTGTAGCTGTCAGTTTTCTTCAGTGAACATACACAGCACTAGTTTGCAGGCCTTAGTCTTTTGTTTGTAGGCGGAATTACCTCTAAAAAATCTCTTTTGGTCAGTTTCCCAAACCCGCAGCCGAACGATGGCCGAATGGCTAGAGTACTGGCCTTCGGTACCGTAGTTCATGGGTTCGTATCCCATTGCAGCATGGATGTTCGTAGGCGTTCGGAATCGGCTTTGAGCAGTAGGTCTTGGTCTCATTAGCCCTCATGTTGCAAAAAGTAGACCGTTGCACTCCAAACAAAACCCAAAACCGCAAGCCAAAAACTCAAAGATAAAATCTCACGGAGTAATGCAAAACCTCTCAAAAAGTCCACGCTTTAAAACTAAACAGAATACAGTTCGAAATCTAACATCTTGTGGACATCTATAATACTAATTTGACATTAAAAATACAAAAGTTACGGCTAAAACAGTGAGAATGATAAAGAAATCAGATTCCCCTTACGCCAATTCATTAAAGGCAAGGTAACAGTATTTTTAAATTATGTTGACGTTATTATAAGTTATTATCTCACACACACACACACACACACACACACACACACACACACATATATATATATGTATATATATATGTATGTATATATATATATATATATATATATATATATATATATATATATATATATATATATATATATATATATATTACACTTCCTAAAATCATATGGGACGTCAATCTCTACGCGATGAAAAAGCAACGGATTCCTTCTCTCAACGAAGAATGATGATTAATTGTGTGATACAAAAAAAAAAATTATCTGATTGATTTTGGTGTAGGCTGAAGTCTAAAAAAGCCTTTAATAGGAAGAAAAATGTTTCAATATTGCATGAATAATCCGTGTATTCTGCATAAAGATAAAATGAATATAAAAAGTATTTTTTAAATTCGAATTTATTTTTAAAAAAGTTACTGAAAATTAATAAATAATTTTAAAGCAGAGAATGAAAGAGAAATTGAGGAAGAACCTCCTATATGAAAATTGTAATGGGCTGAAAGAAATTCCTTGAAGAGATTCTATAGGATAAGGACCAGTTGTTATGATGAGTTATGCGACTAAACATAATAGCTTAGGACGCTCAATATATACCCATTAAGTATCAAATTATTATTTATATATAAATATCCCCGCATACAATTATACCTGCATCGAAATAAATAAATTACTTTAACCCTGATTCCGATTCACCCCAAGCTTTTATTGTCGCCTAACTCATCATAATTATTTACATCCGTAATTTTTCAACTAATGTTAAATCAATTATCAGAAATTTGAAATTTTGCAAATTATTTGTTTATTAAGAGTATTATTTTATTTACGTAGTGAGTATGGGAAAATCTGAAACATTAACAACAGTGATGTTAATGTCACATGTATTCAAACAGAATAGTTGGAAAAAGATGCTTATCTCGTTCTTTCTTTACAAGGATCCATTGCTTATTCATTTCAAAGACTCAGGTATCTCGATAACTGATTAAGGGTACTGCGAAACGTTGGAGAAATTACGACGTATATTTAAGGCGAAACGGGGTGATTCTGCTTCAATATAACACCCGTCTTCATATCCCGAATGGCATAAAATACAGAAATTACACTTGCTAAAGTGCAAGACACTCGAGCAACTACCTTAGAGTCATCAGCCCTCTCCATGTTGTTTTCCTTCCTTCGGTCTTTCAAAAAAATCCTATAAAGTTCCTAGTGGAAGGAGAAGTGCATCAGGCAATTTCAGACTTCTACAGATAGCGGAAATAAGGAGTTTAACAAAATGGATATATTGAACTCGGTGGCTTAATATTCACGGCCATTTTGCATGAGTGTCATACTAATCCTGGACCTACAGCGTCTACAGAAACTTTTAAATCACCTATTATACTTCTTAGGACACAAGCTAGATATTGTAATTGTGTCGTTTCCGAAAGTACTAATAAACTTTTCTACTTTTTCTTAACAGCAATCATATCTCTTAATTTTCCTCGCAAACATCATTTACGTTCATAAAATCTATCTTTAACGGATACAGTCTAAACAACAAATAGATACAATCTGAAAATACCAATATTTCAAAGAACTGTATCAAAAAGGTTGTTACTAGAAAGTTAATAAGAAACATTTTCCTCTTTACATGTTAAAAACCTCTAGAAAAATTCAGTACCACCATTATAATCTGTATATTAAGCATATGCATATTACCGTAGAGCTAACATTTTTAATACTGATATACAATTTTTAAAAACAAATCAATCGTAGTGTTTCTATCAGCTCTAACAGAAATTTCTTTATCTGCATTACTTTAATCAGGAAAAACTAATTTTCACATTTTTAGATTCGAAAGTAATTATCTCCTCATTGCCTTTAATATAAATCCCATTTTAAAAATTGACATTATTAAAAAAATAACCATCTACAGCCTTTAATCTATGAACTCTGTTAAACCACCTACAAAAAGAGTTTAAAACAGTGAATACCAGTAGATTACACCTGCTAATTATTCAGCAATGTTTATATATATATATCTGTGTGTACAGAAAATGGTAGAATAGTAATTGTTATTTTAAACATGTACTATTAGATAAAATCTATTGTTTTAAAGTAGGTATTAGATAATTTAAGTTTCAGAAACACTTTTATACACAAAATATTTCATAAATTTTTTTTGATATATTACCTGCCTGAATTTGTAGGTAGAACGTCACCATCTGGCCCTTTTGTATATGATTAAGTAAAAGCAAACTTTATATACAAAATATCAAAAATATTCTGGCTCATAGAAATCTGTAGTTGTTCAGTTTAATTGGTTGCTGAATGGTGGTGATTGGCGAAATACTAAAACTTAAACCGTGCTCAATATATCAAGATTTAAATAAATAGGCTTCAAATCCAGAGAATATTTTCATTGTGGCTAGACTTTAAATTTCACCTCAATTTTTCAGAAGTTATCCTTATTTTAAAACTGAAATTTTGATTTGATTTATGATATTGGAGGCTAATTAGAATAATAAGGAGTTATCTATGAAAATTTTCATATATTAAAATGGTTCTATCTACTTCGAATGCTATATTTATCTTACTAGTGAATAGAAACAAAAAGAAACTGCAAGTTTAAAATACTTAAACTATTGACAATATTTGCTTTTATTCATATAGTTTGATAGAGGAAATATTTCGTAATTACCTAACATTTTTATTAAGTATCAAACCTAACAACCCCTTACTTGGAAAATTTTTTTGATTTTTCTCAATTCTTTCATTATATTTAGAATTTTGAGCAATTTTAAATTTTCATTTGAATATTAAGATTTATGTTACCTGAGTATTATGTCACCTCATTATTATTCACATCCTGAGTATTATTCGTTAACTTAATGATATCCCTAAAAAATAAATTAACGAGCCCGATTTTTCTTTTCAAAAATAGATTAAGTTTGTTCAAAATTTCTTCAAATTGATTTCTTGAGACTCTCCAACCAAATACAACAGTCAAAACTTTAATCTGTGAAAGAAAGGGATGTAACAATCAACTCCATGTAACTACTAGTCAATACCAGTTACTACTCACGCTCATAGTAGTTGTCAAAATTTTGTAACTCTATTAAACTTTTAACAATGAACTTAGTACTACAAACATTGACCAAATGCTTTAGTTTGCAGTAATGTACGAAATATATTTCTAAAACTTGAAGGAAATATATGATTCAGAGGAATTCTGTACAGTAATCCCCAAAGAGCTATATTTCCAATAAATAAAACTTATAATGAAAATTTTAATTTTGAATTCCAATAAATATTTAGAATCAAAATATTTATTAGGACTATTACTGATATTTCCCAGATAATTGGACACTGGGGAGGGGGGATTTATGGTGGGTAATTTAAAGTAAATAACTAAACTACTGCTACAAATGCTGTTAATTTAATCTGAGCTTAGATTTGAAAACGCCCAATTTTTTAGACCATGTATCCAGAATTACTATATGTTTGCATTCGCATACAAAATCTTCATATGGAAAGTATTGTGCTTAAAATTTCTAAACTGGTGACATCCTAAACTGTCGTGCATTTTAAAATTGCTGGGTCAAAAAACATCTGTGATGCTGTTAGGTTTTGCTAAAATCTAAAGACAATTCTACAACAAAAACTTGATCGAATTAGGTAAGAGCAGCATCTTAATGCAGAATGCAATAAGCACATCTATGAACTTGGTGCTACAATTCCAAACTCAACTTTCGGGTAAAAAGATAACGTCTAATAAAACCACAAATTAAATGCCAAGACCAAATAAGCAGTCGAGGGGGTAAGTTTACATAAGCACATTGTAATAAAATATTTACATGGATTACATAGAAATTTATATGGATTTGCATAAATAAATTTAATAGATTTTATTTCTGGATGAACGTTTTATCCATTATACAAAAATAGAATTCAGTATCACAAAATGAGCTTAATGTACTGCTAAACATATATAACAATTTTTCCAATCTCTTACATAACCTTACTAGCTGAAATCTGTTAATATGTATTACAGTGAATAAAACGAAATGGAATTAATGAAAAATTTATATTATAAATTCCCTTTTAAAAATTTAATTATTGAATGAAAAAATTGCTTTTAGGAAAAAAGTTTTTAGGAATTATCATGTCATTGTGTTATCCTTATGTCATTAAAATCCTCTTGTAATCTTAAATCATACAATTTATTTGTTAAATAATCATCTACTCACATACTATACACAGACTGCACGATATCTTTTTGGCATTATGGACTACGATAAAAAATATTATTTTACAATATTTTTTCGACAGAAAAATATAGTAAAATAATATACAGAATATCCCATTTGGTGCTCGTTTGAGAGTGGTGACCAAAGCATGGTAAACACCTTTGCCCTTCCCTCATTTTGCTACTGGTACGGATCTAAAGCTAAAATATGTAGTTATGATCAGAAAATGTACTGATTAGAGTCTGTAACACTTATCGTAAACTTCAATTTTAATTTGTTTATATAATATAAATGGAAATCTTAAAATCCAAAAAGAAGTCAAATGGCATTATTAAAGTTAGTTATTTTGTTTCATGATGTTAAAGTGTCGTCTAAATAATCTCGTTATGATTTATCACCAGTTAGCCCTTAAAATATATATTAAAATAAATCATCTTAGTACCATTTTGACTCCGTATAGATTATCAAAGATGAATTTAAATTTAGAAGAGGCCTCAATTTTCCTTGAAAATTTAAAGCATATGCATCAATTATTTCTTAAATCTATCTATTCAATCTATAAATAATACCAAAATATGTTGAAATAAGTTTTAATTAATAGAAGGCAAAAATATTAGTAAATTGAAACTTAAATGTCAAAGAATTTTTTGAAAAAGAAAACTTTTAACTTTTGGTTTTTGAAAAAATGCTAATTTTTTATTTAGTTTTGCTTCAACTTATATGTTTAATTTATAGTTTCATAAAGCTCAATGAGTAATTTACAAAAACGCTTTATAACTTCCACGGTACCTTTCAAATGGTCATAGATACTACAAAGTGTTTTTATAAATTATTAACTTAAAGTTTTGAAACTTTGCACGAATGTACAATGAAGTATAACTAAAGGAATCTCAATAAAATACTTTTAAAACATCAAATATACATTTTAAAATAAATTTTAAAAAATATTTTTTGGAATTTTTAAAATACTTCTCAAGATTTAATTTTTCATAGATTTTTGCAAAGTTTTTGCCACATTTTCCTAATATAGATTAAAATGAACTTGTGCATCCATTTTAAGTTTCGATTTCATTGAAATTATTAAAACTTAAGGGAAAATAATAAAAAGTCCGAATTTTTCATGAAAACTTAAAGTAGAGACAAAATATTTTCTACAAATCAGCTATTCAATCAAACCACAAAATAATTTCCAATTTTGGAAAAATTACGTTTTGAAGTAATTATAAAGTAAAATCAGAAATTTTAAATTAAAAAGCAAAGAACCTTTTAAAAATAATATTAAAAAAATTCTATTTAAAAATTATCTCATTAATCTTTTTTTCACTGTGATTCATTTAGTTATACTTGTGCACTAAGTTTTATAGCTCTAAAAAGTTGCCTTTAAACTTTTAAGATTCACGATACCATTGAAAGAATATGATCTCCTGGCAGAACCCTTTTCTTTTTTTCTAAAAGTATATGTTAGTTAGATGTTAATTACATTATATAGGTGTTGGTAGTAGTAATGAAAATAAAGAAAGTGGTGCAGATAATCTTTGCATAATGTTATTTTATTTATCTAAATAATACCTTGTGCTACTACAGTCAGCAAATCTTATCATAACTTGTACAAAATTGGATAGGCTTACATTTTTTAAAATATTTTTAACTTTTAATTTTTTTACTCAAACAATCGCGATCTTTTTTTTATTTCTAATAAGAGCACTTGCCTTTATTTAACATTCATCTCTACACAATGCCGCATATTTTGTTGACCATTTTGTTATGGAAATACCATACAGGTGCCAATATTACCCCCTGTGAACAGGACCCGATCAAGGCAAAGTTAGGCCAAGGGCCTGGTAGTCTTTCGGCCACCCTACCTTCCTTTCAAGGCAAAAAAATAAAAAAATAGCTTATAAAAGAGGATACAAACGAATATATTTGGAGGAAAGTTTATATTAATTTTTTTATGTTTACATACATTTGTAGTACAGTCGAATGCCAAAATTCTGTGTAAATAAGATGATGTAAATAAGTAAGAGATGATGTAAGTAAGTAGAGTCTGATGCAAATAAGTAAACTGGAGTGGGTTTTAGATAAAATTGTCAACATTTTAACTGTTTTTATTTAATTTCTGAATAAGGTTTCATGAAATAATACTTGAAGAATTAACAAAAAAATTTTTTCAAATTTTGTTAATTAAATTATATAAAATTTAGTACTTAAGAACCAAATACTATGGGGCCCCTAAAATTAGGGGGCCTGGGACTAGGCTCAGTCAGCCTGTGCTTTAATCAGGGCCTACCTGTGAAGAGACAACACATACACATACTATGTCTACAACCGAAATTGAACGCTTTAGAAGTGTTGAAAGAAATTATATGAAAGGATTCTACGACTCAACTTTTTGGTTTTTCGGACTTGAAGCAACTCAATTTTGTTTATTTAGTTTTTATTTGGATTCTGAGAGCTGTGTTCATGAAGGAAGAAGGTGGAAAGAAAGGGGTGGGTTCTACATTTAAATCATTTTATCATTAAAGAAATTCTGTGTTGAACTTTCAAGAGTTTATTATTATGTGTGATGTGTTGAGTTTGGTTTCTATGTGAGGAGAGCCAGGAGTAATAAATCATCTGTCATTTTCACCTATTTTTCTGGTTTGAGATAAATCATAACTGAGATAACTCTTTTCGAACGATCCAGATGTAATCTGCAGCTGCACTTCACATTAAGCTTCTTTCAATATTTTGTTAATGTCGCCATATATATTGTAAACGATTTTTGGCATAAATACATTGTTCTAAATGGCATCAAAATAGAACTCGCTATGCTAGTTATTTCTGTAACAGAGAAGCCATGAACATAATGATATATCGCAGCTAGCACAGAATATTAGATACAGACATTAAACCTTGTTTACAGAGGTTAAGATTATTACAAGTAGCTTATAGATTTAATATATAACTACAGTCTACACTGTATTTGTTTATATCTTTTTAAATGTCTCGCTATACTTGTGAAGATATTTTACGGCACTCTAATGTTAATGTGAAACCCAATTTAGAAACCAGTGCTCTAAGGTAATATTTTACTCAAATGCTGCGTAACTTCCACGGTCCTCTTAAATTGTTCTATTCAGGCATCGATGTTTTCGCCAAGCGGCTGATGCAGCGCCAGTATCTGGAGTCGGTTGCTCATCTTGAGTGACTCCGGGGTATCGAAGGTGGGTAATAATTGGAGCAGTCTTTGTGACGGCTGTAATTTCTTCCTCATTTCGATCATCCGCTTATTAAATCAAACATCCCAGCCGCCGAAACTTTTAATCATTTCCAATATCGCCGGCCCTTTTACCCAAGTCCAATGGGCGCTGCTTTTTTTGCACGCTGCCTTTTTGCTTTTTTATTCCCCCGCTCGCTTTGCCGTGCGGAGTTTTTCGTTTTAATTTTTAGTTTTCGGTAGGGTTAATGTAAGCGATGCCTTCGAATAAAAATGAAGTTGTATGTAATTAAATCCGATACAATCGATTGGGAAAGGCTAAAAATCACATGGCAATGATCTTGTTAGCGCAACGCAAAATTCATGATTTTTACCTTCTTTGCTGTACTGATTTATGGGCACTTAGCTTTCGGAAAAATATATTAGTGGACTTACTGCATTAAATAAACCGTGTTTCATATTTATTTAAAATTTATATTTGTACATCGGAAGTAAAGGGCACTCTGTCAAAAATTTCAAATTTTACAAGAATGCATGATAAAGAGTTTTAACAGATTTGTTTGAATCGGGCTTCTTCTAGTAAAAAAAAATTATAAACTCCTTTGAGGTAAAGACATAGTGCCTGTAAATATATGAAATTAGCAGACATATGAAGTTTTAAGTCCAAATGGGTGTTTTTACCTCGAAAACATGTAGTCCATAGTATTTTTTCGTAGTTCGCTAAATCTCTCTATTTTAGGAAAAGGAGGTAATGATTTTATCGCATATAAAAATGAAGAACTTATACACAAATAGTCAAAAATCAGTGCTCTTTACGTCCAAAGTAAAGGGTATACACATATAATACAAGTCGTCTATAACTTTCTAAATACATGGATATTAATACGCAGTATTTGTTAAAATGATTTAAAAACTGTAAAACCTGGTGGTATTAACACTGAAATTGAGTGCGCCTAGCATTGTTAAAATTACTTATTTTGAACCTATGTTATAAATCAGCTTCTTTCAGTATTTTAATCTTATATCTCGCTTACCATATGATACATTCTCAATTTGCTTTACTGATTTGTGGCCATTTCGCTTATAAAAAAGTATATAGAGAACTTGCAGCATAAAAAAAGTGTGTTGCATCTATTTAAAGAATTCTATAATACTATATGTCAATAGTTATTTTTACAGACACTTTTTTTCTGCTTTCCCTATTTTTTTTAATTTCTTGATTTTGATAAAACAAATGTAACCGATACTTTAGAATAAAATGAAGTTTCATGTAATTAAATTCTGTACAATCAATTGAGAAAGGCTAACAAACACTTAGAAAAAATCTTGTTAGATCAATAAAATCATCATGATTTTTATTTTTCTTCCATACTGTTTTGTGGGCATAGAAAATTCGCTAGCGAAAAATACATCGAGATTACTTGTTGCATTTAATACACAATGCTTTACACTTGTTTAAAAGTTTACGTAATACATTAACCAATACCTATTTCTTTAGAAAAGCATATTAATTCGTGAGTTTTACACTAATGTTAGAATATATCTCATTACTAGAATTATTTAGAAATTCCATTTTGAGCACTCTATTATGAAATGGCCTCTTTCAGTATTTTAATCCTTTCGTTCAATTATGACATGAGTCACTCAGCCAATGTAATTAAGAATAGGAAACGAAAAATGAAAAGGTTAATTTTATAAATTCATTGAATGTTTTGTTTTGTTTTGTTTATTTAATTTTCCATTTAATTTTACTTATTATCTACTGTTTTAGTGTTCTGTTTTAATAGTAATAAATAGTAATAAATTTATAATCATATACTAATATAGAATGGAAACTCACTTGTACGAAGACGAGAGGTAATAGAAAATTCTTCGCATAAGTGAATAGGAGCAATCAATGAAAACATTACACCAATGCTGTACTAATTCAGTTTTTTTTTAAATAAACTTATATTAAAGCTTTAAAAATTATTTATTTTAACATCTGTAAGAAAATAAAGCTAAATGATTTTTTTTCTATATTAAATACATGCTGCTATTTAGATTAAAGAGAGAGAAACCTACTACGAAACCTTCTTATAAAATGCTTTTAAACTAAAATGAAACAAAACGTTAAAAGAAATGGAAAACATAAATTAAACGAATAATCTCTCATATGTTTTTATATAATAATGTAAATTGAACTTTTAAAACAGAAGACAAGAAAGACACAGCCAGATGCCAATGTGTTAGTTATGTAACTGAAGTCATATTGGTAAAGTTCCTTATGCTGGTTCTTAAAGCAATAGATGATTTTCACTTAATTTGTTAATTTTTTCTTGAAATCCGCTAATTAGTTATCTTGTGCCCAAGCTCTCTTGATGGAAATCAAGGCCGGTTTGGGATTATTATCCACCTCCGTAAAAGATGGTATTTGGCCGCCCCATACCAATACGGATTTCCACTAGATTCATAATTTAGTCCAATGTATACACGCTTACTATTATGTTTATATGACTACTCCATATGATTGACTATGTTTCAAAAACGTTAAATATATACATAATACATACATATATATATATATATATATATATATATATATATATATATATATACATTTATATACATATATATACATACATATATATATATATATATATATATATATATATATATATATATATATATATATATATAACAGTAAAAATTGAAGTTGGTCGGGGTTCTAAATCATGAGAGTGGTTTCGTTGTATTTCCGGTGTTGATGGTCGTGTGACAGGACGAGAGAAGTATTCCATTAGATGACGGAATGTGATGTGGGGCGTAAGGCCTAAGTAGGCTGTACGTATTTCGATTTGGAAATAAAAGTTGTTAACTACGACTATCTTATGTGACTGTGATTATGACTTTATATTGGTGATTGGCGACGAACTACTGAATATGTTACATATATATATATATATACATATATATATATACATATATACATATATATATACATACAGGGTGTCCCAAAACAACCGCATAAACTCTGCACAGCTAGATTCCTCGTTGGAAGTACATAAAAACTACCCAAAGAAGCGTTTCTGTACGATCCATAGTTTACGAGAAAAATACGAAAAACTAAAACATTCGCCGCGCATATCGCGTCATGCATGTGCGCGTGCCATGGAATGACGTTAAGCCGCCGTTGAACTGGTATTTAAAAGGCTGCATCTTGCAGCTACCGGTAGTCTTCGTATGGTGGCCATATATATATATATATATATATATATATATATATATATATATATATATATATATATATATATATATATATATATATATATATATATATATAATGTATTATAATGGATATCATTGCAAAAAAAGAAACAAAATACACTCATATACGGCATTTTGTTTCGGGGCTTTATTATTTATCAGTTTATCAATCATATCTGATAAGTCTAAATTTTACATAATTTGTTTTCAATTCCCATTATTACTATCTAGAAAAAGTAACAGCATAGTTTGGCATTAAAATTTATACATCATTACTAACATTTTACATATCTGTTTGGATTTTTAGTTGCTATTTCTGATAGTTTTAAAGAAAGATTTACTTAAAAATGCCCTAATATATTACAAAAGGATCTCTTTTTAAATAACAATATATGCGAAAAAACATTCGTTAAAACCTATCAAAGGTTTATGGGTACATTTATTACCAGACGCGAAAAAGCAGAGAAAGAAGAAGAAATATTTTTTTTCACTAAATATTTTCTATAAAATTCTCTAATACATACATTTAGTATACATTTGGGATATTCGAGCCCGTATGTTAGGCGTCGCATGTCGTACGAAGAGAAAATTTACGTAGTTCAAATTGGATCCGTCGCTACTGACAGTTTCGTTATATTTGGCTGCTATTTCATGTATAAGATTATTTAAATGTATTTGTGTAAGCATAATTATGTGAAACTTTGGTCCATGTTTATAAATATTTTACACAAATGGGAAGAACTGTTAGAACTTATACTAAAGAAACAATTCAGCATGTTTCCGATATTCATGACTAAGATTTTTTTTCTCGATTAAGATAGCAATCAAATAAGCACTAAATTATTTCAAAAGGGTTTTTACGCTCCCCTTATAAGAAATCTTGTAAAGTTTTTTTCACAGTAAAGTTATAGAATACATTTTACAAACATTTTTATGAATTTTAATAACTCTTTTCATACAGACATTTATCTTAAGTACCTTAACGCAATATACTTGATAAATATAGTATCAGAAAATATTCTTTAATTTAAAATTTGGGTTTATTGTAGTAAAACCTGGAGATCTATGAACGGCATATTACATACCGAAACTCCAGTACGTGAAAGAAAAAAACTACTTCCTGATCAAAATATTTTGCTCTTTTCAAATTAGGATAGAACATATATTAATTTCCTCTATTAAAAAAGCTTTTTCTTTACTCGGGAGTTCGAAAAAAATGCGACAGAGAAAGGGTTAATGTTAATTATTCTATCGAGTGCCTGTGTACATACATGTTCTGCACACATACTAGCCTCGGCCCAAACGGAAATGTCTCAGCTCTGGTTCGATCGTAAATGATTTACGAAAATACCGGCACCTTCGTTTAACTGAATAAAATTTACATTACGGGATCAAGCTTCTCTTTGTATAAATGGATATTTCGAATAATTAATTATTTATAGCTTATGAGAGTTTTGAGAAATCCGCTAACTAGTCACCTTGTGTATCTAAGCTCTCGTGACGAAAATGTCTCGACTCTGTTTAGATAGTAAATGATTTAAGTATGCATGTGCTCCTTCGTATAACTGAATAAAATTTGGAATACGGGACCGAGCATCCCTTTGTATAAATGAATACTTAGTATAATTAAATATCTTATAAGTGAATAATTAAATATTTAGGTCTTATGAGAGTTTTCGAATTAAATATTTAAGTCATATGAGAAAGCGAAATACTTCTTAAAACTGAAAACTTAGTTCAAATAGATTTCATGTAAATGAGTTTCCATTAAACAAAATAATATGAAAAGCATGACATTTCTAGGCTATCAACCTTTATATTTAGTTACAGAATTAATTGGGACAGAAAATAAGAGTTTTACAAGAAGCTGCTACCTTCTGAAGTCGAAAAGAATATTTTACTCATTTTTTAATATTCAAAATTTTTATGAGGGTTTGAAATTTTTTTAAAATAACTACAAATAAATGCTACGGAATCTTTTCTCGATAGATTAAAAAAAGATAGAATTCATTTAAATAAAATCTTGTGAAGTAAATAAAACATGGGTTAATGAATGGTTTGTGAAAGTTTCAAAAGTGAACCAGTATTTTTTTCTGAGTTTTAAATTACTCTGTTCTTCTAATAAAGCTCTGATTTTGTTTTCTCATATTTTAGAATGCATTATTTCAAACATGTAAAAGTTAATTTAAAAAATTAAACATAAAAATAAAAATTTATTGACAAAAATAAATATGTTTCCTACACACACAAAAAAAATCTTATAAACGTTGTAAATTACTTTGCATAAAAATTACCTTTACATAAAGAATCTGAAACTGCTCTTGTGAGAAGTGTACCTCTTTAATCCAAAGCTTATTTCAGTAATAATCAGTAGTAATCTGATTGAATAATAAATGAAATTTTTATATGAAAATTCTATTTAGTGTTTACATTTGTTACGTATTCTGCAATCAATTTATGTTAATTGCAATATTGCAGGATAGCATCAATCAACAAAACCATCTTTTAAAATATCATACGGTGTAAATGAAATCAATTATACGGTATGTTGCAGATCAAATGAAAAATGAAACTTTAATGTGAAAGTTGTACTTAGTATACCCATTTTGATAGGTATTCTACGAGCATTGTGTTAAATGTAGCAGAGTTTTGAAACCGCCTTGTAAAGATAGCTGCGTAAATAACATCAATTTTTTGGGTTTAGTTTCATATCCACAAAAGGTAGGGGAGAGTGGGGCACCTTGGAACATAGCCCACCTTGGGACACCTTTATTTTCAGGCTTTAATTTGCAACCAGGAATTAGTTCTCATGTATATTGATAGATGACATTACTCTTCACTTCTCAAAGAATTTTGATGAAATTAGTGCTTATAGGTAAGGAAAATTTCATTTTCTTTGTTTTGAATAACCCAAAATTACATCAATGTGCATTTTAAAAAGTAATTTTTTTGAAAAAAAAATAAAATATTTAAAATAAAGTGTACTGTTATGAAAGAAATTCATTTATTATTATTTCTATGCTAATAAATAAATTGTATTGTTAAGCCTAACTGTATAATAGTTACCTAAAGATACTATGTAAAATGGGGCAGGTTGGGACACACATAGATGGGGCACCTTGGGACATTTTAAAAAGTGTAAACAAATATCAATTCAAGCAAAATAATTAATATTTTGGTGCCTAATTTTTAATTGATTTAACATGTCAAAATATTAATTTATTAATCGTTTAAAAAAATGATGAGAACAAGAAAAACAAGCAGAAAGTATTCTGCTGTAAATGTTAATATGCTTGAATCAGCTGCAAATATAAGATTTGTTAAAAAATGTATTAACTTGAACAATTTTCAGCTATTTCTCTTTTATAACAGTTAATAAAAATAATTTGAACAGTATTTTGTATTTGTTGTTTAGTGTCCCAACCTACCCCATACAGTGGGTCAGGTTGGGACATTAGAAAGGTATTTTATTTCTTTTATTACTCTTTAACTAAATGAGATATTAAGTAGGTTTAATGCTTATAAGAAGCAGACATGATGACAATATATGCATGCATACTTATTTTTTTCAATTAGCTTTAAAAAAAATTCATAAAAATGTTTAAAAGTGTCCCAAGGTGCCCCGGTCTCCCTTAATACAAAGGGTAAAGTGAAACCAAATTTCATTAACAGCGGAAAACTGCTCCGTAAAACTATTACTCAGCTGCATGGGCAAAGGGAAAAAAAGTTCCATATTTCCTCTCTACCATCATCTCTACCCCGAGTTTTTATACTCCAAAATCTCTGATGTGTTAAATAGCGGAGTTCCCCCCCCCCCTCCCGCGGTACGACAGGAGGGTAGAAAATCACCCAGCATTTCAAATTGTACATTGATAACATGTTAAAAGAGGCGTGAATCGTCACCCTGTCCGATTAAGGAAGCGTTTGTCAATCATTTTGCTTCATTTGCAATGCAGACTCGGAAAACATACAGGGAAAGACGACGGATGGCTGAATAAAAATGATGTTGGCTATAGCACGCGGATTAATATTCACACAGTTGACTGAAGGTTATAGTTAAACTTGATTAGATTTGTTCAGAATTAGAAATGTGTCACAACGACCCTTCGTTTCATTAGATTAAGAGCCTAGTTATTTTGATACAAGAAACGGAAAAATTGCATAGAATTAGATTAACGATTATATTGATCACCAATTATACTTCTGAAGTCATTTCTGCATTGATGATTTACAGAACTGTACAAATTAATTTGGACAAGCACAATTTTTCACACGTGTAATTTAATTAGGATAAGTTCACTTGCATAGTATAACAATCTAGTATTTTTAGTCGTCTGTACACGTTTTGGCATGGATCTTACTGATTTTGAACATAACCTTTGTATAGTCATCACGAAACCAAACTTTTATAGAATTCTGAGTCATTTTTCTTCTGACTGAACAATTCATCTTACTAAAACGTGTTTTCACAATGTTGCACAAACTTTTCTATGGGAATATAAGTTTGAAAAATTTTCAGGTAACTTTAAAATTGTTAATTTCTATTGAAAAAAATTAAGAACTTGGAATTATGGCATAGAGTAAGATGTTACTGAAATGCACCATTACCGCTTTTGAATGTTTGCATAAAATTCCCAAGGTTGTCTTGAAGTATGGAAATATACATTTTGCAGTTGATCCTTCCTTCAATTGGTACAAAGCAACTGGTAATAACCCCAAAATATTTGCTTTGGAGGATTGTTTAGCTGTTTTATTAAAGATGTTTAAAGATGAGTTTTCCAGCGCCTCACGTGACAGATGTTGATCTAAACATTTGCCCACAATTCGTTTCGTCGTTGAATATAACCTCATTCCAGTCTTTTTCAATTTTGGATTGATGTTTCCTAGCTCAAGACAAATGATTTCAATAATTGACCCAGATATTTAAAGTTAAAATTTCAAGATTTTTCTTTTTCCCCCAGGGATAAGTTAATAGATCAATTACAGTAATTCAAGGTTGGAATCAGGTCGCAACTTATCTGTTATGGTGATTGGAGTAGAGAGTTAAATGATTATAAACAGGTAGTGTATTAGTAAAGGTCAATGCAAACTACATGTTCCAGTAAAATAAGCTAATAATCCCATCCCCCTTTATGCTGTAAGATGAACTTGTGCAACCTGATTTGAAGCTCGAATTACTGTAATTAATTTATTAATTGATCTCCCACAGAAGGAGATTGGTTTCGTGTGCAGCTCTAGGGTCTACTTTTTTGCTACATGAGATCCAAAGAAGAAGAAAAAAAATCTTTAAACTTTGGCAAACTTTGCAATTTGATATCTCGGTCAATTTTTGTCAGAGAAGTGGAACTTTCTATGTTACGATTCTTAGGAGGACTTCCAGGTTTTAATAAACATAGTGGTAAGGTACAAAAATTTAGGTTTTCTAATTTTCGTTAAAGTTGAATTTTTAAATTGAAAATACCACAAAAGGAAGACTTATCTTATTTGAAACATTTATCTAACTGGTAGTTTATGTCTACGAACAATGGTTGTGGAGAAAAATCCCGGACAAGAACTTTCCTGTGTACCCTGTATATATGTAGTTAAATCAGTCCCCAAAATCTAAATTATCTTTAAAGAATACTATACTAACTATACCAGTAGTTTGTAATATATCATGAATACAAACTAAAAATTGTGCAACCTGAACAAAAGGATTTTAAAGTTTGAATTGTTTAATTTATGTGAAAATGTGAAACACAATAGAAAGAATTTAGGTCTCTATCATTGTCGTTCCATTTGTGATATACCAAAAGTAGTGGTATCAAAATGCATAAAAATGTTTGAAGTTTAATATACTGTTCTATAAGTAATGATACTTATATTTTTGCTTAGAAATCACTCATCATAATAATAATTTTTGGGGAGCAAAATAAATGTTTGTGTTTGCAGTAACAAAAAAAGAAGATAAATGGTGCATACGACTTAGTATGCCAGAGTGTCACTTGATTAAATGCATGCTTATTTCGTAGCAGATACCATCTGAGCTCAGGCATCTTCAAGAAGCATTATGAAGTTAAATTTTGTATTTATTTGCAAAAATCAGGATTGGACACTTCGACATAATTTCAACTTTCATCTAACAGACAATGATCAACACATCAGCGACTATTATCAAAGAGGATCGCAATAATAACTACAAGTTAAAAAGAAGCGCATTTCTAAAGATGGCTTCCTATTACACCATGATAATGCAAGAAGATCATATATTGCTGGTTGCATATGTGTTTTATGAAAAAACGCTATAGAGATCATATCGCACTCTCAAAATAGCCCAGATCTCACTCCGCAGTTTCTGGCTGTTTCCTCAGTACAAGGAACAACTAAAAGTCCACCATTTCTATATATGCATATTTATATTTTAATTTGATATATTTCCTGGGGGAGAATAGATGTACCTCCGAACATAGGAATAATTTAAAGTGCAAAATCTAGTAACAGGGGACATTTTTCTTTGTCAAAAAATTTTAAGAGGCCTGTTCCTTATTCTTCCCTAAATATGTCAGCTTTAATGTCGCATTTTAATTGATACTTAGAATCTAAAATTTTAATATCAATATTTAAAGAATTTCTAAATAAATTGAATCTGTGTTTAAATTCATAAAATAGAAAAAAATCTTGTATTAAAAAGCTCAATTATGATATCAAATTTATTCAAATTTTTATTTAACAATAATAATTTCCTTGGTGGACCGCAAAAATTAAAGAACCGCTTACGACCAACGGCTAGCTAGTTGAACAGCACTACTCTAAAGGGCACCAAGAACAGACGTTCCCACAATGTTGAGACAAAATCTTTTAAAGGAGTCTGAAAAGAAGAAAAACAGACAGCAAAAGTACAAGTAGATACGGAAGCGGTCGAAATCAGACCGGTCCATAATGTCTTTTTGAGAGGAATATGACCGCATGATGACAGATAAGTACGCTCAAATGTGTGAGGCAAACTGATTGGTGGTGTAATTCTTTTCCCGAGATGAGGATGGCAGTGAACTGAATCAGATGACTCTGGAATTGCTTCGTTGAGGAAGCTCGATTTGTCTACAAAACCAACGGAGTAGCTCATGGTAACTTAAAAAATAATGAAATTTATTTTTATTACACACACACACATATATATGTGTGTGTATATATATATATATATATATATATATATATATATATATATATATATATATATATATATATATATATATATATATATATATATATATATATATATATATATATATATATATATATAAACCCTTTGTACTTTGGATCAGTTGTACATTGATAACTCAAAAATTTCAATGCTATATGTTTTTTTCCTCAGGTGGCCTCATTCATTAGTGGTCCAAAGATTTTTATCAGTAAATTGTTCTGTATATTTAAATGTATTAGTCCTACATCCAAGATATTATTTTTATCTCCAGATGAGTGTAAATAACAATTGTTGAGATAGTCTAGCTGTTGTACCTTGGACCAACATATCTGTTTTATCTTGGTCCTAGAATTAAAGTATAAAGCCCCGAAGTATCCAATTTTTTTACAGACAAATCAACTTCTTATGCCAGTATTTTAATTTTTATATCTATTTTTTTATTATTTCCATTTGCCAAATATCAAGCCATTGAGCACCTTAGGCGTAAAACGATCGTATATATCTTAACTTTTGTCTGTATTCAAAGTAAAATTGGTTTCTTGTATGTAAATTACATTTTTAAGCATTCTACACATATATTAAAGACGAATACCTATGCTTTTAGGAGTTGAAAAAAATCCGTATATTCAAAGTACATCATGGTGTTATACCTTGGTCCTAATTATTTTGGGGGTATTTGACAACTATAGCAAAAATATCTATAAAAACTCGACAATAAAGCGAAATACTTTCATTTCAATAAATTCCAAAATCATTAAAAATAATAATACAAATGGTACAATAAAACGATAAATATGTGATACGAATGAAAATATATTTTAAATTCCTTGTACAAAGTAAAGGAAGTACTGTAACCACGAACGATTTCAATGTTCAATTTTTAACGGAAATATACTAATGTTCACCATGCTTGAACGAATTTTGACGACTTTCAGTGTTTTGTCTGAATGTGCGTACAAGAACACTTTAATTTTGAAGCGTTAAATGTCCATTGGATCATTTCTGAACTAGATTTGACTAGTTTCCTCTTGATGTACGTACATTATAGCTTCTTAGTAGAAAATCAGTGAAGAGCTGTATTAAGAGGTTAAGAAAGAAACAGGTTTTTTGATACTCTTAAGTCTGGATTATAATACATTTATTAATATGAGACGAATGATTAAATATGTGATGTGCACAAGAGAATAATTAGTTTGCATGCAAGCTGCTTTTAGTCAAAAGTTCATACACTGCGTCAATAGTCACTAACACACAGTTTTTAAGAGAGGTCAACTGAATCAGGATAGTTACAGGAATCCCTCACTCCAGAAGAAATAAAAAGGTGGGACTCTTAATTCTGGATTATAATACATTTATTAATATGGGAAGAATGATTAAATATGTGATGTGCACAAGAGAATAATTAGTTTGCATGCATGCTGCTTTTAGTCAAAAGTTCATACAGTGCGTCAATAGTCACAAATACAGTTTTGAAGAGAGGTCAACTGAATCAGGGTAGTTACACGAATCTCTCACTCCAGAAGAAATAAAAATGTGGTAATAAACAATTCACATAACATGAGTCTACTGATATTGAAATCCGAAATTATATAGCTGCAAGGCTATCTGAAGCACAAGAGCTTCTACAAAATATGACCGGGGATTGACGTTTCTCAGAGCAGGCACTCTAAAACTGCACTAGGATCTAGGTAACTCCCTAAAGCTATAAAAAAAATTTAAAAAATAACAAAAAAATCTAATTCACGAAGACATCGACTACCCTCGACGCGCTGATAGAACAATCCCTTTCGGAATCTCTAGTGTGAAAAAACTCAGCTACAAGGTCGGTCGGAAATTCCTTTTATAGCCAAACTCCATTATTTCCTGAAAATTCGAGAAATCACTCGAATGTTCTGGAAAACAAGAGAGCGAACATACGCAGCCCAATATCAATTTCGCAGTGGTAGAACCACACTTCTTTGCTGGGTCCGGGGACCATAGACGATCACTCAGAAATGAAAGGAGGGGGAAATCATTTTTTTTTTATTTATTACGGCAGAGAAAAAAATTTAATTTTGAAAATGAAATTTTTTTCTAGTTAATTTTCAGTATAATTGATATTGCAAGGAAAGATTTTTAATGTTCAAAAATTATGAAAACACAAACTATTTCTTTTAAGGTTGCTTTATGAAGGGCATAGATCTATCAAATAAATAAAAATTATAGTATACAAGAAAAGTTTCTAGTTTTTGTATAAATAAATAAATAAGTAAGTAAGAAGAAAATGTAAGTATGAAAATATTTCATAATTGGTAATTTAATTTAAAATAATAAATAGCTTTATGTCCAATACAAATACATAAGAGATTAAACAATGCTCAAATAATCTTTAAATTACACTGTTTTTAAAAGTACAAAGTACAAAGTAAAATCAATTTCAGAAAAAAAATTTGATTTTACATTTTGTATTTCATTTTGAATGTAATAGAATAAGGTGTGATTTCGCTATTGTTTTTATCTGAAAATTGTTACATGTCAATAAATATTTAATACTTATATTACCTAACTTTTATTTCTAAGATATTCATTTGGTAATAAAACTATTTCCTATTTGCTTTTTGTACCGGGTACATAAAAACTATTAATAAAACTTACCAAAATTTTTCATTTTAATTCAAAAATTGTTAAAGACAGTATTTCATTAAGATAAACATTTCTTAAACAATGGAGAAGTAGAGCTTATATATATATGTGTGTGTATGCATATTAGATTTTCAAACAATAAATATGATTATTTTTGCCAATAACACCCCATTAAATAAGCTTTCATACAAATATTGTATAATCCTCTTTCTTTAACATTGTGTTATCTGCTACATTTATATGGATTATTTTGCTAAGTTTTATCTGCTAAGGGTGAAAAATATTTACTATTTTTTATGCAATGAGAGGTGACTAATGATCTTTCGTAACAATGTTGGGAAACTTTCCCCTCCAATTCTGATTACATGTATATATACTGAACAATAAATATCGCTTGAGGCGCGGCATGCGCCTAAATCGAATGACCAGCAGCCATCTGTCATAAGGAGGTCATTTCAACCCTTTGCCCTCCCTCCTTAACGATAATTGCCCCAAGGGGGATACCATGAGTAGAAAGGGATGGAAAATAGTGAATGATATAATTTGGGCTATCTTGTCCATCCTAAGCATTATTTATCTAGTGGTGATCACTTATCTAAGCTTCTTAGCCGACAAATTCAGCTGGGATTTGTTGAGAGATTACGCGTTTTGTCTAACAGTAGCAGTCAGTTATCAAAGTCAGAAATGAACTTCTCTGGATTTTGTTTTTCCTGACACGTGCTTTATGTGTAACTGTTTAGAAATCACAATATACAAAAATGCTTTCTTTTAAGCACAGTCAAAAAATTACTCTCATGTAGGTATGTATACACTCATTAAAAAAACTCCTATTTCCCTAAGGAAGTTTCCAAACTCAAATAATAAAATTATTCATGCAACTTTTGCTGATAAAAACAAATTAATAACTTTTGACATTTCCATAATTAGATTGCAATATGTCTCAGAATTAGAATTATCTTTAAAAAAGCTGTATATACAATGGAATCTTGATCTGTCGTTTTTTAACGGGCGAAAAGAGAAAACGATGAATGCGGGAAACAATGGATGTGGGAAAAAGGTGAAGAAATTCGGTGTAACGTGACTATGACTAAATTATTTACAACATTAATTGGATATACTTAATATTACATAAAATATAGCTTATACTTAGAACGAATATTTTGTAATTGATACCTCTTTTTCTACAAGTCTATCGCCTTGCAGCAAAGAATGAAATTCTATCGCTTCTACTTCTGGAAGTGCATAATCACTGTTCTCATACATAAATTTATCATTTTGACAAAACTTTTTGAATTTTAGAAAAACATGGTATTAACTCTGGTTCGTCTACGCCTGCTTTCTTTTTTTTTTTTTTTTTTCGTGATCTCTCTTCTGGTTCTTCTGGCATAGGACTGTAATTTTCTCAAGTTACTAATGACATTGAAATAAATTTATTGACTTTTCTAATTTAATACCCATAAAATTCTATGAAAATATAATATTGAAGAATTTTGTACATATGCAAAAAATAGTTCATTACTAAGCTCCTGAGTAGGGAAACAAAACTGTATATATTTGTTCTAACTATAAAATACCAATATGTAGAAAATGTACAAATATATATTAAAAAATTTGTCCAAATTGAGCTTGAACTGTGTAAGGGACCTTGAATGGTAAGAAACTAAACATTTCTATTAAAGTTGTCTATATATTTTTCTAACTATATATTTTTCGAAATTGTAATTTATTTTATTATTTATCAATTATTATAACAATTTAATAATTAAAAATTAATAAATGTCATTGTGTAGAAATACATTGTACTTTTTGAATAATAAAGTGGATTCATATTTAATCGTGGTAAGTTTTACCTAGCCTGCGGTTTTAGGTAGACCGAAACTCCTACGGTTCTAGTGTTAAATATTAAATGTAAAAAAAAAAAAAAAAAAAAAAAAAAAAAAATTTACTCTTCGTTCTGTTTCTAAAAGAAAATGGGGGAATGCGCCGTTCGTAGTACACATTATCGAAATCAATAACATCCATCTCCAGTCGGACACCTTTTCAAGCAGCCAATCTTGCGAAACGGCCTGTCACCCAGTCAGATGAGACGTGGAAAAAGAGTTATCAAGCTGATAGCAGTAAAACAGTGTCTGGAAAATGACGCAAACGCTAAATTACAGACCTCGAAACGTCCAGTTGAAGTTGGCGAGCCGCGTGTTCCAGTGCGGCTGATTTATGACCAATAATGGGCCGCGTAATCGTCTCCTCGTGGTAACTAGGATCATCATCAAATCTGGCCTCGGCAGCGGGGGTGGGATGAACGGAGCCCCTCTAGAGCCTCCACCATCCACTTATTGGCAGAATACTCATCGGCAATGTGGTCAAGAGGTTCAAAAAATGCAGTTACAGAAAACGATAAATGGCGGCGGAATCAATGACCTGAGGTTAGTTGCGAGACGAACACGAGAGTCCGTGTCGATTTAATGGGACTAGAAGAAACTGTAGTACGGTGCGGCTAACGATGAGGTTGGTGTTATTACTGATAAATGATTTGCGTGTAATTGGGGAATTAGAAGACGAAATTTGGGGCCATCGGGAGTAAAGAAGGAAATTTATTTCCTATACTTTATCGTTTTATCGTTTAGGAGTCGAGAAAGTTTCTTGATTACTCCTTTTGAACTGATATGAGTTATAAGCTTTGATGTACAAGATAACTGGCACAAAAAATCATGTGTTAAGAAGTAAAACTATATATTTCTTAATACCCTTTTCTCCCAATTTCTGTAAATTTACATTTCAATAAATAAGAAGGTTTTTAAAAAGATCATATTACATTTTTTATTTGTAAATATACATTTTCTTAGGAAGAATGTAAGTAAATTTTATTCACAAGGATATGAATAAGTATATGACACTTAAAGAGAGTATAACGTGAAAAAATACATGTACATTTCTTCTCAAATGTTGTGTTTAAGCTATGATGAAAGAAAATATTTTCTATGCAATAGTTTTAAAATCATTTAAACATCAATTTCTTAATTTCTCATAGGAGAAAATAACATTGTAATTGTATTGTATCTGTTTAAAAGTTTGACCTCAAGATTGTTATTAATACTGACAATTTTTTTTATCTTCCTAAGTTAGTAATAATTAGGCTTTTAATTAGAATAATAATGTGCTTGTTGGTGAACCACGCCACGATTTTCCAAAAACAGCAAAATAAGCTAAAAGGCTGAAACTTTATCTGTGGATTTTATAACCAAATTGTATATCTGAATCAAGTTTTGGACGTAATCAATCAGATACTCTAAATATTGGTTGCATAATACATAGAATTGAGTTTAGTGAGTAGGAAGAATATTTCAGGGGGACATTTATAAAGAAACTCAAATAATATCCTGTCCTGTTTTCAATAGATTTTGCTGTGGTGTAAGAATAAATTATTGAATTAAGAGTAAAAAACAAATTTCATTTTATAAACGATATACTTCAAATGAAAAAGTCTAAGAAAAAGCCGTAAGCAAAACAATACTTTATTGAACTTTTAGACAATCTGAAAGCTGACAGTATAACGATTGTAGACGTTTTGAATCATCTTTAAGCAACATCTATAATGAATATAAGTCCATAGTCCGAATCGAAAGTTAACAGGGAGAGAGAAATATATATGCAAACATATATACACCTGCTACATACTATTTATACAGAAATGTAATCAATAAATATTTTGTTAATTATGTTAACTAACAAATATTGGAACAGATAAATATAGAATATAAATACAGGGTGCTTAGCCAAGGCCTTAACTGGCTTTTTTCGTCACAACAGTTAGTCGTAGACTTATAATTAGAAAAATGTTACATATAAGATAAGCATATTCATTTTATGGAATTTTTAAATTTTTAAAAAAATTTGAAAAATATTACAAAATCTTAATTTTTATGCGTTGTTTCGTTCCCTATCATTATATTTAAAAAATTTAAACTCATCCTAAGTACCATACCACAAAAAGTTTTACTCCTTTACAATAAAAGGTAACCAATATTTAAATTTAAAGTTCGAAAAATTTTAGGATTTTATCTTCCTTCTTTGAGAGATAGGTTAATAGATTACAGTAATTTAAAGATGAAATCAGATTTCAACGTCTGTTTAATGGCGAAAGGCAGGGAGAGATCTTTTATTTTAGACGGAACGTGTACCCATTGTAAAGTGGATATATATTGTATTATCCTGTAAAATAATGTTTTAATCCCATTCAAGAGACGTCGCAACCAGATTTTATCCTTGAGTTACTCTAAATAATCTTTTAAATAATTCCCGAAAGAAGGAGAAAACTTTTTTTAATCTTCGCATATTTTGAATTTAAATATTTCGGTCAATTTTTATCACAGAGAGGTGGGACTTTTTGTGTTGTGATTATTAGGAAGAGTTTCAAATTTTACTAAATACAGTTCATGCTATCAAAACCGTATAAACTCTTCACAACCAGATTCATTGCGAATGACAAAAAATAAATAAATAAATAAATAAATAAATAAAAATAGAGAGTGAACTGTACCTCTAAGACTCATAGTTTTTGAGAAAAAGGCGAGAGAAATTGCATAATGTCGTATCCAGTTTATGAAAAAAAAACCTTTATTTGAAAAACGGACAGCAATATTTGTATAATTTTAAATAGGAAGATGTTCGAAATGCATATGTATACATGAGCGCCTTAGAATGGCTGAATGCACACGTTCCAGCCTCGTAGTGTCTACTAAAGTACACACACCGTGAGGACGTGCAACTAAGTCTATCTCTGAAGTAACTAAGTCTCGATAAAACAATTCCTTCTAATGGCATAATGGTAAGAAATCTAAGGGGATCAGATTTGGCGATCGTGGTGACCATAAAACAGACCCCATGCGAGTAACGATGCTCCTGTTTCGAATAAGTTTTTTTAATTCGTTTCGCAAACCGGATATGACGTCATACATATTCTCTCACATTTTTCTCGAAAATTATGGTTGGAAAGATACAAATCTTCGGATACCTTTTGAGTATTCCAAACAACGAATTTAGCTGTGTAGAGATTATCCGGTCTTGTAGGGACACCCTTGTAACAATAAGTTACATTCGGTGTTTCAACATTGTTTTACCTCTTCTTGTAAGCTTTCGTCAAAGACATAACAGGACCGGTTTGAACTAGGAAGAAACTTCGGACTTCTCCCAACCAATATAAGATCTCGTTGGTTTGGCGGGATTCTGCCCCTCCATTCTAGAGTGGGCCCCAGTTTTTTCTCCGCGGGGCAGTCGGATTTTTTTAGAGGACAAGGTTGTTACCAGAGGAAAGAACAGGGTGAATGCTGTTGGCATCCGCTGCTTTCGGGTTAGACATTATTTAGAGCAACACAAGAAAAGGAAAAGCGATTCCATTTTTGTGTGTGTGTGAGAGAGAGACGGACGCTGAGTCGAGAGGAGTCTTCCATATCTACAAATGGTAAGTTGTATTCCAGTTGTATTCGTTAGGTACTTAATTGTATAAAATCATTTAATCAAGACATATTTGTCCATGTGTTTTTTAATGAGATTTAATTTCTTCTTTCTCAAACAGTAGGCTAAGGTAACATTATTTCCACAACCCTATATAATGATAGAAAAGGGAAAACACATAAAAATTTAGATGCTGGAAATTTTCGCAAAGTTGGAAATTTTAAATTTAAGTATACTATAAAATAAATGCTTATATTATTCAAAACATTTTTTTTTATTGGAAGGATGCACCTAAGACTAATGATTTCGGAGAAAAATTCGGTTAAGGACTTTACTATGCATCCTATATGTTCACAATACTTAAGAAAAGTATTTTTGCAATGAATTTACAAAGTAATTGATATTTACATAAATTTTACATAAATTATATACATTCTACTTAGTCGATCATTACATGGCGCACTTTCATATATCTTAAATTCCTTAATAAAAGAACAGAAATGTCTATGTAGGCGTGCATTTAAAATCTTGCATTTTATAAGAAAAGAGAGTAAACTAAATCAAATTGATACCCTAGTGTCTAAAGTGAAATTGACATTTATAAACATAGAAATAACTATGTAGGCGTGCCATATTATAAAACATAGAAATGACTATGCAGGCATGAGTTAGAAGTATGTTCTTTACAAGAAAAAAGGCGCAAAAAAACTAAATTAAATCGAAACAGATACCTGGTGTATAATGTGAAATTAATATTCTGGAAATACACTTCTATTATAGATATTTTCTGAGAATTTAAGCAGGCACAGATTTAAAACTTTATCTACAAATTTAACTTTGAAAGTTACAACTATTTAGGAAAAAGTGATCATTTTTGGCACAATACAACCTTATTACGCATGATATAAATATTTAAAACTTAAAAGTTATAAATGAATAAACGATAGTTTGTTATTAACTTTTATCAAATATTACACTAGAGGTGAATTGTAACTAATTAGTTAAGGTTTGATTTTAAACGTTACGATACAGGACCAACTGCTTAAGACGGGTCTTTACCTATGTTGGATCCCTTTCGCTCTATGTTAACTTATGTCAGAAATAAATCTGACCAGTTTGCATTTTAAGAATCCTTTAAAAAATTATAACACCAGATAGACGGAACAGTAAATTCTCTAGGATGCAATCTTTAGCTTTTTATAAAAAACATAAAAAATAATTTTAAATTATTTGGGAGAAATTCTGGTACACTCTATTTCGAATATAAATAAAAACATTTAAGGCAACCGACCACGTTCGATACCAAAGTTTTTAAATAAGGTTTTTATGAAAATATTATTTTAGTTATTGCAGAAATAGGTTATAAAACATAGAAAAATATGAAAGTAAATATAAATACATATATATTGTCTTAAAAATTGGCAAAAATAAAAAACAAGCATTTTTTTAAACTTTACGCCAACACTCCTAACTAAAAAAATACGCAAAAAATATCTCTTTTACTTGAATAAATGTAGACATATATCCATTATGTATGTATTGAACCTCCAGAATGAAAATATTCTAAAGTATAAATGAGTTATAGACAATCAAGTAATTTAGAGCAGAAATTCAAGAAAAAATAATGAAGCTTCTAACATAAATGCCCATAGCTCATCTCAAAATGAATATATTTATAATCCTGAGGCTCAATGCATACATAACATCTTTAAAAATATACAGTTAAATTCTAATTAAATTCAAAAAATTATTTTAGAAGTTATGACTGTTGAGGTGTGGTGGTGCAACAAAAATCACATTTTTTCAGAAATTCAATTTAAAGATTTTATTGAATAAATTCGTGAAGTGCTTTATAATTTGATAAACATTTAGAAATATACTGGAGTAATTTAGTTATTTATTTAGAAGCTATAATACGCTATTTACGATGTTTTTCATGCTAACCCTCAAAGTCAAGCCCTTTAACTGCTCACTTCTGGTATCTTTTCGACACCGGTGATGATTAAACAGCTGTATCATGACTTCTAATGACTCTAGAAACAAGATAAAAACTATTTTTGAAAGCTAAAAGACTGATCTTTAAAATAAACGAATAAAATTTTTTCGATATTTTCCACGAAAATTGCTGTTTGAAAGTGGTCGGTTATCTTAACAGACATAAATTAAAAATAAGGAGAATATAACATTCTAGAGAATTTGCTGTTTAATCACGTGTTAAATTTATTTCAAGAATTCTTGAAATGTAACGGAATTATTTTTTCCGTAAGTTAACATGGAACTGCTGTAGCTCAGTTGGCAAACACGTTGATCTCAAAATTGGAGGGTTGGGAATTTGAAGATGAGCCAGCCAAATATCCGCTGTGTTCATTAATGGTGGCTAAGGTACGTAAAAAATAGATTCTTGGTTGAAATGTCCTCCATATCTCTGAAGGTAGAGGCTAAGCTTAAAAGGTCTTCTACATGGTAACCGCTTCTCATTTGCGATGACCCCGCTGAGGACAATGTTAATAGCTTCCGCAGCATTTCTTAAGCTCCATGTGCTACCCGAGTGGAGCTAAATGAGTAACAGCTTCGCAGAGTGTTTGGTGTAAAGATATCTGTGTTTATTTACAGCTGCTATGGACAGAAAGAAAAAACATTGAGAGGAAAAAATCCAACATATCAGGTACAAACCCACCTTAAAGAATAAGCATCTATAGCTTTCGATCACACAGTATTCGTTTAGGGGAAGCAGTTCCCTTCCTCCTCTACCCTCAACTAAAAGAGACAGCTTTATTTGTTAAAAATGTTATAGCACTGTAAATCTATTTATTTTTATAAAACTCGAGAATATATGCTTTTATTATAAATATAAATTTTTTATATATCATATAGAGTGGACATGAATAAATCAAAAAGTCCATAACTTTGTACAAGTTATATTTTGGCATATTTATACAATATAAAATATACAAATAATAGATCATCTGGTTCAAATTTGGAAAATATGCTCATAATGAAGATTTGAACTTAACTTTATAGTTTGATTTATTAAAATTTCAGGCAGCCAGTCATTAGATGAATTTATACGGAAAAAGCCAAAGCGTGTCCTGTGTAACAAGTTGCTTTTTTTGTTGTTTCGAAAGGTTACAAGACTCATGTAATACAGTGAGAAGTAAAGTTTAATCACTTTTCCCACCATACTTGTCTGACTACTATAACCGGTGCAAAAGGAATGGGATCATTTTCTCAAGCACGCTCTTTAGTAGTGAATGAAAACAGCATTGATGCTTAGTCATATGCTAGTCACGCTTCCTGGCTATTAAATTTGCATTTTGACACTTTATTGCGATATACATTTACTTTAATCTAACCAGCTTTTATTCATAATATTTTAGATGTCTGTAATTCTATGAGATTTTGAGGATAAATACTGCGCGGTAACTTTTAACCCAAATTTTTCAATGGGTGAAATTGAAAACTCAAGCACCGTTATGCCCCCCCCCCCAAAAAAATGACAGTTTAGTTCTAATTTTAGTTCTCATATTCATATTTAATTTCTTTCTTTTAAAAATAAAATAACAGAGCTATAATTCATACCAAATGAGCATACTTTACTTAATTGGATTATTTATTGATTGATATTTCTTTATAATAAGTGCAGAATAAAGTAAACTAGTCAATATTAAAGTCTATCTTACAGTGTTTGTCAAAATGAATAGGAAATATCTATTCTAAAGACCAGTATTTCTCATTTTTTGGCACATCAAACGAATCAAAAATCATTTGAGGCACACTAAATAAAAATAAAAATAAAATTAAAATAAAATAAAAATAAAATAAACAGGTATACAAATTTTGAAAAGATTCTTAAGTATCCCTTCACGTAATTACAAATACCATTTCAAACTAACAAAACTAATGTGCACTGCAGTTAATATTTCAATATTTATATATAATAATTTATGCTGATAATATTTATGTTTAACGGACCTTTGTTTAGTAATCCACATTACAAAAATAGAAATATGGACTGCACTGTGTAATAAACGCTGGAATATTCGTAGATATACTTTGTTTTTTCTTCAAAATCTTGTGATTTTCATTGCAAAAAGATTTTCTTTTTCTTTTCACTATTGTATTAAGTTTTACCTATACAAAAAAGTAAAAATTAAGATTCTTCCTCGACATCTCTTTACAACATCAACCTTCAATTTCTTCTCCTACTAAATATTGAGTAGAAAAACATGCACGTCGTGCTCGCAGATTAAAAAAAAATCTTAATCAAAGACTTTGTAGTCAAATGCCTACACATCGCGTTGAAAGCAAAAGTTATAGTGTGTAAAGGAAGCAGAACTCCTATTTTTGCTCGGACAAAGAAATAAACTTTATAGGGAAAAGAGTGAACAAGGAAAATGATACATGATAAGTAAATTTCATACTAAAAACACAATACTGTGTTACTTTAATTATTTTCTAAAATCCTCGTTTGAAAATCTCTAATGTGTCTCTACATACAGGTTAAAAATCACTGCTTAGACTTAAGATCTTATTCTACTGCTGCATGAGAAATAACTTGCTCAATAAGTAGTTACTATAGTCTCTGTCAAATAAAACTACACACTGACTTAAATACGAATCAATAGTCCCTTTGTATCCCTGTGTTGCAGAGCTGCAATGTACTCCAAGATTAAAGTAATTAACACAGTGAGCTTAACAGATGATTTTCTTTATTGAGACCATCCTGCAACACTGCAAGTAACAATCTCGTGAGTGCACGTACAATAACTACCAATGGGCAGTAATAAGCTTAGTGTTCATATCTAAGTTTCATTCATCCTGTGGTTGAATGCACAATTATTACTAAATAGAGCTTTGGATTTATTATTAAAAAAAAAAAACGAGGAGACTCCAAAAGTAGATTTCTCACAAAGATAGTTTGAAAATCTTTATGAAAAGATAAATTTTGATTAAAATAATTTACAATATTTATAAGAAATATGCAATATTATTATTTTTAGGTCCAATAGTTTTATTTTTATGTATTAATTTTTTAAATTCTTTTTTGCGTGATTTAAAAAACTTATTTTAACATTTGAGGAATATATTTTTGTTTCGAGGTTGTTAAGATACGAAAGATTGAATAAACAATGAAGATTTTTAAAAAAAGATATTTTCATTATTGACGGGTTTTTAACTGTGATAAAATAAAATTTCGAAATTAAAAGTTTTCAATTTAGATTTTCATGCAGTTGTGAATTTGAAATAGAACACACACAAAAAGCTTTCTCAGTATAATAATATTTGGTTTGGTTTGGGGCGCTAAGGTCTAGTGTTTTGCTAAACAAGCAAATATAATATTTATATATTACACACAGAATTTTGGAACAACACTTTCAAACTTATACAGTGGGAGAAAGAAAGGAATGTAACCATTTAATGGGGGGGGGGTATTGGTGTTGTGTTAAATTATAAGTAACTGTAAATATAAGTTTCTGGGAGTGAATTTTAAAGAATATAATCATTATGAGTTGCGAACGTAATAAAAAGTACTTCAGAAACATTCTATAGAAGCTGTACACACACAAATAAATGTATGAAAATGTGCATGTATATATATTTATGTATTTATTATAAAGAAACAAAAAAGATGTATTTAGCTTACAAAATTAAGTCAACAAAACAAATGTTCTCTCTGTTTGCGACCATACATAAAAATGAGAGGAATTCAGTTTTGCTTTAAGGTATCCATAAAATGATAACAATAAGCATTAATATAACGAAAACAGAATAAGTCAGAATAAAAAATAGAGTTACTATTAGTGAGTCAAATAGTGAGTTATAGTGAGTTACTTAAGTTCAAAGAGAAAAATATCCAAAACAGCTAAAACAGTTCGTATTAGTGTCAGTACTAACAATATACATATAAATATTTTCCTTAACTTTACTCTTCATTTAGGCAGTAAAATGTAAGAATAAATATATTTTTAAGCTTTTGAATCCATGCAGCCACAAAAGGAGATATTGTTAATGTTGCTGTCTTATGCCACTTGGTCAAACCAAGCACAATTGAGCGATACTCTACTCTTATTAAGGTAAAGAGTGCGTCTTTCGTTTTAACCAGCACCTCAAGCGTGAAAATACGACTACTTGTACAAGTGGGTCCTCGTAATTTAGACGCAGAGTCCAAGCAGAAGATCTACAGACTTGGCCTGCCACTCCCAGTGATACTGATTGAGAACCTGGAGGATATTATGACCACGAACATATTTTACGTGCCCCAGTCACCTTTAAGGAACACGGCGGATCTTCTTAAGCCGGCTCGGGCTCCGAACCCACAACTCTCTAGTTACGTGAGCATTGCCTTTAGACGACTGAGCTACCGCGGCACACCATAAGTAGATATAAATATGTCAAGCGAAAAGAGAAGAATAATTAATTATTCTCATACATATATCTTCTTCGGGTAGAACCAAATAAACTTAAAGGCTATGGGTTGTACAGTTAACAACTTTTTAAAGAAAAAAGAGAAGGGGCTTATATAATCAATCTCAATTATTTTTTAGAAAGAAACGGATAAACAACAGTATTATGTAAAGGTAAATTTAATTTTTATAAATACTGAGCTAGTAATAGATATCTAAACTCTATCAATAACAATTCTATTTAATATATAATCAAAAATATAATTTGTTCTAAATATAATATGTCCAAAATGTATTTCAACACTTTTGTGTGAAATATTCATCCGCCTTACAAATAGCGAAGAAAGCCTAAGCTATTATTTCGCTCAGCATCGGAGAAAATAAAGATTATTATCCCAGAATTAAAATAAAAAGGTTGTGACGAATGAAGTTCAAATCAACAAAATGAATCAGCTCTGTGTAGTAGATCCGGACTTCCTCCCTGTTACTGTTATTGACTTGGAGAGAGAAAGGGTGGACTGAGTGCCTCTGATTCTCTTCATTAGAAAAGACCAGGTACTTCCCCGCCTGTAACACAGACTCCGTGATGATGATGATCATGATCCTGACAATGCCTCGAGCTGACACCTCCCCCGCACACCCCACCCACGCATTTCTTGGCCAGCGCCGCCTCTGTCTGGTCAACCAAAGTCCCCGACATATCAGTGTCAGCCCACTTTTTTTCCCCAGCGCAATCATTTAAGTTGGGTCCTCGACACGCCCTTTTCTTCCACCCGAGGGCCACCGAATCGATTGCCCATTTTCTTGGCGGGCCCGAATCAATCTTTTGCCCCCCCAATAATTGGACACTTCGGGATGGTGGGGATCAGAAACCTCTCGCAATTCCTTGTGACTCATGACAGTCCAGTTTAACAGGACGGGCGGAACCCAACTGGGATTGCAGTCGCCGATAATAAAGATGGTAATTAATGGACACTATGAGATATTGTTGCTCTAACTCCTGAAAAACGTCACAAAATGCTTCGTTATATTTATTTCAGTTAAATATATATTTTTCGTAGTAGTGTGCTACGTAGGAACTGAATATGTGTAGAAAAATGAAAAGTAAAGCTAAAATTGATATTTGCGGGGAAAATATTTATAGGATTTTACAGTTAACAACTTATTAAGAAAAAATGAGGAGTAACTTACTTAAGTAATCTCAATTTTTATCAGAAAAGAAATGGATAAACAAAAGCAGTATATTACGGAAATAGTTTTTGCCCCAAAGGTAAAAGTAATTTATATAAATATAGTAATATACGCTTATTATGCTTTAAATGCTTATCTATATTACATTCATTTAAACATTAAGTCACGATGTGCTACATATACTGTAGAAGCTTATAACAAAAGAAATGAGCACGTACTGAAAAGTCAAACTTTAAACTAAAATTGATGTCTGTTTAAAAAATATTTTAAGGCATATTATTGTCTTGAAATACAATAGAGTGCTTAGTTTAAATGACAATGAAATAGGATTTTAAAGATATAAAATTAGCATTAATAAATAATACGTAATATGACTGCATTCATTCTCACGTTTATAAATAAATTTAAATAAATTTATATTCAACGGGAAAATCTTCTATGATAAGGCAACAGGAAATTAAAAAATAAATAAATCACGATAAATACCATAGTATTCGAATAACTTTATTTAAAAATCATCTTAAATGTTAATACGCAAAATATTCTATAATAAAAAAGCATATTATATAGAATATAAAATTACATAATATTGACAAAATTAAAACTTTAGTCAGTCACGCCTGTAAAACTGTTTTTCTTGTTAGGAATCTTGAACGGCAGAAAAGCTATATTGCAAGAAATATTCTAGTATTAAGAGTTTAATTTTCCCACGAAAAATACAACATATGCCTAAAATCAGATATATAGAATTTTATCGTAGTATTTTACTACCAATATGGAAATGAGATTCAAAAAAAGATAGAGGCACATCATAAACACCCATTTACATGAAAGAATGAAATTCTTTTGGGGTATGGTCATTTATAATATATAGATATATCAATGTCCCTTTTGTGCGAGGTTCACTCCTATTTAACATTATTGCTGTAGTCGTAGCAATAAATAAATAAATAAATAAATAAAAATAAATGCTAGAAAGAAATTATAAATTCCAAGAAATGATATAATAACGGTTATAAATTGAGAAATTTGAAAATGTGTAAACGGGGGTGTGAAGAAGAGTAAAATGGTGAAATTGAATCTTCACTACTTCCCAATTAATCAATCCTAAAGTACTTGCAATCCAAAGAATACTCAACATCTAAAAAAAAGAATTATTTTAAAGAATAACTTTCCCTAAAACTCTTTGTATAAAATAGATTTTTACTTTTATAATGAATACAATGTATATTAATTTTGGAAAAAATATTCATAGCTTATCTGTATTACAGCAAATTTCAAGAAAGATATTTTCATTTTAAAATTCTTCCTAAAACTCCCCATCATTTGTATTTGATAATCTTATGTGGTCACAAGATCACTTTAAATACGAATTAAAAAATATTTCCAGTTTTATTATTACACAAAAAATTACTTTTATGATGCATTTACTTTCTTTTGAAACGTTCCACATTCCTCGACAGACAATCATATTGTCAGTCCTTCCAAGCTGAGATCGGTGTCACTTAACGGTTACAAGCCCAGAACAGAAGCACCTCGTTAGCAATAATTACACTGTTTGCCTCCAACAAAAGGGCTCTTTGAAGTCTCCTAAAGCATTTAATCCCCGTTGGGTCGAAAAACCTCCCCACTCGAGAAGCACGTGGCGATTGACTCCTTAATTGGAGTCAAATTTTCCCACGTCACCGAGAGGCTTAGCCAGGTGTGGGTGTCAGATGTCAGTCTTCATTCACCCCTCTCCCCAGTCCAGGCGTGAAAGGCCGCTTTGTTAGGCTTTGCACGTGCTACTAACGCCGACATGGGAAACTGAGCTAGCAAAATAGAGCAAAGGCGCGCCAACTATACGCCAAGAATCAGTGCCAAAATATCTAGGTGTGGTCTGCAGGGCTTTGCAGTCTCTGAGAAAAGTGATTTGAATCAATGGAAATTGAATCGGAGTAAACGGAGAGTTAAGTATCTAATGACCTTTTATAAGAAGGGTGTTAAAAACTGAGAATCATTTTTTTACTCACTTTTTAATTAAAAAGCATTAAATATTTTAGAGTAAATCTCGATCTTCTGCTACTTCTGACAGCTGAATAAAAAATGTTTTGGTTTGGTTTAGTTTGGAGCGCTATGGTCTACTTTTTTGCACACGAGGGCTAATTAAAAAAGGAATTTTAAGATTTATAAAGCAAGCACTTTAAATTATTTATCTCAGTTAGTTATAGTAATGTTACGGTTATGACTTCATAAACGGAGTGTTAATTATCTAATAACCTACGAAAGAAGAGTTCAGTTAAAAACTGAAGATCACTTTTTAATTAAAAAGAATTAAATGTTTCAAAGTAAACCTTGATGGTCCGTTATTTCTGACAGATAGTTTAGTAAACAATGTTATGATTTAAACAATGAATTTTATGATTACAAAGCAAACACAAGTATCTTTTTGAACTAATTTCATAATTGTAGCATCGTTACAATTATGAAGGCAATACAATTATTACAATTATGAAAGAGAAAGGTTCTCTTTAGAGTGGAAATAGAGAAAAATTACTTGTATGTTTGATGTTCTAAGAAGATTTCATACTTCAAGGTTTGAAGATAAAAATTTATAGACCCTTCATCTAATAACCTGTGAAAATTGAAAGAGTAAAAGAGTGCTCGATATTTAAAAATTAAATTATATCATTTATAAATTTTAAAGATCGTAATGACACAAGACTTCATTAAGGTACTGAATTATTCTAAACAAAAAAAACTGTTAGAAATGAAAAATTTAATTTGAAAAAAAAAATCTAACTATATTTACACTTTTCAATGTCATTAGAAAAGTTGACCGTACCAGTTTCAATATCTTCAAAGACCGAGTGTAGACTTCATGATGTCTAATTTACCATGGCAGAAAATATTGAAATTAATAATATATTTATAGTGACCAAACAATATCTAAAAATATATCTGCATCGGTAAATTTAACCGTAGAAATTAAAACGAAAAGAAGATGAGCATGTACAATTTTGCATTATTAACTGTCTTAGAAAATATTAAATTTAAATACCACACAAAGTTGTCGAAAGTCGTTCAGTTTTTTATCTGGTAAAGTTATTTGGTACCTAGGACTTCCATTTTAATGAGCATTTATACTGATAAATTTTTTTTAACTCTCAGCTACAATAGATAATTTGTTTTAAAAATTTTAGTTCAATAAAAGGGGTACATAGTAATTACTAATTAGTTGTCATTGCATAATTTTTAATAATCTGTAAATATTTTTATTTACAAGGGGGAATCACATTAAAATGCGTATGTGTGTATATGTTCACCTATTAATATATATTAAAAAGTATTCATTCAACATTATAAATAGATGTTGTTTTGACATGTTTTAAATTTTATTGAATATTTTCTGAACAGATGAATATATGCCACAGCTAATAATGTGCAAATGAAAAACCAAACAGGAACTGAGTTTTTTTTATCATACTCAAAATTTTTCATCTCGATGAATCATCTCAATGTTAGAAAAATACATTTTTGTACGAGAGTGAGAAAAAAAATTTTCTTTTGTATATAAAAAAGCATTTAAAACACAGTTTCTCTCGCAACACACCTAAAACAGTAAGCATGAACAGAAATCAAGAAACTAGAATGATGAATCACTTACTCTAGAAAAACATATGAAAGAGTTCCGACAGATTTTGAGCAAGAATCGCGAAATAGCTGAAAACATAGTCGTATGAAAACACAGTCTATATCTCGTGAGAACGGGATATGTGAAAAAAAAAGGTGAAAAACTGAAAGTAGTATGCTTTCACCAGGGGGATAATACGATGTTTTTTTTTAGAAATACGTACTAAAGAGATTCGTATTATTAGCTATTTCTGACTTGTGCAAAAGGAATTCCCTGCACTTTTTTGTTCTTCTGGATTTTAAACCTATTTTTGAAATTGTTATTCAGAAAATATCAATTATAGTTAACAGGAAACAACCATTTGCAGGAATATGAGGTTTTGTACCTGAAATGCAATTCCTCTTTCTAAGTAGCCAGTTAATAACTAATGATAAAATTTTAAAATCAGTAAAGAACTTAAAATGGGTAAATAAATTTATAATTGTATGAATTACAAATGTACTATAATAACACCTTAAATGTCATACAGTTTTGATAAAAGTTGCTAAAAAGTGTAATAATATTTTAAATATTCATAAAATTTTAAATTTATTAATATAACAACATCTTATGCTTTAAATTTTCTGATTTTTAGTATAAATTTTTTATTAACTTTCTTTGATTAGCGTACTGCATAAAGTAGGATTTTCCAGGGCTACTAAATCAGAAAAGTAGAGACAGAAGGAAATAAAATTTGTTAGAAGGACTTACTTAGCCTTATGAAAGCAGTACACAGAAATTAATGGTTAATAATATAGTTTTTAATTTATTTGCATTCGTTTTTATTTGGTGATCAAATGAACAATACAAGTTATTCAGGAAACATTTCGAGAATTTTATAACATAGATTAATATTTTAGAACAAATATTAATACTTCATTTAGATGTGGCATTTTTTGATAAACAATAATTTTTATTTGAAATCTTAAAATAAAAGCTGCTTTTACTATCATGTAAATACTAGCATAGTCGAGCGATGTAATTGTTTGGGTAATTGATTCCAATATTTCAACAAGAATATAAACTAACTGCAAGGGAGTTAGTTTATATTCTTCGTAAAATTTCAAGACTCGTTTGCAATGAAAAATCTAATGACAAAAATTTATGTACTTTAATCAGGACACAGTTTTAAAAACTTAGATTATAAGATTACAAATTTATTTCCATTTTAAAAAAATTAAACAACTTATTTGTATAAGTTATAGACTAGAAATTGAAGATTGTTTCCTGTGAAACGAAGACTAAATGAGAAAAAAACTAAAAAATAGAATTATGTGTTATCAAGATGAACTATCACAAATCCTGCGTTAAAATATTATTGTTATTTCACAAAGTAAAGAGTTTATAAAAAAAATACTGAAAACGTTAATCTAAATGAAAAGAAAATAAAAGCTTTTAAGCGGTCTTATACACTAAATACAACACTTTTTTTTTAATTTCACTTCCATGGGAAAGCTATATGTAATTACAAAAACTTAAAGGTTACTTCTTTTATGGGTCTCAGAAATTTTAAATGTTCAAAAAATAATTTATAATGAATTATACTCATTATTTCATGACCTCCTCAAATAAAAAGCCTTCGTTTTGCCCCCAGTCAAAACCTCCTAATCTTCTGTTACTTCTGCTTATGTACTAATTTTAAATAAAAGAAAAAAAATCTGCGGTCTTGTATTTTAAATACCAAAGTTTTTAATTTTACTTTTATTGAAACCTACATTTAATCAAAGGGTGGTAGATGATGTACTCGTGAGTTTAAAGCGAAGAGATTAACAGAATGAAGTATTACTTTTAAGTACAAGCCAAAATGGTTGGCATAAAAGTAAAATATTTCAAAGGTCTTACAGTTTCTTATTTTTTCCATGGAAAATTGTATTTGTTTAAAGAGTAATAAGATATATACTTTTTAGTTCTGCATTATCCCCAAACTTCCCAGCTTCCATTATACTTAAAATATCCTAATTTTCTGTTGTTTCTGTTTTTGTACTAATCCAAATGAAAAAAATACAATTTTCAGTGGTCTTGAATAAATACCACAACTTCTTATTTAATTTCCATGGAAAACTATATTCAGTGAAAAAACAATAAAATATATGCTTATGAGTTTAACGTGAAGAGAGTTCATAAAAGGAACTACAAATGTTAAAGTCTAATCCAAATAATAGCAAAAACGTATAATATTTCTTCGCTCTCACAGTTTCTTATCTTTCCCATGGAAAACTATATTTGTTTAAAGAAGAAGAATAAAAGACGCACTTATTAGTTCCGCGTCCTCTCCAAATAAAACCCCCAGTTTCGACCTCAATCAAAATATCCTAATTTTGTGTTACTTATGCGCATTTCTGTCACTCGCGTCGTGTCTCAGCAAACACAAATAATTAAATCCGCATTCACTTCCCGGGTGATGTTGTTCATAGAAAGGCCTGAAATATTTGCGAAGGCTCTTTCCAGGACGAGGGGGCGGAGTCGCTCCCCACGGCGGCTCTTTTGATGGATAGCTCTCTTCGGCTCCCTTTTTGCGAGCCGCCCCGGGGGCAAAATAAATATGTAAAGAACCAGCCGAGTGTCAAATGCGGAGAGAGTGAGAGTTCGTGGGCAAACTGCGGCCGCCACATGGAGAACCGAGAAAGATGCCAGTCTTGCCAACTTGGCTCACATTCGCTTTACCAGAGGACAAAGAAGGAAAAGCTTTTGTCCTGCTCGGGAGAAAGCCCCAAAAATAAAGTTTACTCACAATTTCGGTTAAAAAAAGGTGTATGGCATATACATAATTTTTTCAGAGATAATAATTCTTTCACTCATGGAGATAATAGAATTATTTTAACCCTTTAATCAGCGCACAATTTTAAAAAAGATATTTTATCAACAATCATCTCATTTACTTTACTGGAAGACAAAAAAGAAAATTAATCAATATTTAGCCCTGCCGAAATGAAAAGATACTTCAGTTTGGATTTTAAAAAATCAGCCAAATATTTCTTTTTTTATCATTAAGACCCCAATGTTTTCATTCATAGAGAGAACAAATATTTTAACCCTTTAATCGTCGGACAATTTTGACAAAATTTGTTTAAAAACCATCGCATTCATTTTAGTAGAGAAAAAAAAAAGCTTTTGCTTTTGCTTTACTTTGGACAAACCCTACCAAATAACACTATATAAACTATATTCACAATTAACTACAACATTTATTCCTAACTTACTACTTAACCTACTACTTAACTACTACTATACTCACAATTAACTGTATCCGCTTAAATAATCATCCTCACAATTTGGTTGAAAAAAATGTCTATTATTTTTTCATGGTTTGGGATTTTTTTTTTTTAATTTATGGGGAGAACATTTTATTTCCTTAATCATTGCAAAATTTAAAGAAAATTTGTTAAAAAATACTTTCATTTTTATTGATGCTACAATTGTTGATAAAACTCTTAATCGACTCGAATTTGCTTTACTACAGGACTAAAAAGTAAAACATTTTTGTCCTGCTTTGTGGAAAACCCCTGAAATGAAACGATACTCATAATTTGGTATTTAAAAAAAGGGTGTATGTCACAGTACAGCATTTTGTCAAGGATTGCTGTTCTTTATAATTCATGAAGAAGTAAGAAGCAATTTAATTCTTTAGTCTTGGCACAATTTTGAAAAAAAATTCAAAAATCATTTCATTTTCTTTATTGGGGAAAAAGAAGAGAAATATTCAACTTTCCTCCTACTTTGTACAAATTTTCTGAAATGAAACAATACAAGCAATTAGTTAAAAAAAAGAGTGTATGTCAAGCATATTTTTTTAACTTTCAAGAATTACAGTTCATTCATTCATTGAGGGAACAAAAGATGCCAGTCTTGCCAACTTGGCTCACATTCGCTTTACCAGAGGACAAAGAAGGAAAAGCTTTTGTCCTGCTCGGGAGAAAGCCCCAAAAATAAAGTTTACTCACAATTTCGGTTAAAAAAAGGTGTATGGCATATACATAATTTTTTCAGAGATAATAATTCTTTCACTCATGGAGATAATAGAATTATTTTAACCCTTTAATCAGCGCACAATTTTAAAAAAGATATTTTATCAACAATCATCTCATTTACTTTACTGGAAGACAAAAAAGAAAATTAATCAATATTTAGCCCTGCCGAAATGAAAAGATACTTCAGTTTGGATTTTAAAAAATCAGCCAAATATTTCTTTTTTTATCATTAAGACCCCAATGTTTTCATTCATAGAGAGAACAAATATTTTAACCCTTTAATCGTCGGACAATTTTGACAAAATTTGTTTAAAAACCATCGCATTCATTTTAGTAGAGAAAAAAAAAAGCTTTTGCTTTTGCTTTACTTTGGACAAACCCTACCAAATAACACTATATAAACTATATTCACAATTAACTACAACATTTATTCCTAACTTACTACTTAACCTACTACTTAACTACTACTATACTCACAATTAACTGTATCCGCTTAAATAATCATCCTCACAATTTGGTTGAAAAAAATGTCTATTATTTTTTCATGGTTTGGGATTTTTTTTTTTAATTTATGGGGAGAACATTTTATTTCCTTAATCATTGCAAAATTTAAAGAAAATTTGTTAAAAAATACTTTCATTTTTATTGATGCTACAATTGTTGATAAAACTCTTAATCGACTCGAATTTGCTTTACTACAGGACTAAAAAGTAAAACATTTTTGTCCTGCTTTGTGGAAAACCCCTGAAATGAAACGATACTCATAATTTGGTATTTAAAAAAAGGGTGTATGTCACAGTACAGCATTTTGTCAAGGATTGCTGTTCTTTATAATTCATGAAGAAGTAAGAAGCAATTTAATTCTTTAGTCTTGGCACAATTTTGAAAAAAAATTCAAAAATCATTTCATTTTCTTTATTGGGGAAAAAGAAGAGAAATATTCAACTTTCCTCCTACTTTGTACAAATTTTCTGAAATGAAACAATACAAGCAATTAGTTAAAAAAAAGAGTGTATGTCAAGCATATTTTTTTAACTTTCAAGAATTACAGTTCATTCATTCATTGAGGGAACAAAAATATTTAAATCCATTAATCGTTGCACAATTTTGATATTTTTTAAAATCGTCTTATTTTTTTTTAGTTTTTTTCATTTTGCATAATATCCTAAAACAATTAATGTTAAAAAACTTTTCTTTTACAATTCAATGGCTTTCAAAAATATCAAATTGTTTTTTAATTTACAATGATACAAACAGGATAACATCGGAATTTCTATGTTCTTTTATTGGAGCAACATTCTTTTACTTCATTTATTCGTAAAAAATGGTTTTAACTCCCTCAGTGAGTATCTTTTTTATGAAAATGTTTAATATGCAGCTTAGTGTAAGTATATGCGAGTCAAATACTATATACCTATTGGATTAGTAATTTCTCCGTCATTAAATAATTCTTTTACAAAAAGAAAACAAAAACGAAGAACAGTAAAACAAGTCTACAATAAAGTATATAAATTGATAATCTTGTGTCTATCCTTCAAATATTTCACCATAGATGCCTTGAATTCAGCCCAAGGATACAACTTAAATGTTGACATTCATTTCTTCCTTAAGGTCACTCAAATGGTAAAGAGGAGTTTTAAAGCGTGATACAAACAACGGTAACTATAAATTTGCTTTTTCTCGGCCATGAAGTAATATTTAAAATTTGTCTATACAATCTTAGTTAGTTTCTCTCAGATATTCCTAAAGGTTTCTCTAGAATACCTTTTAGTGGTATAAAAGATAATCTCGTTGTTCGATTTTGTAAAATTTCAGCCCTCTTCCTTCCCATTTCGTTTCTCTGAAGGCCATAATTCCACGGGCAACCTCCTTATTGAGTTATATCATTAAGGACCTGTCATCATTTTAAGACGACGGCTAACATAGTAGCTTCAAAAGAAGAGAAAACCTGGAGGAGATCCGAAGAATCGCGCAGGATAACGACTTTTGAGAAACATCAAAGTTGAACTTAGGATAAAGTGACATGCAGGGCCGTGTCGTACGATGATTCAGAAAGGCAGCCGCATCAGGCGGCACCATAAGTTTACGGCGTAAGCAGCGAAATCGAAATAGTTAAGGGACGACATATCAGAGACTTTCATCGTACTAAGAAAATGAACCTCACAGTCCGGGCGACATGTATAACTGTATTCTTTGCATCAAAAGCTGTTCTTTACCTTCCACAAGAAGTAAGAATAAGAAAAGTTTGCAACAAGCGCCTACATAGAGCTATCTGTTAACAAAAATATTAAAAATAGAATGTTACTGACTGCTTACAGCTTTTAGCAGCAATAAAATAAAATGATACATCCATTAGCTACTGAATTAAAAATGATCAGATGTCTCTTTATCTGTTACAACAATCATTTTATTTAGATAATTGCTTGATTGTATTATAAGTAGCATAAGAGGGTTGCATTAATATTTATTTGACGAATTTCTGTTTGAAAAATGTAAATTTTGAACCAATAAAATTTAATATTTCAATAAAACGTCTTAATTTTTATATCATTGTAAATGTGCTAATGAAAATATTCATTCACAAGAATAATCAATGTGTACATCTGTGCATGTGTGTATAAGTATTTACATAAAGACCTGAAATTCCAATTTTAGTATAACGCTTTAAATTTATATCGAAATTTTATTTGAGTAAAAATTATGTTATCCCGAGGCAAGCAATCTCCTCAATTAATATTGATAAAAGACGTGACTTAAGAAAAGATATGACAATACTCTTATGCAGAATAACTTTATATTGTAAAGTAAAACAAACCTTCTTATCTGTGTCATGACATGTCCTCCAATTAATCACTTCTTCGGATAGCGCTATGGACTTGAGTTTGCTCTTTTCGGTCAAACAATTTGTCTGTGTAAGAATACATACTGATTCATAGTAAGGAATCTTTTGAATTTCTTTGAAATTAAGGTTTAGGGCCTTACACATAAAAATGCCCCATTATATCATTTCAATTTTTTTTCTTTTTAGACCCAAATTCCAAATTCCAATTTAAATTAAATTTTTTACATATTTTCAGATTAATAACATACATATAAATACATAAATTGTATTACTACAGCTTACTACATTTCTAAATTTCATCATTTTTTAAATTTTATATAGAAATCTATTTAGCTTAAAAAAATTGTACTTGAAATTTAGTTAATTTACGTTGCTTGCGTCCCCATGATTAATAGTCCAGTGTTTCGTGCTGGCCTCTACTTCATTAACTTCTTACCAACAGAGGTCGAACTATTTAAATACGTTTTAGCTATTCTTAATAACATATTAACTCTTTAACCATGTAGATTAACTGGACTCTAGCTCTTTTTGAATAAGGTTTATTTACACAAATTCATTATGTTATTGTATGAACCAAACATGCTGACGTTGCGACCAATTGAAAATCCTATTTTCTGAATTGCAAGTACCAGTAACAAATTCAATTTTATTTTTATTGTGTGTGTGTATAAATATTAATGGTTAGTGTAAGTTATAATTTTTGAATATGTTGGTTAATCTAAAGACTATTTTTTGGCTTCTTTTAGTGCACAATGATGGGAAAATATAAATGAGAAACTTAACAAAAGAATATTTATACGGCGTTGGGATTTGTCGAATCGAGAAAGTTCCTTATTGGGTTAGTGTGATTGCATAGTTATCTACAATAAAAAGAAGAAACCTAAAAAATACAGTAAACACGTCAGATTAAAGTGCGAGTGAATAAACACTAATAAAAAGCAATGGAAAGTATACAACTATTTCAAAGGTTTAGAAACTTGTTTTTTTTTCTCTGTGCAGAATAGAATTAAAATTTCTGTTAGAAAGATGCATGAGGGAGCCACAATAATACAAAACTTAAAGTGTCGTTAGTAATGTTTAAAGTAAGCTTTAAGCTTGAGTTAATGACTAAATACCACATAAAATAGCTTTAGGAATCAGAAGGAATAGGAACATCATCTCGTCTTTTAATTCTCTTTGTTAGAGTCGTTTCGTCAGGTATCGTGTCAGTTGCTAATTGCTTTATCCATTAACATATTTCGGTGCAAATATACAATTTATATTTGGTATGATATCCAACGTTTACCCAAACAGTACAGTTTGGGGTCAAAATAAACTCTTAATTTACATTTTTTAAATAATATTTTGTATCACTATATTCTGTTGTAAGCTTTCAGTTTAAAATGTAATCTTTAATTTTCATGTATCACTGAAATATCTTTTAGTAACTTGAACTATTCTTAATGATATGCTATATACAAAGAATTTTTAATATGGCTTATGAATTTCTAGCTTTTATTATTCACATTAGTATCGTTATTCAATAAAAGACTCCTAAACAGAGGTCATCTTTATAATTCACTAAACCTACGAGTTTTTCTTATTTTAACAATTCTAAAAGACAGACCTAATCTTAATATACTATTTACTATCATAACTTAAGATAGCATACGTTACCGAAAATTACTCATTTAAATTTTCAAGAAAAATCTACAGCAATTTTCATGAAATAAAATAACTATAAGTTCCAGTTTCAGATTAAGCGCAACATAAAATGTGGGTTTTAATCAGTTTTAAACTAATTACTATAGCTATTTCTCAAGTTAAAGAAACTTTGAACAAGATTATTTTCGTGAGCAGTTAATGAGAAACTAACAATTTTCAAAGAGACCATCTCCTGTAATGCTGCCTAGTTTCTTTACTGACTTCGAAATTTTTTTTCCTTCTATAGCTGTTGTTAACTTTGAAAGCTTACGTCTTATGCATTGTTCTCCAAGTGTTTCATTAGAGTTTTAAAGTAAAAACATCAGTGGTCCAGGCTGATTCGAACCCTCTTCCATTTACATATATTAAAACAGCTACTGCCTATTTCATTGGAACCCATGGATTCAATGTACTAAATATACAGTAAAAAACTAAAAACAACTGGCTAATGCGTAGTACACTAGGAATAATTTTAATGAATATTGGTTTAATCAACTTTTATGAAGCAGCTTTGTATTTTATACAAATTATTTTCTTGTAAATTGTATTGAATCATATATTTTATGACGTATCATAATTTATGCACTTCTAAAGAATATTTCTGCAATTTAAATATTTTAAAAATCGAGATTTAAGATCCTTAGTCATCTTAACTTTAAAAACCTACCTGATTTTCAATTCGTCCTCCTACTGTTTCATCCAAATTGTAGTAATAAAAATAATAGTGGTTTAGGGTGATTAAAACTCTTTTCCATTTATAAGTATTAAAACAGCTAGTGGTTATTTTCATTGGAACCGGAACCCCTGGCATGAATAAAGCATCTAGTGGCATGTAAATATATTTTCTCTCTCACTATAGTCCTGGAGAGATTTGATAGTATGAGGTTATTTTAATGAATGAAATTTTCCATTTAATGGAATAGTGGGATAACATAAATTTTATGAAAAGAGAAACTGTAAAAAATAATAATAATGATAACGTACACTTTAAAAACCCACAGTGTTTGTAAAGTGTTTTTAAGGTTCTTCATACGTTTCATATGAGTTATAACATATATATAGTGTGTGTGTGTGTGTGAATCAGTGGTTCAGGCTGATTTGAACCCATTTCCATTCCCATGTATTAAATCATCGACTGGTTATTTTCATTGAAACCCCTAAAGTGAATAAAGTTCCTGGCGGAATGTGAATAAATTCTCTCTCCCATCATAGCCTTGGCGAGATTTGATGGTATGAGGAGCTCGACTTTCCGGAGCGGAAGGATGCTTCGATGTCTGCAGTCTTTTGTGGTATGTCGTTTGTGGTCTTCCGCGAATGGACTTGCTCTTCCTTGGAGGCGTGTCGCCCCCATCCCACTAAAAAGAACACTCGCCTTCAAATGTAAATAAGGCATTTCGGAAAAAGCATTTTCCGTTTGAATGATGATCGCTAGTGTACCAACCATTAGCCAACAGATTATAGAGGATTTATCAATATAATGATGGTGGCTGATTCATCCCTTAAGTTGGGTAAGTTAGAGGAGAGATGGGATGCAACACTATTAATCTAAACTGGAAAAATGACTCGTATTAAAGCGTTAAGTGAATGCTTATAATTGTAAGGTTGAAAGCCACTGTCATTTTACTCAATATTTCTCCAAAGAGGAAATGATACGGACTCGTATTTTTTCTTTCTTTAAAAAAAAAATCTCGACTCACACACGCTGTTTTATTCGACTATTCCATTAAATGGGGGAAATTTAATTGATTAAAAATGTGTAGCTTTTTTATTACAGCTATATTTGGAAATATTTATCTTTCGATTTTGTCATCGTGATTTTATCATTTCGCTACGTCATTTATGAAGCATTAGAACTTGCCATTGAAACTGGAAATATTATTTTCTGCTTGTTAAATGATAACAATATGACTTAAAGATTAGTATTTATGTAGTATACAATAATAGGAAGTGTATGAGGTCTGAAGATTCACACTTTGATCAGTTATAGTCTCTTTCAGAATAAGTTTACTTATATTTCATATTTTTGTGTAGCAAAAGAGTAGACCGTACCACATCGAACGAAACAAAACTTATATTTAACACTTAACAGAAAATAAATTATAAAAAATAAAGAATTTTCAAAACTCCAGAATGAAAATTTTAAAATATTGCCTAATATTGGTGATTATACACACACACACACACACACACATATGTATATATATGTGTGTGTGTGTAAATAATTTTTTCCGACACTTGTCATATAAACTTAAATTAAATTATTACAGTTAAGTGTAAAAATATTCTTAAATTCTGAATTCAAACTTTATTTAAACAAAAATTGATTTTTTATTTCTCAGAAAAAAAAATTCAGCATGTAATCTTAATTGGAAAAATCTTATTTGACATATAATCTTATTTGGCAGAATTTAACACTCGGTCATGTCAGTAATAAAAATAACCCTTTTCACGTCGTGTGTAAATTATTGTTGAAATTACTACTTAAATTCCTTTAAATAAGCAATAGTTTTCTAACAGTCACAATTGAAAATTTGTTAGAGAAACTGAGTTGCCAGACTCAAGGGGTTCAAACTACTCTGTTTAAACTACTACATTAGTGTAAATTTGTTTTGATTCAGACTTCCAATAAGTTAATGTAATGTTGTCACAATCGACAAGTATGTTTTTCATGCTTTTCAGAGCATTTTCAAAACTAGCATTTTCCCAAATTGAAAACTTTTAGCTTTAGAGGGCCGTAGTACCTTTCCAGACGAAAAATCTTTATTATAACAGCCTTTTTTTATTATTCATAAAATAAAAATTTTGCTCTCTTTAGAAGAATTTTTTACTAGTTCTTAAATAACTCTCTAACTTAAAAAAAAAAATTAGTTTTGTGATTTCAAGAAGTACATTTTTAATAACATAAAATTATACGCCAAATGAAAAAAAAATTAGATTCACTGACTCGAAAGATAACTTTTGAAATATGTATTATGGTTATCATTAATGACACAAATATGACGTCATCGTATAATTTGGGAAAATTCAATGTATGTTTATCTTTGTCTGTAATTCTTTGTTTTGTTTCACGATTAAACATAAAGCTACTTCCTTACAGCATTTCATGTCAATCAAACTTGCCCATTTTTTATTCGCGTTTTTCTGTTCTGTACTTAACTTTTCATAGTGAGTGCATAAAATAAAAACTTCTGCTCTGTTTACAATAAAAATTTTCCTAGATAAATATTAAAGGTTTGATTTTACAGTCTGTTCCATAAGAGCTTGTCGTCTATTTCTCTGAAAATACAAACGAATTAGTTAAAAATACATTTGTACCTTGTAGTATACATATTAAACTGAAACACATTTCGCCTAATAAGTTGTCCAGTTCCCATTACTATCGATTATGCAAGAATCACTTTATCATTCGATTTTGACGTTGAGCAGCGTATTCCCTGTTCCGGTAGTTCGTCAACATTTTGACTGCTTTATAACGTGCTACCCATTTCTTGACGAACGACTCCAACTTTCTCATGTATCGGGCTCCAGCTGCACAAGACATTTTTGGTCCTTTTGGGTGGTTACACAGAAACATTGCCTCAAAACGGCTCGCATACGCGGCACTCATTTTGGAATTGTTGATTTAAACACAGCAAAACAAATCGAATAAAGAATATAACCATAAAGCATTCTTCTCTAATGTTTGAAGAACACGTGCAACTAAACCGGTATCTGCGTGCTATCTATTGAAGAAGTTATGAGCGACACGCTCGTATGACTGTATATAAATTATTTAGTTTTATTATTTGTTACAATATGATACAAGACAATTTAAGAAACATAAACATCAAGTAAAAAATTAGAAATCCACTTATGTATTAACTTTTGAAATTTCTAAATTAGAAATTATTTTTTTTATATCAAATAGAAGTTAATTATCAGTTTTATTATATGAACCTTACTTAAAGTAATACGAGCAACATATTTTATTTTATAGAATTATAAAGAACATTTATTTATTCAAATTCTTGAGAAGTTTTAAATTTAATTTTCATTTTAAAATGTTAGATGCATCTAAAGTTTTACTTTACAGATTAAAACAGGCATTTTACATCAGTTGGAAGTAAAATCTTATATTCCAATATACACATTTCAAAAGTTATCTTGCAGGTAAGTATTTTGATTTTTTAGAACATTTTTATGTTATTATTAAAAAATATGCTACTTAAAACGAGGAAATTAAATATTTTTAAAGTAGAATATCAGTAAGGAACTTGTAAAATAGTTATTCTAAAAGGAGTAGAACTTTTTTTTATTTTATGACAAATAAAAAAAATGTTGTAGGGAAGATTTTAAATCTCGAGATGTAATATACCCCTTGAGTATTTTTCTTCTATAATTTCGTTGAACTATGAATTACATCAAACTTGTATAAAACAGTCAATAATATAAAATGAATATTTCAAATTTTATTTAATATTAGTAATCAGGGGAGCAGCTACAATTTGTTTTCGAGAAGTGTTTAGAGTCTTAACCCAAAGTACAGTGAACTTTCAACCACATAAAGAAAATTTCATTACATACACTCAAGGTACATACATCCATACATGTAATGGTTGTTTTAGACCCACCACAAATGAAAAACGGTATCCATGCTGGATGCAAGTGCAGTCGTGACTCCAAAAGAGAAAAAATCAAAATATGAAATAAAAATAATACAGTTTTTTGAGATATCACCTCTATGACGCTTCAGCCGCCAAAACGCATTCATGGGGTTTTATAGTGGTGTGGGACGTTACTGTGCCAGCGAATGAAAATAAGAATTAGCCACACGATGATAAGTGAAACCGAAACTTAATTACATAAAGGAGTTATATAAGGATAGTTGAGCTAGGCATTATTTAATTTTGGTATATGTGAAGTCACCAAGGTTACCACAATCAGAAGGGAAACAAAGACATCCGCAAAGGTTGTAATTTTAAGGATAGAACCGTCAGAAATTCATTTTAAAATGCAATTATAATTAAGTTATTTAGTTTTCCGTTAAAATATCATTACATACATACATCTGTAGTTTTTCATGTATGCATAAATACGTCATAAAATGGATCGGCAATGCTGTACGTGATTTTGTTATATATTGAAAAATATATTTGCAACCACATTGTCTTTTACCAATATTTTAGAAAGTTTACATTTGCTTGGTAAATACTGGAGCATATATAATTAACGCTCCAACAATTATTAGACGAATTCAAATTAATTTTATGAACTAGGAAAATAAAAATACATAGAAAAAGAATTTATGACGACGTCTTCTTTTATTTATTTTTTTCACGATATTACATACCTGGTATTATATCGAAATTTGAAAACAGCATAGCATAATCAATAATTTATAAGCTACCATTTTATAGTAGATTTATAGTAATTACACTACAGTATTTACCAGAAGAATTTCAACTAAAGTAATATCATAAATAACTTGTAAAATAAAAAAAAAATTGAGAAAGGAACTATGACGAATCCTCTAATTTTTCTTTTACAAAATTATTTACCTTGTATGACAGCGAAAATTGAAAACAGGATAACATAATCAGGAATCTATAATCTACTGTTTTATAGCAGTCAATTAATTTTTCTTACGTTTAAGGCCAGCTTGTTCAAATCTCCACCTGTACATATAGCATGCCTATCTGCACCGAAAATAATGCTAAATTTGTCAACCTCTTGTGATCAGTTCTACTGCGGAGAAATTTTTTTATTCTTTTCATAGATGAAAACTATCTTTTAACACTTGCAGTGGAAATAAGTAATGTATGCAAAATTCAATAAGTTTTAAAAATCTTGTAATGCATGTGTTGAAAATCTCTTGGTTAAGATCCAAACACCCGGACCCCACCTTTAAATACGTTCTTGATAATAATAACAATAATAAATGCTTAGTTTTCTTTTATAAAATAAGTAAATGCTCAATCCCACAACATCTATAGCAGTGTTTTAGTGAATTAATTTACTTTTTTTCGTATCAGAGATCTATAGTACATCTCTCATGTTTGTAAAATAAGTTACCACTAGATTCATATCTCCCGGATTAGAGTAACTCATAGGCTCTCTTTCTACTCTGAAATGTCTTGAGTTACAAATGCCTCTCAAAGATGGGGAAAAAAAAGATGTAGACAAAATATAAACTGCAGAGATCTGAAAATAGCTACTAAATTGAATGTATACTGATTGTCTTTAAAGAGAGAAGGGGAGAGGAAAAGAGTAAGAAAGAGAGTGAGAAAAAGGGGAGAGAAAGTAAAGATAGGGAGCGAGTGTGAAAGAGAAGGTAGAGAAGAGAGACATGAAGTGGGAAATGTTTTATGCTACAATTTTAAATCCTAATTCTTAATTTTCTTCCTTTATATTTATATACATTTAAAGCTGTTAACAAAATATAAACTGCAGAGATCTGAAAATAGCTACTAAATTGAATATATACTGATTGTCTTTAAAGAGAGAAGGGGAGAGGAAAAGAGTAAGAAAGAGAGTGAGAAAAAGGGGAGAGAAAGTAAAGATAGGGAGCGAGTGTGAAAGAGAAGGTAGAGAAGAGAGACATGAAGTGGGGAATGTTTTATGCTACAATTTTAAATCCTAATTCTTAATTTTCTTCCTTTATATTTATATACATTTAAAGCTGTTAACAAAATATAAACTGCAGAGATCTGAAAATAGCTACTAAATTGAATATATATTGATTGTTTTTAAAGAGAGAAGGGGAGAGGAAGAGAGTAAGAGAGTAAGAGAGTGAGAAAAAGGGGAGAGAAAATAGAGATAGGGAGCGAGTGTGAAAGAAAAGTTAGAGGAGAGGGAGAGATGGAGCGAGGGATGTTTTATACTACAATTTTAAATCATAATTCTTAATTTTCAGATATATTATTATTATTATTTGTAGATATATTTGTTTATATATTTTGTAGATAATTTTATACATGAGTGTATTATAACTTTTCAAGAGTCCTACTTTTTATTTTTTTTTAATTTTTGGATTAAAAGATTGTTTGATAATTTTAGTGTGTCTGTCAAAAGGTTTTTACTTATTCATGCATTTAAAAATTCAAATTGTATTAAGCATCGCTCATCTATCTTATCCCCAAAAAAATCGCCCGAAATTTAATGGCATAAGGCAAAGAAAAAATACAGCGCCATCTAGTAGCCGTAATCGCAACAAATATCAAAGCAGAGCATTTAGTGAAATTACATGTACGAGCGAACTAATTTTAGTACGATCTTATTTTATAATAACTCGAGACTGCATTGAAATAATGCAAAAATAATGAATCCCTGAGATATAATAGAAAAATTTTATACTGATATATCTTAAACAGTGTTTAGTATTTTTTAATCTTAAAATTTGTCTAAAATGTAAAATTATATTTTTCCTCAAGAGCTAAAATATTATAGAAAACGATAAAATAAAATAAACCATGCATATAGCAGTTTTACTGAGTAAGCGGTAAGATATAAATTATGGAATTATTTTCAAAGTGGAAGATGCAAAGGTGAATGAATAACTTGAACATAATTTGAAGTAACACATATCGAAATTTCAATAACCTAAAATAGTAATTTGTTCAGAATTTAAATTTTTATATGAACAAAAATTGAGACTAACTACTTAATGTCAGTTTCAAACGTTATACATATAAATATTTACCGTGTAATAATTAACAATGAAATTATTTTACCAAAACTAATAGCAGCAATTTAAAGCAACTCAACAAGATCGTAATTTTTTGTTTTAATACACTAAATGTCTGTTAGATTTTCATCTAGAAAATAGATATCAAAGATAATGAATTTTAAAGAATGTTTTCTTTTAAATTATATTTAAAAGAAAACATTCTTTAAAAAATTAAATTATTTCAAGATGTTGCCTAATATGGTCTTAATACTGGGTAATTCGTATAATATAATTCTTAATTAATATTTTTCCTTGAACATAATTACTTCTTGTACATAATTCAGTTTAATATCAAATCAAAATTGTTCTGTTATTAAACAAAAGCAATAAAAGAAATTTCCCAAATGGCAGAATCAGCTATAATTCAGGCGTAATTCTTAAAACTGTTTTTAAATCCATATTAAGTTGTTTAGATACTGATTAAATATCAAATATTGGAAAAACTTTTTCACCCTATCTTATTTCGTAGAGTATATATAAAGAAAGTATTCAGCCTCTTCTATTACCACCGCAAATTAGACAAAATGAGTTCAGAAAGGCGTAATTACATTATAAAATTTAAATACATTTATAGACATAAATATAAACACAAAATTTTACTAGATTAAAAAATAAGTAAAATTGATTTTTTAAATGAATTTTAAAATACTTTCGGCACTTTTTACAACCAACGCGTTTAAATTATGGTTTTGCAGTACTCAAGCAAACTTGAAGATAAACAGTTGAGTCCTCGGTAGTATAGTGGTCAGTATCCCCGCCTGTCACGCGGGAGACCGGGGTTCGATTCCCCGCCGGGGAGGTAATAATTTTTTTCATTCCTTCTGATTTGTTTATATAGATTACTAAGTAGATATAGCCTAATTTTTTTAAAAGCGGTCCAATTTATTTTAAAACTTAATAGAGACCGAAAGGTTAGGTTTAGTTTGGTTTGGAGCTGAGTTTACTTTTTGTACAAGAGGATTAATGAGATTCAATAAAGACTGAAACAAAAAGTATATTGTGAAAATTCTTATACTAATGTCATTAATGAAGTTCAGGCTGCATTTCTAAAAGTTCATTTATCTTTCAACTGGACAGTTTGTTCTCGCTTTTCGCATATTCCTGAATAGACTAATGTTATATGAAGTGAACAAATATGAGCTCCTCTGTTGTACTTAATATAAAATCGTAAGCAGTTAATTAAAGTTCTTCTTTCAAAATATTGTTTTTCGTTAATAAACTTAAGTAATAGAAAATAAATATGTTTTAATAATTTTATACGTACTTATTAAGGCACGTTCCCTTTTTTATCAGATGATAAAGTTTTAAATTATTTTCAAAAAAATTCTCACAACTGTATTTTGAGTATGCAAAAAAGAAATACAATTAAACCTGTCTATCTAGAAACCTGTGAGCCTCGAATTTTTTTCATTTCCTTGCACTCTCAATTATTTTCTTTTTTCTCTATTTTTTCCCTTCGATACCTGTACATCTAAAAATCCGCATTTCGTCCTTCGTAAATTTAAAGTAGAATCGGTGTTCACAATCAAGGATGGTTTTCTTCAAGCTGGATTTGGGATGAAAACGGGAGAGGAGAAGAGAATGAAGATTGGATGGCAGAAAGGAAAATGCTTGAAGTAGACGTTTCTTTCCAGGTGTTTATAAATATGGACAATTCTCTAACGAAGTTTTAACAGACGAAGAAATAAACAAAGAAGTGCGAATTGATTCTGATAATTATGGTGATGGAACCAGAGGAGGAACATAGTACAAAATTTATGGCAAAAGACAATGACGCACTCAGATATTTTTTTCCTGGGAGGGACCAAAGTTTAAATCCAAAATACAGTGATTTTTCAATCTCATAAAAAAAATTCATTGCACTCAAACACACAATATACATACATACGTAAATCTTATACATCCATCCATATTTTTGCATGAATACATAAACTTAAAACGGATCAGAAACGGTATACGCAATTTCATTGTATCATGAAAATTATATTTGTAACCACATAATTTATGTTTCAAGATTTTACCAGGCTTAAATGTGCCTATTAAATACTGGGGCTTATTTAATTCGTGCTCCAGCATTTATCAGATGAATTCAAACTAATTTTATGAACTACGAAAAAAATATAGGAAAAGTATTAGGAAATAGCCTTTTATTTTTCTTTTACAATACTACATACCTTGCATGACAACAAAAATCAAAAACCGTATCCCTGCACCATTTGCAAATTCAGTCTTTGAAGCATAGAATTTTCATGCAGCATAGAGGTTTGGTCTCGAAGATTTAATCCAAGTCTTCGAGAAAAAATGGGAGGTCCCACAGTTTGTTGCAAAGCGAGTTATTAAACTGAAGTTATATCTAACGCAACTTTCCGGATTTGGAAGAAAAACTTGAGAAAACTGGAAGACTATTGAATCGGAAGGACACAGTTCTTGAGCTAAAGCCAAACCTAAAGATGAGCATTTAGAAATAAAACCACAGGAAAATAATTAAATTTCAGAATGAATAATGTACCTGTTTTCTAAAATGAATTACTAAGACAAAATGATCTACAGCATCGGTGAAATGTTAATAGGGAAACATGTAGACAAAGAAGAGCCATCAGTAAAAGTTCTTTTTTGCCACTATAGACATGGGCAAAAGAGTCCAATAACGATACTTTTGGATCCTGGGCAAACAAAAAAATGGGGCTCCAATTTCAGCTTTATGAACTGTGACTTACTAAAAAACACATCACCTATTCGTACATGAAGTGTATCTAAAAAGCAAAAATTGCAAATTGTACATTAATTGGAAATAAATTCAGATCTACAAAAATTTTTGAGCCCGCATATCTATTGCTCGGACTTAGTGTAACATTCATACATTCAGTATTTGCCTTAGTGTGTGTTCCAAAACATTCGGTAAAACATTGCACTAAATTGTTGTACCACAATGTAATGCAATAATTTTATGGTGTGGTAATTAAAATTTTTTAATACATAGAACTGTATTCAAAAATAAAATAACGTAGTCCAACGTTGTGGAACTTTAAATTTATTGAGGCTATAAAGGAACGGCTTTACAGAGCAAGAGCTTTGCACCGAATGCTCAAGACAATACTTCTTTCAATGATTTTTCCCATCCAAGAGCAAGTAATCACATGATTTTTTCCCAAGGGATCTACAGATTACTCAGCGTTATTGGCAGTCAGGAATGAAGCAATTTAGTTATCGGAGGAGTGAAAATGTTTTCTAGGACAGCTGGAAAATGTGGACAGTGGACAGAAAATTGGCATTTATTCTAGCGTTAGTTGTGGGAGATGGATAAAAAGAATTTAAGTCGGCAAACACTCCTTTAAATCTGACATTTTAAGGCTGAAAAATTAGGTTTTAAAGAATGAGAAGGAGTAAAAGAATTTTAAATAGATATTTTAGATATAATAATTTTGATATATTACATATATATCTATAAACATACTTACGGTTATTAATGATTCAACATAGAATGAATTCTTTTGAAATTTTATCAATAGAAAATGATATTACAAAGAATATGTATACAATGTATTAGAATATTATTGTTGGCAACACCATAATGAATTGTATAAATTAAGCTTTATTTATTTATTTATTTTATTTTATTTTTGTATCTGGTAGTTCTGGCATTAATTCTGACTGAGTATGTGTAAAGAGATGTGGTGATTTAAATTATTTAATATGCATGTTTAAGTCAGAAATAACACATTTATTTATTTAAATCTACCCATCAGATTTCAGTTTCCTAGAGGGTTAGGGGCCCAGAGTCTAATAAAATATAAAAGTAACTGATTATTTATGTGGAATTGAATATTGTTCTCAAAGCTACAAGTAATGGAAATGTAGACGGATGGCATAAAATTCGCAAAATTAAAAGCTGAGAATTTTAATTTTGTTTCGAGTAGAGTATATTTTGAATGCTAAATAACTAAGAGATGTTTTAGTACTTGAAAAGAAAGATATCAAGAATTTTGAAGAAAAAGATGCAAAGGCAAAATTTATTACTGTGCAGTGTCTCACAGACACACATTTAGGTTTAGTGAAAACTACTGAAACAGCAGATGAAATGATGCACATTTTAAAGAAACTTTTCCAAAGAAAAAGTGTTGTTAAAATTACACTTACTGAGGAAACTGCTTATGTTAAAATATAGAGAAGGAGAAAAATTAGATTTTTTTTATGAAATTTGACAATTTGATAAAAGAACTTGAATGTCAGGATGTGAAAATTAGTGAACAAGATAAAATTTGCTATATGCTAATAGGTTTAAATAACAAATATAATACAGTTGTTACTGCTATAGAGACCATGAAAGAAGATAAATGTGATGTAGACTGTGTAACGTCAAAATTATTAGACGAAGAAATAAAACTGTCTGAAAAACTTTACATGAAAAAGCATTAAGCGAAGTTGTTTTTAAGGCTGTTACATGTTATAGATGCAAAAAACCTGGACTTATGGCATATGAGTGTACAAATCGAAAAAATCGTGGCAGAGGATCTTATCGCAGAAGATCGAGGGGTGCACAGAGCAAAAGTAAAAGTGATGATAGCACTAAAGTTGCTAAGCTTTTATCAATAAAATCAAGCTATGATAGAATTAAGTCTGAGGACACATTTGTGTTAGATTCTGGTGCGACAGATCACCTTGTTAAAAATTAATGGTAATTTATGCAGCAAGTTTGATTGAGTTAGAAAAGCTGGTAACGGTTGTACTAGCTGATGGTAAAGCATTAGTAGCTAAAAAGAAGACAAACTTTATAGATTTTTCTCAGGGTATAGAAATAAATTCCAAAGCACTAATTGTTGAAAATGAGACATAATCTTCTATCCCTACAAAAGATTGTTGAAAAGGTATTTACTGTGAATATAAACAAATGGAGATAAAAACTTTTTAACAGATCAATTTTGTTACAAGAAAATCGTAAGCATAATTTGTATGTGCTAAGCTTACGAATTAATCAAATGTACAAAATTGAAGCATTCTCTGCTGAACTGTGTCATCAACGGTTAGGCCATGCAAATAGAAAAAGTATGAAAATATTAGGCTTCCAATAAGAACAGAAAAGTGTGAAGTATATATAGCAGGGAAGGTAACTCGTTTACCATTTAAAACCGATGAAAAATCAACTAAGCGAATTAGTGAACTTATACACTCGGGCATTTGTGGATCGATAACGTCAATATCAATAAACAAAGATAGATATTATCAAGAAGTAATCGATGATTTTTCTCATTTTATCTTGATTTATTTGTTAGAAAAGAAAAGTGAGGCTGAGCAAAATTTAATATCCTATATTAAAAAATAAATACTAGTTTTGGAACAAAAGTATTCTGCATAGGAATAGACAATGGGAATGAATTTTCGTCCAGTGTTTTCAAATGCTATTGTATGAAAAATGGTATTAGAACTGAATATACACTTCCTTACACACGGCAACACATCGGCAAATCGGAGCGTATGAATAGAACTCTCCATGACAAAGTGCGAACGAAATTAATTGAAACTAACTTGCCAAAATGTTTATGGAGTGAAGCAGTCAGAGCTTCTTATGAATAAAACAGAACTCCAAAGAGCTGTCTGCCAAGCAAAACACCTGCAGAAATTTGGTATGGAAATAATGATCTGTCAAAATGCGAGTTTTTGAAAGCAAAGACTGGAAAATTAATTTAAATCGAAGAGATAAATTACAACCGAAAGCTCAAGGTATGAGAATGGTTGGCTATGCTAGAGTAGGCTACCGATTGTGGGATCCACAACAGAATATTATAACGGATACTCGTACGTTTATTTTGATGAAACAAAATATAAGTTTGACGAGGAAGATAACCAGCAAAAAGAATAAATAGAGAAATTACTTTTATAGAAGATGAATCAGAAAGTAAGGAAATGTAAAAGTTTAAATGAAGAAGATCCGAAGGAAGTTCAACAGGAACTAGATGAAACTTTTCAATCAGATGAAACTCCAGATAATTTACAAAATAAGCGAACAAGAAAACCTCCTTCTAACTTCGAAGATTATGAATTATACATTGTATAATGTGTGACGACTGAAGCAAGTGATCCAGAAGACTACAATGAAGCTATTAAAGATATTGAATAGCAAAGAGCTATATAAAAGGAACTAAATTCACTAAAAACGCAAGCAGTCTTCTTGTCAACTGTTGAAGCTGAACATATCGCAGCAGCCAATCGTATAAGTGAACTGATGTTCATTAAAGGAATAAATTCAGAATTCACGAAGCAGTTTACTATTACATTATTAAATAATCAGATTAATAGATAATCTACATTAATAGATAATCAGAGAGTTATTAGAATGATGCATAATTTTGAAAATATGAAGAGGTCGAAACATATTGTTATCAAATATCATTTTATTAAAGACATTGTTAAGAAAAATTGTTGTAAAGTATATAGGCACAAATGAAAACGTAGCAGATATAAGGACCAAAGCCCTGAGTAAAGCTAAATTTTGCATGTTTTGGAAAGAACTTGCATTGTATTAGATTATTATTTTCTTTTGATTTAACTTTAAGTATTGTTTAAGTAATAAGATTTCTGTTATAATATAGCAATTATAAGTCTGTAAGACGATTTAAAATTGAGAGGGGTGTTAGAATAAAATTGTTGGCAACACCATTATGAATTGTATAAATTAAGTTTTATTTCTTTGCACCTGGCAGTTCTGGCACTAACTCTCACTGAGCATGTGTAAAGAGATGTGGGGATTTAAATTATTTAATAAATAAGTTTAAGTCAAAAATAAGATTTTTATTTATTTAAATCTACCTGTCAGTTTCCAAGTACAATGTACTATGAAAAGATTTTTCTAATCTGTTCCGGAGCATCCGGAACAAAACAACTCAACATTACTGTGATTCGTTTCGGCGCTATTCAGAACTCTCTAGTAGTCGCACTTTGCATCAAGAGAACGCATCCACAAGGCAGCTGGAATGCTGTCCATTTTTCATACTTGTTTTGCACATGTACATTTTTTAATGTCCTTTACTTGTTTTGTGTTGTATTTAACGGCGCAATATAAGTTTTTGTGTTTAAAAAGGAGTGTTTTCCTTCATTCAATTCTTTACATCGCAACAAAATCTTTTAAATTCTTTAATTCATTGTTCTTGTCAAAAATTTTAATAATTATACTTAAAAAGATCCCGAAGTTCAAGGGTACCCTGAGCGCCATCAACCACATCGACAACCTTGAATATGTAGTTTTAGAACTGCTTCTAGGTAAATAGATTAGAGAGTGCTGGAAGAAAATGAAAAATAAGAGTGAAAATATTTTATGACATAACGCAATGCGCTGGCATAGGATTAAAATTTATTAAAAATTATAACCGCCAGTGTGTGTTAACTAAACATGACTCGATTTTTGTTCCGTTACTGGCGCCATCTCTTATTAGATTTAAAAGGCAAAATTATTTTACTCAGATTGCCATCATGTCGTGTGACTTTAGCCAGAACGGTGAGTTGTACACTTCCTCAGATTACCAATATAGTTGAGTCTACCATAAATTAAGAACTTGCTACGTGCAATACACCGATACCTGAAAGTAGGTTTTTGACTTTAAGTATCTTTTCTCTTTGCAAATATACAAACCTATCATTTACATCAAAAATTTATTGTAATTCATATGCATCCATCAAAGTACGGCTTTAATACTATTCCTATGGCAACTTTTTACTTGTTGTTTTGTTTTCGGCATTCGATATAGCGCTGGGAATACGAACAAAGTTGGCTTGGTTTCCTTCCTTGTTGCTCATATCAGTTGAACTTTTTTGTCCGTCATAATTAAGGTTTCTCAAAACGGTGCAACAGCTGGGAACTTTCTTATATGCATTTATTTCATTCATATATTAGTACTTAACTAACAAGGGTCTTATTTAATGATTAAACGAGTCTTCCATAAAATTCGAAATTGTAAAATTGTATATTTCGATTCTCGATATCGTGAAATCACCGAGGCCTGGAGCGGAAATTTTCCTGAATGAAAACTCCTCATTGGAATGATCCCTATACAAAATGTCAGCAGAGAAAGATAATTAACATTTATGTAATTAAAATTACATAGCTAAAATGATTTGAAAGACAAAATACTAACAACATCAAGAGGAAAACGTTCAAAAAATTGATTAATCTGCCATCTTTATTAAAAAGAGGTTTTTAATTAATTTGTCATAAAGAAGAAGGAAAAAAAGGTTTATAAAAAGACAATATAGACCTTCTAAAGTTCGTGTCTGCTTTACAAGAATCTGCAGTTCTGAAATGAGATCTTGCCCATGAACTTCTTTTCAAGCAACTTTTTTATTTTCCATTCTTTCCTCAAACCTCAGATCGGAGGGCCGGGTTGGTTGACAAAGGTCGAGATCGATATATATTCCAGTTAACCAAAGTTTGAGATGTCGGAAAACGTACATATCTTATTTTGGATATAAGGCAATAATACCAAAAATATGTTATATAAACATAGTAAAGGAAAATACTTTTACATTCATTGTGATAAACTCATAAATTAAGCATACAATAATAATAGAACTGCTACAATAAAAACAATACGTAATATTAATAAAAATAAACCGATAATTGAGATTAATTGCAAGAAAAAATATTTTGTAAGAAGCTATATCATAGTATCATCTAAGCTTTACAATTTTTAGCCCGAGTTTAAGCTTTATCAAATTTTAAAATTTAATGTTAACGAAATTTTGAAGTTTATTAGACATAAATAATGTCCACTTACTCTAAATAAGTATGTTTTCGTTTAGTTTCAAAATTTACAAATACAAAGTTCAAGTGTCAAGGAGAACTTCTGATTTGTTATCGCTGCCACTGAATTTAGGACCACAATTCAGAAATTTCAAAATATTACTGAAAGTTTCCTAATATTACTGAAATTGATTGTTGTTAAAAGATGTGAACCTCTTCTTTTTTATATTGCAGCTAATTCATATGACTGCATACCCAAATTAAAAATTACATGGTACAGATGAAGTTTCTATTTCTTGCAACAGTTGTGTACTGTATACTCGACATTCACCGTAAACATGGCTCATACATTTCTACAAATTTCACCCAGCAAGTTAAATGACTTTTTCTAAACAACAGAACCAGAAACCAAGTTCTTATTTAAATCTTGGACACATACAAGTGTTATTTTATTTGGTCAATAAAAATTATTACATTAATTTTAATATTCCTACAATTATAAATCTTATTTAAGTTGACCTTTAGTGTTCGATTTAGATTTTATTATACAAGCAGTAACAAGTTAGATTGTAAAGACCTCAGATGATACTTTTAAGGATGTGACCAAAATTAATTGATTTCATTTTCATAGTTGTCTGTAAAATAGCTTTCTGTTTTAAGAAGCAAAAGTCTGGTTTGGTTTGCTAAAGTTGATTTCTTGCAACACAAAAGCTAATTACCTAATATTTACCTATTCCTAAAGGTTACAGTTATGCCAACAAGGGATTTGAATCAAAGGACTGTAGCACTGAAAAGAACTTTAGATGTCTGTCCATTGTTTAACATGTAGGTATTGAACAGAAAATTTCAGCAGAAATTCAACTAAAAGCTAGTAATGACAAACTTTTTTCTCGTTGGCAACACATTTTTTGACAATTAATATGGGAAATAAAAGTATTAAGTGTGTTAGAACCAAACAAATTGATGCAATTTTGTGCAACCAAATAATATTTTTGCCATTCTAATTATATTTCAGAAAAAAAATATTAAACACTAATACATTTCCCTTCTTCAAAATACAAAATTTTGTGATACTTCTTATTTCCTAACTCTTTGAAGCAGGGTAAGGAAAATACTAAAAAGGACAAGTAAAAATGATTCTGGTATTTAGTTTCCCAATAGGTAATCTCTATGTCAGAAATAGTGTTACAATTTAACTTTCAAGCATGTAACACCTAAAATTCAAAATAGAACCTTAGGCACCTTAAGTCCTTAACCTTAAGTATGTAATATACAGTGCATAACAAATAGAAATATTTAGTATGTGATATCTAACATGTTCTTTGAATGGTATAATGTATGTGCAAAGAGAATAATTATATAAAAAGATGCCCATAAAGTTACATGACTGAATATATAAAATAAATTGGTATACGTGATTTTATTATGCATATTTTTGCCCCCAAAATTTAAATTTTATAAAATATAACATTTTAAAAAGATTAATCTCTTTACTTTGTATCTTGCCAAATTTATTTCTTTGGAGAGTAAAAGATAATGCAATGGCCCTTGGACATTTAGAGAAAAAGCCATACATGAAGTAGCTCTTTCTCTATATGTTTCTTTAACATTACACATATACTCATCTCTAATCTCTCAGATCCTTGTATATGTAATAGGCTGCCCATATTTTTCTCAAATTTTTAATCAAAATAAATGCTTCATCACCAGTAATTTAAATTCATAAAAGTTCTTTTTCCAATATTTATTCATTCCAACATTCAAAATTAATTATAGGTAATTAGGAAAAGTCAGTCTTGTATCTCATAGATATGAGGCGATTATGAATGCACCTACTTGACATAAAGATGAGCGTTAAATATCCTTTAATAGTTGTATCTGTACAACTGCACTAAAGATTTCATCACCCTTAAATTAATCTGAATAAAATATGGTCACTAAATATGCTATTATCTACATGTCTATATCACAATCTGTGCTTCTTTCTCCTTTACTACAATCCAAAACTGTCACCTCAGCTTATTGGTGGTGTATGTATATACATGTGTATATATATGAGAAGAATACAGCCATAATTTAACAGCTCTACAGTGTATTTAAATGAATCTGTATTAGCCACAGAGCATTATTGAAGTATAAATTACTTAAAACATTCAATAAATTTGTTGTAAATTTTTTATATTACAGCTTTTTAAGCATACACAATTTAAGTTCAATGGAATAAAAAATATATCTTACAATTTAGCCATATACTTTGAAGAAAGAAATTTTAAAAAGTCTTGAAGCAATTTGTGAAACTTATTCATGGAGGAAAACCTTATTCAATGTTTAAGCTACTTTTACTAAATGAATTTGATTGCAATGAAACAGTACCTTGATTTTCCAAATATAATATTTTTATTTACAAATGTTCTTTCTCTAACTAATAGGAAAAGCACCACTGAAATGTTTTACAATCAGCATTATACATGCTCTTATAATAACATGTAAGTAAGGTGCTACATTTTAAAGAGAATAAATCTCAGATATAGGACTTTCAACTTTTACTAAATACAAAACACAATACATAAAAATTAGCTTGAAAAGTCTTAAATTTTTAAACTTTATAAAAGAAGGGAGAACGTGTATTTGAGCCAAATGTATATAAAACTTTAGCCAAGTATCTGTAATGAGAGTTGTCAAATGATATGTATTAGAAACTTGTTTTCAAACAAAGAAAAGCAAAGTTCTAGGTTAATTTCATATATGCTATAAACAATATGATTTGTTATGGGTCATTGGAAGTTTTGTTCATAATTAATAACTTGATGCAGCTATTTAATATATTATATAATTAAAAATCTGTTACATACATTTTATTTAAGTATAAATTGCACTCTGAAAGTGATATATTTCTCAATATCCCAATGTATAGACATATCTCTTCAAGCTGTAGTAAGTAGTTTTTGATAAAAGTTGAAAAATCTTCCAACTGAATGTAATAGATAATTTCACATATCACATGAAGAAACTAAACAATGACGGAATTAAACAAGTACAGTATAAAAAAAAATTAGATTGTCATCAAAGACAGGAGCATAGATGACTATGCAATTACACCACAAACTGAACTGTTTAAAGAATTTGTCATTCAATCTAAATTTTTACAAATATCCAATTTCTTTCCACTAGAAGCAAAACTGTCATACACCAAGTACTAAATAGCATATGATTTTTCTACAAATAAAATATTTAGCTAGAGAAATCACAGACACTACAGTAAAATTTAAAAATGATCAAACCATAATGAACCATCTAATCAAACACCACTACCAGACAATTTCTGAGCAAAGAACAATTTTTAGTAGTATAATACTAGGTTTATAGTTAATCTTAACTACAAAGAATTTAAATTACCAACTGCATGCAAAGATATTTTGCAGATATTTAAATTATATACAATATATGTAATGATTTTAAAACATCTGCATTTCTCATAAAAATTTAAGGCATCCACATGTTGAAATTTAAGAATACCAAAACAGCCTTCCATCCAATCAGATTTTAATACCCAAAATGTTTAAATTAATAATTTTGGAAATTTCAAATGCTGATATAAAGTGATTGACATAATAACATTAAATACATCACTGAATAAGTAGCGATACTAGTCAGTATTGTAGACCTAATGAATATATTTTTTATTCACAGTCTATTGCAGAATTATAAAAAAGATTTCATTAATTTAAACTCATAACAAAAAAAATAATTAAGGTACTAGACAAGTAGTTAAAATTTTAATATTTCTAACAAATGAATTTAGTCGCTAATACTGCAATTGTTTTTCATTAAAACTTGAATAGAAAGTTTTGTATAAGTTTTAAAGGATTACTTTTACAATTTGTAGCTACATCAAAAGAATTTTAAAAATAATGTGATAGTAGGTTTTTTAAAAAAATAAATAAAAATAATAATTGTGCCTTAATTAGAAATGAAAGCAATTTAGTTTATAAAAATTAAATACTCCCTTTCTTACAATTTCAAACTTGTAATTTAGCTCAAGAAATAATTTATATACAAAAAATTACATTTATATAAAAGTATTTTAAGATTCTACAATCCTTTTTACAGGGACTTGAAAAATATGTAAAAACATATGTAAATTAAAAAATATGTAAAAAAAAAATAAGGGACTTAAAAATATGTAAAGTTTTGGTTGAAAACAGTAACTGAAATCAATAAAATTAAAACACAGAAACTAATAGGTTATGAAATTTCAGTATTTCACAGTAATTTCATATATACCTAAATAGCTGACTCAGAATTTTTGCTTCTTAATTAAACAGATTTTGTATTCTCAAAAGCTACTTTTATTGAAACAAATTTAAAGTTCTGTAGTTTAGCAAACAATACTTGTGTATGTGCTTAAGGTAGAACACACATTTTTCTTTTCCATTAAACTCATGATATAAGTATCCCAGCATCAAGTGGATAATTTATCATGTATTGTTAAATACAATGCTGGTACTTTTAGTTACTAATTATAAAAGCTATTGTAAATATCTAGCATACCTTAGACCTATAATCATTGAGCTAGGTCTTATGTCTCTTAATAATATATTATAACAGGGTGACCACACACACAAAAAAAAGTGATTTTGAAATTCCATGATAATTACAAGCACTTGCCAATAAATTGTTGCCATTCTTTAAGTTTTATTTTCCCCACCTACCCTTGTTAAATCTTTACTCAACAAATTTTATATTTAAAAAAAGCAATATGAATATTTTTGGCAAAAATAAAACACGAAATGAAAATACATAAGATATAGAAAATGCCATTTACAAGAAATAAATAATGTAACACTATTACGTACTACTTTGAGTATTCTCCATTCACTTGTTTAATTCAATGATTTTGAAATAAATTTTGAGTATTAAAAAAAAGAAAAAAAAACCCGCAGTGATCATTGAAGAAATGTAAGATAATTTGATCATGAAATCCTAAAAGAATTCCCTGATTAATCGAATTTTTTTTTCCTAATTTTAATATTTCCAGATTTTTTAGGTCTGTGGCCACCCTCTACAATCTCTATGGTATATATCTCAATGTATGTCTTGACTTTAAATTTTAATTAAAAAATTACTTTGAATTGTTTTCAAAATTATTAAGGGACGGGGATCTCCCTAGTAATAATCATATGCATACTATACCCATTATATATATATAAGAGGTTAAAAAACCTTTTTTTTAAATACATTTTTGAATACAAGTAGTGTATAAAAAATGCTTCTGGTAGAAAAAAATTCATAAAAAAACTTTAAATTTCTAGAAATATTCTTCAATTTACCAAAAGTTATTGCAAAATGCTGACTTTTTTTTTTTTTTTTTTTTTTTTACACATTTGGTAGAATATATTAAGATAATAAAATTATTTTATTTATAGCATTAGCCTGTAATAAGTATATATGTCACATACTCTGTATTTTTATGTTTTGAGATAATTTTTTTTTTTTTAGTTTTTAATATATGGGTTATTCTGTGAGTAAAGTTTATGAAACTCTCAGCTTATTTTAGTTATAAGGTCTTGTTTAGAGAGATAAACTCAATTTTTGTTACATCACACGGGCAAACTAGACCAGGATGTACAGGTTAAAATGGAAGGTTAAGTAGATCTAAACTGAATGCATGATTTAAACTTGAACTCCAGAAACCATCAAAGTTACCGCAAGGTAGTAGCTGAACAGTGAGCTGTGCTTATTCCCCCTTCTTACAGAATGCTTTATTTCCAATATTTTTCCTTTTAAAGGATAAATTTTTTTTTTAGAATATAATTTTGGCACTTTTTTTAGTGGTTATAGCTTTTCTCTGATGAAGATAAGTCTTCTTTCAAGAATCAGAGAATGATGAGGCATTAATAGCCCAAGCACTTAAGTTGCAAAAGTTTATATGGATGAAAATAAGTCACATAAAAATAAAACATTCTCTATGCTAACAGTAGGATTTGACCTGAGTACTCTTGATAACCCCAAAACTTACCATTTTACAGCAATTCACACCTATCTTCCTTACTGAATCATTCATTCCCAATGTTTTGCTTTTATCAGGCTACAAAATTTTTCTTAGAATTGAACTTCTGCAAATTTTTTGGGATAGCAACTTTTTTCTATTACAGACATCTCTTCCTTCATGTATTAAGGGGAGATGATATTGCATAAAAAGTACTGCATTAAGCAGGATCTATAATGGAACAAAACAAGAGCTTCATCGTTAATAAATGCAACAAAGCATTCTTAACGAAAGAAGTCATCTGTGAAGCATTCAACTACAATTCTCACCACAGAAAGACACTTTACCTTTTACAAAGACTTGCTGTACTCACTAAGAAATTTAGAATCTCAATCCAATAGTCATTCTGTTGTAATGGTAATACAACTGATTTACAACTAATACATAGGGTGGAGGGGTAAAAACTTCTATATTGTTGTATTCTAAGCCATGTCAGAATTTATGGAAATTACCTTGTAGATAGTGTAGCTTGAAAAACCATCCAGATTGTTGCATAATGATCTTCCACTGTGCAATAAGAACACTGTTATTAAAGATGCAAGATCTGCTCTGACTGCCAACATTATTGGGACTTGCAGAGACACAATAAATTTCACAGCATCAAAAGACTATGAATATGTGGCTACCACTGTCTGTGAGAAAGTGACATAACCCTTACTCATCTTTGTGTGGGTCATTGCTAACTCCCATACGCACATCTCTTGCTGGGTGAAACACCTCCCAAGTGTATGTACTGCAAGAAACCTTATATAGTCAAACGCATTTGAACACATTGTTGCTAATTTTGATCAATGTACATAAAATTCTTTAAAAACCCACCACTATATCTCGACATAATAATTGAAGAACTGTCATATCTAAACTTGTTTTCCTTTCTTTGCTGTACTGACTTTTAGTATGTAACTGAATTCCATGATTTTTATCTCATATTAATTTTAGTTTTTCAATTTCTAATTTTTCAGTCTTCAATTTTTAAAACCTATTGTTTTCAGTTTTACATTATTAATCTAGCTTGAAAATATTTTTTATCTTAATCTAATATTTATACCTTAATTATAGTGCCCTTTTAAGGTCTTTTGTGATGTTTGTTATCCAAATTATTTTTACTTGTTCTTTTTGCTGAAAGTGCTATAAAACTTGTTTTGCACAGTATGTTCCCAGAAGACTTTGCACCATTAAACCCAACTAACAAATTTAATGGAAGCAAAAGTAAGTGAAGTGAAACTGCTCACAAATTTTTAAGAACTTATAACTCTATTTTTTGAACAAGGTTCTTAACATTTGGGACATGTATCTTGTACAAGTCATGGTAATGAAATTATAATTTCTATTTTTAAAAATAACAGAGAGTATTTTTAAACTAATTACTGAAATAATTGTGCCAGTATTCCCATTAATACAGAAAAAAACTTGTCTTTCAGTTAACTATGCAATCACCATCATTCACAACCACCAGAAGAATTTAATGCTAATGTTTAACACCATGAAACCTAGCAGAGCCATAAAATATCTGGGCAGTATATAGTACAAATTTATTTGCTGATGTAGTACATCTTGAACAAATGTGGAGACACACCAAGGCACTTGTTAAACAGAGTTCAACTGTCCACTTTTCTTCCTCGAATTAAAGGGAACTATGCATTCAAAGATTGAAATAAAAGAATACTATAGACATTAAAGAAATTAGCTGTTATCTATGACAACTGAAAAAGATCAATATACTGAAAAATTGTATAGAAAATAATTAAAAGTTGCTGCAGTTCAATGCAGAACTTAGAGAGTAAAGTGTGACTATTTCGTAAACTTAAGTGTAGTACTATGGAATACTACAACTGCATTGACTGGTCTAAACTGATATCAAGAAGTTTCAAATTAATAAAATTCTCTTGTCAAATGAAATTGAAGGAACCACAATATCAAACATTAAGAAATCTATTAATTGCTTTTCAAGTCACATACAAAGAGAACTGAAATAAGGATAGAAGTTAAAAAGAGAATATGTGGCCATGAAGGAAAATACCTTTACCAGAGCAAAGCTGCAGACATGAAAAATGTGAAGATTTTGTAGCCTTAGAAAGGCAATCTACTGTAAATAAAATATTCTATGGGAAGTGAGAATGAGAAAAATTTTGCTATACAGCGACCTCCTTGTGAGTTTTGGGTTGTCCTAGTTTGAATTGCATTCACACCAACATGGATATACCTAAAAGTATGGTATTACCTTAAGTAGTAGATTATGGAACAGCCAAGAAAAAAAAAAAAAAAAATGCCACAGCACACTAAACCTAACCTTGTAATGCAAAACCAGATGAAAGTTGTTAAAACTATTCTCATTGAATATATCATATTTTAAAAATTTAACAAAAATAAAATGCTAACTTCAAAGTTATAATGCATCTCAAAGAGTAAAAATACAGATCATGTGACACATATGTTCAATACATGAAAATGCAGTAAAATAATATTAACAAAGTTTACCGGAAGAAAAAAAACAAAAAACACAGTATTTTGCAGAAACTTTAACACATTTTCAGTAACTTAAAGAACTAGCTCAAGAACTTTAAAATTTTTATGTGAACTTAGTCATACCAGAACCACATTTTCCACAATACCCATATTTGAAAACAATTTTTTTAGACAACCTAATACAGATACACACACACAAAGACCTTTTCAACATAAGAGGTTTAGTCATTACTAATTTGTAGTGAACCTACCATTAACACAAGGCAGTATGACATATAATTTTATTAAAAATTACTATTGAAAACAATATATTTTCAAGAGGATTTACTTGTCTCATATGTATATATATAATTTAAATTTTTCTTTCAGATAGTTATACAATTAACAACCACATAACCAAGTTACAGAACAAATAGAAATTTAAAAATTCTTAGATTGTGAAATTCTAGAAAAGGAAAGATGTTAAGTATATACACATTATCCTGATATTACTAAAATATCTGATAACAGAACTATTAAATCAATCACATTTTGTCCTGGTTGAATGTTATTAAATGCTAAAATAAAAATTAAAGCTTGTATGCCCATATATAACTGAGTTATTTCTGAAACAAGATAGTACAGATAAAATCCAAGCACTCCAGAATTCCTAAAATTTAAGAATAAGTTTAAAAACGTGCCTTAAACTGGCAGGTAAAATTTTTAAGAAAGAAACAATTTGTTTTTACAAAGTTTATATTTTATTAGCAATGTGCACAAATGATACAATTTCTGTTTCCCCTAATCAATAGTAGATCCAATAAACATATAGCAAGTTAAATACTTAACCGAGTATTTTATATAATTTGGAGAAAACAGACATTCAATTTACAAATAATGTTTAATCATAAGTGCAAAACACACATTTATAATTTACTAGTACATTACTTTAAGAGTTAAAGACAGCCTGCGAACTAGTAAAATTTTGACTAATCGTAATAATGGATAACTGGGTATTAAAAAAAAATAAGAGAACACACCTCCAGAAAGAAAAGAAATTTATAAACACAATTCAACATTTACTTCAAACTATGCAAGCTGTCTGAACCAGAGTACTGCCCATTTCAAATATGCACACAATCAATTTCTATAGAATAGTAAAATTTAGGAACATTGCCAAAGAAAAAGAATTTACAAATGGCAGAGGGTGTAACAAATGCTTTGTACTGTAATATTTTTAATAAAACATTCTTCTTCACTGAAAATGATGTCACTTGCATGATGCTAAATAAAATGAGCACAGTTACAGCACCTTTGCATTTCTTTCTGAAATATAAAAGTTCCTTTGTGGTCCTTAAATACAAATGGAATTATAGGCTCCTTAAGAGTCTTCGGGTATCAGTCATGAGGCACTGACTTTTTAAGTGAGCCATTATAACCCTAAGCTCTAGGGTAAAGGCAAGGTCCACACAAAATCTTCTATTTACTATTTAAATTATTTCAAAACTCGACTAATTCTCTTTCCTTTAACCACCACAGGACGATTTTTTATTGTTCCTTTCCTTCTTTTTGATGTCTAAACAAGGAAAGAATAAATAAATAATTAAAAATGTCTTCAAAACACTTGAAATAAAGTCTTAGATTTACTTACCTAAATAAAGAAATAAAACAAATGCAAAACAAGCTTTCGATAATGCATCAGCAGAAAAATATACCCAAGCAGTTACCAAAAATGAGAAATTGAAAATATTAAGTTGTTCAAGTCTCAGAACAAGGTGCAAAAGATATCTAGTTTAAGCATAAAAGCAGAGGAAAGAATTGAGCAAGAAAAAGGAAGCTCATTAATAGCAGAGTATAGTGATGAAGGAATGAGTAGACATTCATACAAGAGCTCAAAAACTTACATAAATACATAAAGCTTGTCTAAGAAAAGAAATTGCTAATATATTTGAAAGAGGAAAAAAAGCAGCATTTTCCAGATTATTCTGATGCATCTATATAAACTGAATAAATATATATACTTCTATTAAGGAATTGAACAATCCCTTAATTTAAGTGTGCCAGCAAATTTGTGTTAAAAAATAAAAAATACAGTATATAATGAACACAAACTATTTATCACAGTACTAATAGAAACAATCTAACTCTCTGATTTCATGTTATCATAAATCTGAAATTTTACATTTACTGTGAAATAGTTAACAATGAGAAAGATGCATGATTTTATATTTAATAAGAATAAACAATTGTATGCATGGAAAATATGGAACAAAATAACAAAACACTGTAAAAATAAATAACTAGATATTTACACAGATGGAAATGGAATGAAAGGATAAATATGAAGAAGAAATCAATCATGAAAAATAAAACTACAAATTTTCCCCCAAAATCCAAAAAATATAACAAATTTTGATTCATTCCATGATAATAATAATAAAAAAAAACCTGCCTATACATAAATCAGGGTAAATAATTTTTATTATTGTATATTTTATGCTTGGAAATATAGGGAGCAAAATAGGAGAAGCAAAAATCATAACATTAGGTTATCAATCTTATAACAAATCTATGAAATCAATGCCTTTTTATCTTAGAATCTAACAACATTCTATTATACTTGCTAATCATGCATAGCGCATTTATGTTCTATGCATATTAAGGAAAGGAATATTGAATGGATTCCATGTGAGAACTGGTCGAATTTTGGAATAAGAGATATTTTCATACAGAAACAAATCAGTACAATATAAAATTTAAATAATCTACTCAGCTGTTTTAAATATTATTTATTAATAAATAGGAAAAACTTTTCTGGAGTGCTGTAAATATCAACAAAGTTCCCAAACATTAAAATTAAAATAAATAGATAAATAAACTTAATCTTTGGATACATTTAAAAATTTAAATTACAGAGATTAAGCATTTTAAGCAACTACCCTATATAGTGATAATTTTTTTTCCATTTATACATTAAAATAAAGTTAATAATTTTTAAATTATTGTAAGAACACTAATGTTTAAGGTTTTAGAATATTTAATAAGCATATATGAGGCTCTGTACCTCTGAATGCTTTTCAGAAGGGAACAATGTTCTAATTGAAGTAACAAAGATTAAAAACTTTAGGTGTAACACTTCCTTAGACTAAAAGAATTGTTTAAACCTTGAATAAGAGATCTAAAAAACATTCGCAATATAAAAATGTTGTATAAAAGAGATACTGATTATAAAGATGCTACCTTTTTAGAAATAAATAAATGGTTTGATTTTATTTTCCTTTGGTTATATGGAATGCGAGGACGATTGCTGTCTTTTTTGACATGATATATCCTGACAAGCCAATGTTCTGTTGTATAAGCTTCTTCTAAGTGTTCTAATTCAAAATTTTTGTTGCCTATTTCCATATTTCTTGTTCGGTCAAATCCAGAGGGTGTACGGAAATCAAGCTAAAAATTAAAGTTTTAGTGATTAAACTATACAACAAAATGTTTAATAATAAAATTAATAATAAATACTTAGAAGTATCACTTATACAAATGATTGATATATGAAAATAGCCACAAACTCACTAAGTTTTCTGTATATTCTACAACTGTTTGAAAAATACTATATCATATACAATGTACAGGCAGTGACTGAATTCCTTTCATACATTTTGTACCATTATTCTGTCAATTACAACACTGCAGGATTGATGCATCACCAGAACTTTTCTAACATTTTTGGTAGTAGGAGTATATAAATATGTCCTTAGAGGGTAAAGTCACAAGATGTTAACTGAAATGAGCTGGGAAAGAAGGGTCAAGGGGACAAAACAAAGTCATCTTTACCAACATGTTCAATACCATAATGTGGACATATATCATTCAGGCATACTTAATGTTTCAATGAGGAGGTGTCCTGTACTAGTAAGGGACAAAATCTCTGAAATCAGCAGCCAGTTGTAGAAACAACTATAACTGTAACATATTCAGGTTACTTGCACAGTCTTCCCACAGAAGAAAAACAACCTACACACAAGTCTATACAGCCTAGACATGTGTTTATTGTTGAATGTGGAGAAACCTTGATGAGTTTGAGGTTATTGACATATATATGAACATGTAATGCTTTGGAATATATAGCATTTTTAAAAGGAAGGAATTTCACAGTAGACTTGTGTAATTTATATAGAGCTTACATGTACAAGTTAGCAAGTATAAAATATTAAGTAGTCAAAACACTCTATAATATAACATATGAATTATTTTCAACAATTCACACTCAGACTAATTACAATGTACTACATGGTTCCCACTCTTTTGCTTCTGAAAATTTCAAGCACTTTTCAGTGACTTTTCCAAAACCTGAATTTTTTTCAAGCACCTCTTTGATACAGTGTTCATAATTGAAAAAAAAAAATTAAATAACTCCCAAAACAGTAGAACTATATATATAATGTTCACTCTTTTCCCGGAAAAAAAAATCAGGCTTTTGAAATGGTGTAAAGAAAAAGGAAAGGCTATAAGCACACGTATACTAGTTTAAAAATACAGTTTCTTTTTAAAGCATTCGAAAGTTTTTATTTTTTTATATCCCTTTTTAAATCATATTTTATCAAGCCAGCGACAGTAGCTAGTGCATTTTGCTGTACTTGAAAGATGAGTCACGTGACAAGCCTACAATTGCCGATAACGATCCTTCTCAATTTTCAGTGTAGACATGAATTAAAGGCCCCTCCACACTATGGTCCACTGCAAGCCATCCCCACCGTCTGGAGGGGGTATGGTTTATGGTGGTTGATGGTAGCAAACGATAAAATAGCCTTGACGAACGATGGCTTCGGAGGTGGTTTTTCTCCAAAGGTCAAAGGCAGCCAGATGCGCCAATAAAGTGCACAGTAGACCCAATGGATGAATCCATGAGCTCGCTCATTGAGTGGCCCAGCGTGTGAATGCAACCCCTGAACCATCGTTCAAGGTCCCCATTAGGAAATGGTGAACAATTGACCATAGTGTAGAGACTACATAACATCTTGCAAGGACTTGAAAAAGAAAAATCAAGCACCAGACCTCAAATTCAATGACCTCAAAGAAAATTCAAAAACTTTTACGGCCTTAAAAAACAAAAAGAAAATTTAAGCACTTTTCAATGACTTTTCATGACCGTGGGAACCCTGTACTATATAAAAAGCAAAATTATACACGTTTTAGTTATTTTAAATTGTGGATAATGTATACTACATATAAACTAAAGTATAACAGTTTAAAAACAAACCTGTAGTTCTCCAAAACGGTAATAGCTTAATTTATACATCAAACAGTTCAGCAGAGTTGGAGATCCATGCTCATCAACCCTGAATTCTCCTCTACTAGTATAATAATCACTTTCCTAAAAGAAATTGAAATACACAGATATTTTATAAAGTAGTAGAAATAAAAATTTGAAGACAATGCAAATATGAATCTTAGATGTTCACACTAGAAGACAGATAACTCCTGCTTATGCAATATAGACATAGCTATCAAAATATACAAAAGTGCCTGTTTCATGAATAATAATTAGACTTCAAAAATGACATTAATGATTCATTTTAGAAGAAAAGATGAATTAAACAGAAAATCTTAATTGCTCTCTACCTGGCAGAAAAGAGAAAATAACACAGTAAAAATGCTAGAACAAAATTTAAGTTTGTTCTATCTTATACATCTAGTTATCAATATGAAATTTGGATCCATGTAAATCTTACAAAAAATGAGAGGGAGAAAAAAGGTTTCAAATGTTAAACAAAATTCTTTGGTACAAATATCCCAGAAGTAAGATTTTTACTAGATTTAAAGTTATAACATTAAACAATAAAGATAATAATAAATAAATAAATAAAAAAGTTCATCTGGGATGAAGTATGAACAAATAATTTTAAAAACTAATGTCAGAACTTCATTAAATACTACAATTTTTTTTTTTTTTTTTACTTTAGTTTAGATTTTTCGAAATTAGCATATTTTTCTCCATATATTTCATGGAATACAAACTGAAATCTTTTTATGCATAAGTTCTTCAGATATCCAGTTTCAACTGGCAGTTATAAACTGTAAACAACTATTACACAATTGTCTCTGCAAATTGTAAAGATATTGACTGCATTTCAAAATAAGCCGAAGAATCTGGTGACAGAAAGGCTGGTCAACTTTTCAACATAAATAAATCTAATGTTCAAATGTGGCACAAAAATAAAGAAATATTTTCTGAACATTGTCATTACAGAAAATGTTTCTGGAGAGGAATTTTAACATGGCTGAACTTGAAAAATACATTACATCATTAGACTTTAGAGCATAGGGAAAACAAAGCACATACATCCAGGATAAATAACACAAAAATGGCAAAGATTGTGGTTTTTGAAAATATGATTGAAATTTTTATTGCTAGACCCATGTGGTGCCATTGTTTTATGCAATGAAAAAAATTTATCAATTCGCAATCATACTGCTGTTGGATAAAAGTTACCCAAGGATTTGGAACTTAAAAGTAATTTTCTGAAGTTTACTAGAAATTTAACTATGACCTATAAGTTTTATAGAATAGAAAAAGAATTGGGTGAGCAATGTAAGTTGCATAATGGGTCAAAATAGCATGGGAATCTCGAAGGATTAACTATCAACAACATTTTTCAAAAATATAAATTTCAACAAATGACTGTAACATTCATGAAGATGAAAACTTATGAAGATGATGATGATTCTGTTTTAAATGAAAATGTTTTGAATTTAATCCTTTTAGACACTAATGATTCCAAATTTTAAGGCTTTGATTGTGATTTTAAATTATTAAAAGTTTTCTTTTCCCAGTAAGAGATGTATTTATTTTTACATTATATTTTGTAATTGTTTCTTCAATTAATGTGCCATTTGCAAGGTAGGATTAAAACAATTTTTCATGAATTTTTATTCCAGAAATTTAATAATAACTACATATTACTGAATTATCTGAATTTATAAAAAATTGTATGTTTTAAATATAATATTCAATTAAAAATATTTATAACTTTAACTTTTATTTTATTTGCATTATAATCAACATTTTAATAGAGTAACTAAATAAAGATGCATGTTGTTTATCAGTAGTACTTTGTAATGCTGAAAACGAGTAATATTCATATAATCTGCAGATTATGTACAGGTGCATATTATCTGCTAAAATTATTTTTTCTGAAAATTTGGACTAAAAACTGGTTTTGCAAATTATACACAGGAAAATATGGTAGTGCTACAAAATAGAAATACTATGTATCAAAGATATAAGCATAATGATGAAATATTTTAAATATGCTTTAAAAAGTTTCATAACTCAAAAGAGAAAAACATTGTAAAAAGACACATTTTTGAATTTATTTGATGACAGTATGCGTACCATTAAACAATAGCTACTTTAACTAATTTCAATAAAGATAAATATTTACTTTTATATCCCTTGGGTGTTCACCTTCAGCTATGCGTACCATCCACAGGAATTTATTGATATCATCTCCTGAATAACCTATTACTCCACCAAATATCACAAGTACATAGTCAACATCTAATGATTTCATAATCTCATAGGCAGCACTTTCATTAGAAGCCATAGCTTTACCAACCTATGAAATTGTAAATTTATACTTGAATTTAAATTACAGTTTCTTAAACAAACACAACTTCATCATTTATAACAGATGGTACAAATATCATAAACTGCATGTAGGAAAAACAAATATTTGAAATAAAATAATGACAAATATTCACACAAATCTCAAAATTAATTTTAAATAGAAATTTTTTTAAAAGAATCATATTACCAAATAATTTATATGTAGTATAAGTATTTAATTTTTAAATATTTTCCTGCATTGAACTTTACAAAATTGCAGGAATACTCACTAATGCTATATGACTGTTATTCCAAGTGTTGTTATCCACAAGAGTAGTACGGTTAGCCATGCCTTGTAATTGATATCCATAATCCCACCAGGACATCACATGGGAATCTTCAGCAGTATTTTGAGCAAGCCAGTAATATGCTTCTCGGAAATCATCCAAAATGAGTCGGGAACTGCAAGAATAAAAGGAGAAAAATACTTATAACTTCAAATGTCATACATGTTACTAGTAGCCAATACATTTGTTATTTTTGTTAAACATTTCTTTTGGTTTAGATATCTAAAAGGAGACAATTTTGCAAGAATGTTATACAACTAACCTAAAATGAAGTGAGGCATGTGTGTCTGTAAAATGCAGAGTTCAATTTCAACCCCAGTATAACTCAGCTATCAATGCTAGATTAGTAGTTTATTATCCATTTTCATTGCTTACCTTAAACTATAATTTTTAAGTGTACTTTTGTTTCCTGATATCCTAAAAATTATCATTAGTTTGATGGAAAAATTGTTTCAAGCCTAATTTACACACTTGCCCCACCAAAACAGGATAAATGCATAATTCTCTTCTAAATGCATTTCCTATGAAGTGATTATTTGATGGGGCAAGTGCTGAAAAAGAGCAACTCAAAATAATTATTTTGCTCCTCAAAATGAAATATTTCAGTATACTTTCATCTTACACTTCAGTAAGCTTGTAGATTAGAATAGGTTGGCACGCTGTTTTCATCATACTTCTCAGGTGGCAGTGGATATAACACAATAACAGAAAAAAAATATGGCCAATTATAACATTTGCTTAACTTCAAACTTTAATAATAATAATAAAAAAAATAAAGAACTGTTTTCACATAATAAATATTTATAAATATTTATTCTTCTTACCCATCAGAACTGTAGCTGGCTAACACTATGCTTGGACTGGAGTAAGCATTTCCAGTAACCCATGTGCAGTGGACGGCAAACATCATCAAAATCATAACCATAACTATTATCACAATGCTACGTATATTGGCTCCTAAACCATGATTCTCCCTTGACTGGTCTGTTTTAATTTTTCTTATTTTCCCAGCCTAAAAAATAAAGGAACTCACTGAATTCTTAGTTGAGAGTGGAAACATAACTTATTTATAATGATAAACATAAATAGACAGCCAGATTTAAGGGAAAATCAAATTTTTACAGCTAAAATATCATAAAATGTTTTCTTTCATTATTACTAAGGGTAGAATGAATCACAACACATTAACACACAAAAAAAATAAATAAATAAATAAATAAATAAAAAAAGTATTTTTAGCATTTGTTATAGAATTTATTTTATTTTAATTTGTTATAAGAAAATTGTTTAATTCTACTTAATAAGTATAATGTCATTTTATGATACATATTTATATCAATTTTTGAAGAAATTTATAAAATTTTATAAAATATCAATTTAAAATGATTACCATTTTCCATAGCCTCTTCAAAATATGCAAAGATTACAGTCTATACACAGCATTATTATTTTGCAATATAATGTATAAGATAAATTTAAAATGCTTAAAATAAACACCTAAGATAAAAAAAACTGCAAATTCAGAATTTGAAAAGTTTCTAAACACTATTTTAGATTTAATCATTTTATATATTAAATATCAGTAGTAATGTCATTAGTACATACTTTAATATATTATAAACAAAATAAGATTTTTTTCTCTTCACATGTTTAACGTATTTTTAGCCATATATTAATTTGAAAATACCTTTATTTTTGATTGATAATAATAAATTATTAACCTTATTAATGCTACACAATGAAGTTCAAGAAGTGGTATTTTTTAGATACTAGATTAATATATTATTCAAAGTTTAAATTTTAGTAGAAGCCTCTATTTCATATTAAAAAAAAAAGTAGTTAAGCTAGAAATTATACTGTGATGGAATTATATTGCAGTATATACATATGAGAAAAATATTAGTCATAAAAGAAATCATACCTTATCATACAAATTTTTATTTCCTTTTTTGTCAGTACCATCACTTTCTTCAGAATCACTGTCAGTGGGAGACATAGATGTTTTAGGGCATTCATCATCTTGTAGATACGTCTCCATAATTTGAGAAAAGGCTATGGCACTCAACACACAAACAACAGGTGTAAGAGTTAACATTAATCGAACCATCACTCCAGCAAAGTACACAGCAGTTATGGCATATAGGATAACTGGTAGAGAAAAATGTATTTTAAAATTAAACAAATATTGAAAGCAAAGATTTTAAGCACACCTGCCAAAATGTAATTTTTGAAAATCTTACATTTCCCAGCTATGAAAGCATAAAATGCATATATAGACAAAGTGCTCCTTAAATATGAATCTTAATACATAGCAATTCAATATCAAATTCAAACGTTGTTGATAATACTTGTTTTAAATTGTTTACCCCTTATAAATAGCACACAAGTTACATAAAGCAGAAAATGCAATAAGACAGATGTGATTATATAAAAAAGTTATCTAAAGAGGATTGAATAGAATTTTCGGATAGAAATATAAAAAATAATTTTCATTGCATATTCATGTTCCCTTTTATTTTTTCTGGTTTCCTAACAGAATTATTGTTTACATTTTAAAATTAAACAATTATTTTCAAAATGTATTTGATATAGTTGCATACATGCAATCTTATATGATTGACATACATACAACATAAGGCCGAAACATGTTGGCTGATATGTTTAAGCTATCCTTGTCTTTTAATTTAGTTAGCAAAATTTTATGCAAGGATAAAAACTTCCAAATCACTAACTCAGTATTTTTTAACAGATAAAATTTTTATATTCTTCTTATAATTTAATCCATTATGTATAAAATATTAGTCAATTTTAATATTATATTTATTTTCTAAAACTGTTTATATCAAAATAATGGTTTGGTTTGGGGTGTTATGGTCTACTGTTTTGTTACATGACAGCTAATGAAACCATTAAAATAATGACTTTAATAGTAAGATGTTACATTTTTACAAGAATCATTAAAAACAAAAAAAAAAAAGAAAGAAAAAAAAAGAAAATCAACACTTACTAAAGACACGTTCATCATTAACATTTTGAATGCAGTACCATAATCCAACAGGAAATGTTGTAACAAGAACATGCAAATCAAAGAAGAATGAAAACCATGTAGTAGGCTGGTGCTCAGAAACTGAAGCAATGATTGGAATGTGAATTTTGGCATAACCAGTATCCCATAATGAATAAAACCTACCACTCCAGGGGGCAATGTAGCCTACGGATAAAAGTTAAACAAGTTAGAGCAGTTTATACAACATCAAACTATAATAAGAAAATTTACAATCTACAATACTAATAAGCATATGCATTAAGCCAAATATAACCAAATGGGAAAAGTTACACAATATATAAAATAAATTAAGTGTTCAAATAACTTATTTTGTCAGGTAAGATCCTTTGAGAATTTTTAATATCATAATAGATCATATGCTTAAAATATCTCAAATTTATACTTTAACAGTTTCATATTTTAATCTAAAAAATAACAGTTGATAAAAGAGATTTTGAAATCCTCACTTAATATTAATAAATACTCAAAATATTATAAACTCATATCAAAAGTGAAACTTCATGTGATTAATGATTAACATGAAAGTGGAATAATGTTTCAGTGATAGCAGAATAATGACTATTACAAATCAATACTATGAAAATTTATAGTTATCAATATTGAATTTTTGATAAGAATGAACTAAATAACAAAATTATTAGAAGATTATAATAAATATATATATATATATATATATATATATATATATATATATATAGTTACCTGCATAAGTTAAAACGACTACTCCTAGGAAAACAAGACCTCCAATTCCAATCACTCCAAAGATAAATAATGTTTTAATCTCTGACTTAGACATAAAAGACTGCATGTACTTCAAGAAGGCATATGCATTAACAAGTATAAAGACACCTACATTAAAGGAAAGAAAAATGTGTGTAAACTGAGTTTATTATAAATGGGGATATATGATTTGATTATATTAAATAAATACCTGCAGATGCCATGTGTTCACTTGTTCTAACTGGCTGGAACCCAACAAATGGAATTTGCATTGAAAGAAGAAGCCCAAGAATATAAAATGTATTGTAAGCTGTAAATACAGAAAGGAAAATTTTATTAACATCTAAAAACACACATATGTATACATATCATGATATCCTACAAAGTAATACTATAAAACTCTGTAGAGTGATGAAAATTAATTTCCTGAATTTTTCTTAGTGTCTAGAATTGTATGATCAGATGATATCATCATTTGGACTTCAGAGTGGCTTGGTTTGCCTGATAATGTGAATATGGATTGTAATATAAGTTATGTTTCAAGCAATCATACTTAGCCATAATTTATTGCATTCTAATTTCTATATTTAGCTATGTTCGGCTAACTATTAACAATAGCTTACTTTTAAGAAACTATTCTCCAAGTTTACAACACACTTTAACATTATCCTGCTTAAGTAAGAAAGTTTAGAGGCAGACTAGATATTGAAACCCTGTTTAGTTATTTTTCAAGCAAGAAGTAAACTCATTTTAATCTAGTGAACATCTCTCTACCTTAAAACTGTTACAATAGGCCACTCACAAAGGCTGTTCATATATTTTAAATTGTTTTCTTGTATAACAAAAAATAAAACTAAAAAGTATAAGGCTTAAGTACTTACCAACATATATTTTATTTGAGAATCTTCCCATTAACATTAAAGTAAACACATGAAGAGGAATAAGATTAATAATGAAGACATAACCGCCCCAAGCTGAAACCTATGCAAAAATATATTTCATTTAACATTAATGAAAATCAATTCAAGAAATTTATATATTTTGACATTCATTTTCAAAATGTTTTCATGTAATTTACAGATATATAATTCTTTCACTTAGGCTACAAAATATTTTTTTTATCTAATTATACATGTCAGTTATAATTTCTTTAATATTATATAAATTTGTTTAAAATCATAATAAGAACTTATTTGTTTCATAAGAAAAATTCTGAATGTCACTTTAAATACATTCTATAAAAATAATAATAATAAAAAAGTTTTTACATACCATGTAGAAGTAAGCTAATGCAGATAAAACTGCCCAGAAGATGGCACCAGATTTTACAGCCTTAACCTTAAATGAGAAGAATTATATAAAACTTTATTCAACAAAACAGACAAGAATAACTTTAAACAAAGAATGTTTGAACATTACTCTAAAAGTTTCAAATTATATCTATAAAAATACACTTTATACTTGTTTAGAAAAATTATGAAATAAACAAAATCTCAAGTTCTATAAGTGGGGTATTAGAACACATTGCTATGATTAAAAGAAATGTATCTTACGACATAAAGCAAACAAAAGATACCATGAATCATACACATCTTGTACACTATTATAACTCTAAACAATATATTTTTTGAAGAAAAAAATTTAGCAATAGTAGTGCTTCTTCTAATATAAAGTTTTATTCCAAACTATCACTAGTAGTTTGCACAACAGGAAGTTTAGCATATATTACTCTGAAAGGAAAGAAAAATTAATCTTGTACTACACTGATCATATAATCACATTATCATACCAACAATACACACACAATTCATTCTTTTACTAACCAAATGTGTAAAATGAATGGTTAAGGCACTTAATACCTCAAGATACAAAAAATCAAAGATTACAATATTTTTACTTTTATATTTAAAATTCAAATCAGTTTTCCTCTTACTATGTTCAGTTTCAAAATGGTGATTTTTTTTTGTAAGAGAGTAAAAGATGCTACAAAACACATACTCATTAAATCTATAAACAAAATTCGAAACTTGAATAATTTTAATAAAGTACACAATTAGATTAAAATTCTATTTGACCCCTTAACTGTCAAGGGCATATATATACACCTTGTACAGTCAATTCTTTAACTGTTTTGGTAATAAATATAACTTCCTGCAATATGTTAGTACTTTCCTGATTGTCATTAAGTACACTCACTTATATAACATATACAAGGTATACACATGCACATTAAGGGACAGGTAAAGGATAAAAAAAAAATACTAAATGAATGAATGTGCATTATCTCAAAGTATTTGAAAGCAATTTTATTGAAAGTGCAAAAACTTAATTATTTTCAATGCAATTTCAAACCTGAAAGTTGATTAATGAGAGGTGAGAAATTATTTTTTATGAAATAAAGAAGCCTTCATGATATGTTATACTAAACTAAAAGTAAAAAAGTAAATGCAAACTAATAGCTTAACTTTTAAAATACAGAACAGAATTGTTTTAATTTTTAATTAAAAATCTAAATTTCAGTTTAATAACTAATTAAAAATATCAATGAATAGCATATCAAATGAATTAAAGAAAACTACAATTTTGTTAGCAGCTTCAAATAAAATACATATTTAAGTACATACCCATAAGAAGTAAGTAAGCATGAGTGCAAATATGGCTATTCCTTCATTATCATAACTGCCAGCAACAGATCGGCTAATGTAACCAGGCACTAAAATTAAATTATGTATTACAAGCTCAGAGATATTAATAAACATAATTTTAAAGTAGCAGTTTAAATTGAGGTCTAATAAAAAAAAACAATGAAACATTAAATTAGCCTAAAATGCATGTAATAAATGCTAAGCTAAATTGAAATTTGTTTTTGTATTCATGTAATAAATTTTCATTTATCATAACATTTATAATATAAAGTTGTATTACCAATAGCAATAAAGCATGCAGCAAAAAGACCAGCTCCCTCACTCCATAGCTCTTTTGTTAAGAAATAAGTTGATAATGCTGTTAGACCACTAGAATAAAAAGAATAAATTACTAAAAAAGTAAATATGTACAAACAATCAACAGAAAAATAGAAACAATTACATATGTAAAGTATGTCAAAAACCTGAATATAAGACACAAAAGTTCAGAAATGTCATGTAAATGCTAAAAACGTGACATTAAAGAATAGTAAATAGGTGTTAAAAAGTAAAGGATGTACAGTTTTGTCAGTCAAATTGTACAGTTGCATAATTCCCAGCAAATATTTCTAAAGTTCAGAAGCTATGAAAAATAGAATATATCCCACAGCTAGATTTAGTTTTGAGCCCTATAGTTCCTTTTTTTTCCCTCTCTATACAAGGGTTAATTAGGCTGGTATTTACTGCTTTTACCCTCTCGATCTGAATGGGAATATACTTTACAGATATTTGATTTCATTCCTTAGAGGATTAAAAAAAAAACAAAAAAAAAAAAAAACTGCAAATGAGACATCTATGTTTTTAAGCTTACCTGTTACTCAAGATTTGTTATACAATTTTAAAATTTGTAGTAAGTACAACTAAATTTAAGTCATACTTAGTATGAAATAGCTCTTATTAATCTTAAGCTATATAAGTAGTAATTTAGAACTTTTAATGTTGGATTTATGAAATCTTGAATAAATTCTTTTTGTGGGATATATTGTCCCAATCAGGTTTAACACAAAGGGTAAATATGTCCCATCAGTGATTAAATTGCAACAAGTTGTTATATTATGTATGTTTTAATGAAAATTTTTGCTGTTTAATCAGAATATTCTAGATAATTAAGACAAATAGTCTCAATTAACAAGATTGGGATATATTAACCCAGGAGATTTCTAGGAAACAAAAAGTATAAAAAAAAATTAAACTGATTGCATACTTTTTTTAGCATGTCAGCATTAAATCAAACTACTTTTCATAGCAAAATCTTAATCATGCAAAAGTATGTTGAAAGGGTAAGCAAATTCCAAACAATCATACTAACAGCAAGATTTAATTTGAGAACTAATTAACAGCAATCTACTTCTTCCGCTGAATTTTTTCACCATTAAAAGAATCCTGTTTAAATATACTTCTAATTTATTCTTTTGAAATTATGCTATGTATAAAAAGTATATAAGCATGTAATATAACAGAAAAAAGATTCAGCTTAGAAAGCAATTATTTGATTTTTTTCCTTATAAGAAATTAAAATATAGCCTCTTTTAAGCCATTTAAGCAGTATACATCTGATATGGCACTGCAGGGCTTTTTTAATGTCTACATTTGAAATTAACACTTCATGGTCACTGCTTTGAGTCTATTGATACAATTAACGAAAAAGTGCAATAAATGCTGAAGGACCTGTACAAAATAGATTTTAAAGCCTACTTTCAGGATTTTAAAATACATGAGCAGAAATGTACTGCAGTTACAGAAAATTTCTTTGATGGTAAAGTAATAAGTATTAACCCAAAACTAATACCTTTTGCTTGATGATAGTATTCCTGATATTTTTAGATCACAGCAGTATATGTTATAAATATTCATAAAAAACACTCAAAACTAAACTCTATTCAGCTAAAAATTGAGAGATTAATTAGAAATTGTAATTATAAAACATGCACTCAAGTAGGAAACCAGGTATAAATTCTATTTTTAAAATAGCTTGAAAAAAATATGTACGTACCTAATTACAGGTGCTAAAAATACACAAACATCTCGAATATGGACAGTAATATTTAATAGGTTTAAAACATAATGAATCATCCCTGATGTAATCATCAGTCCAGGATAGACCTATAATGTTAAAAAAATAATAATAGTACAACAAAAATCAGTGGAGAGGAAATAAGGAAATTAAACTAATATATATATTGATATCAAAAATAATTTTCCATTTTATTTAAATAACAAAACAACTGGTTGAATATCAAAATCCTCAAATAATTCCAAATAAAACATTGATAAAGTAAAACTGAATGTTATAATACATGGGTCAATATATGACAATCATAAATATAAGGAGGAGAAGCAGCACATCTTCTGAATAATTTAAAATTTTAATGGAAATAAACTTTATGTACTTATGATCTTAAATAACTACTGACAAAATCAATAACATTTGGTAAATTTTGTCTAATGTCAAAACTAATGAACCATTACTAACAATTTGGATACTAAAATTTGCTTGGTGGGTGTTCTTTTCATGCAATTAAAAATAAGAACTTTTTGACCCACTAAAAAAAAAGTTTTAAGTACAACTTTAGTATAGGACTCCATTAGCAATTTTATTCATCTAGGACTTTTTAAAATTTATTTCTATAAATGAGTGATGCAGGTTCAGAAGATTTTAAAATTTCTGCATTCATTTATAATCTTTAGATCAACAAAGTTCCCATATGTACCCAATTACATTATTTTTATATTTTATATTTCACAAAATTAAACTTCTATACCATTTATATATTTACAATGTTAGGCAAGGCAACAAAAAAGTTACTAAAACAAAATGATGCCTATGTGGTTCTAACAATGCTTTTCCTAAAATGCACTGGATTTAAAAACTGTAAACATATTATAGCCTATATTAAAATCAAAAATTTAATGAGAAAATTTTTTAATTTTTAAAGAATTAATTTAATTTATGAAACATCTTAAAAATCTTACTATATAGTTTAGCCCAGGACAAAAAGAAACAGCATAAACAATTTTTAAATTCTTCATACAACATTTTATTTATTTTTTGTAATTGCATATTCTATTATACGCATATGCATATTTTAATATGAAAATGGTTTTACTTAACAGCAATTTTAAATAAAAGTTATAATAATTTTTAAAAAAAATTTCACAACCTGTTTCCCTACTCCAAAGCATTTATATATAAATATATATATATATATATATGATGTGGTGTTATTCATGAACAGAGCGGTTCCAATCCCTAGAATCATGGCTGCTGTCTTGAATGGAACACTGCTCATCATATTTTGTATGATTGTGGGGTTTTCTCAGCTCTTACATCTAAGTAGAGTAAGACGGGCCCCTTTGGCCTAGATTTGCGTGCTCTCGGTATCAGACCATCTGAACTAAATGGTACTTGTCTGTTGTCTGGTATTGTGGAGAGGATCTGATGTTACATCTTAACATTAAAGGCCTTAATCCATTAGCGACTCTAAACACTGACCATAAACTGTTTTCTGTTCTCATACTGGACTTTTTGAAATTTAAAATCTTGGGTATTGTGCTTTATTATAGAATACTCAACAGTGCTTAATATTTAAATACAATCTACCAAATTTAACAGTTTCAATTATTTTATTAATTACACCATTATTGTGAATAACATGTAATTTTAAATCAACTGCTTTCTTTTATATCAGCCTAGTTATTTTCAGATATAAATTTATTTTCTGTTAAATTAACTTTGTTCTTTAAATACATTCAAAACAAATCCTACAGACAAAATAGATTAATCATATTGATTTGCCATAATGTCATAAGATCATATATAGGTAGATCAGCTGACCAGTAAAATTATTTATGGTTAAAATAATTTATGAACTTCACTTTAGTGTTCTTAGCTTCACAGACATTGGCTGTTAGCTCATTTTTTATTCTGTGCGAGTAAACTTTCAGAATCGGTATTCAGCTTTTTATTTCTGTTTTTCTTTCCTCTTAACATTTAATATTATTATTTGTTTAACAGTGTTTAATGAAAAGTGTTCATTGTCTGTATTAAGCGTATATAATGAATACAGATATTTGATGTATTTAATGTAGATGAAAATATTAACTGGTTTTATATTTTATAGATATTGTCATTTTTACTATGTTTATTTATTAAAAAATCAGAAAAACAGCACAGTAGGTATTTTATATAATCATAGGCAAAAATTACTACTATTCGTATATATATGAGTATTACTCTTCATATTAGTTAGCAATTCTTCACATATAATTGAAGAACCCTGCAGCAAACAACACCATTTTTTACATGTTGCACAGTTACAAAGTGCCAGTTCCCCCCCCCCCCCCTTTTTTTTTGAAGAAGGTTTTCTTTTTATTAATGTTTTTTCACTTTAAAGAAATATAATATTTGTGAAGAGTAGAATTAATGCATGTTTATACAATTTACAAACTTTGTCATTTCTGGAGATGCCACAGTCACTAAAAATCGACTAAAACAATATATAACTTTATTTGCTAACAATTATGGCTAGATTTTTGGACTATAAGTGACTATAAGTGCATAACACTGGAATCATAGCCTCACTAATGTAAGCATTTGTAAAAGTCTACTTTCATGTTTTTTAATATTATAACTCAAACTCAGTTTTAAAAATATAAAAAAAAACTGAAAATAATTTTTAAACATTATGTACATCAAAAAGAAAAAGTATCAATTGTAAAATAACTTACTGTTCCACCCACTATACGACCTAAGGGATACCAAGCTCTTTCATCAAACCAATTCAAAAAGTTATAAAATCCATGTTCTACCATATAATGTGTAGCTCTGTAGTTGAAACTATAATAAAAGTAAAATAGAAAGTTTTACATAAAATGCTATAATTATTAAGAGTTGATGATATTACTTAACTACTAAATTCTATCCTTACATCTAAGTTGTTTCGTTGAAAATTGAAACAAGCTGTTAAAAACTTAAAATAAAGTTAAGTGCAATAAATCCTTTCTCAAAAGAAAGAATATGTATTACATGACTTTAGTCACTTCAAAATAAATTTTTAAATAGTTGTCTTGAAGACATAATATAAACAATGTTCAAAAAGAACATGATAATGTTATAAGGTTAATAATGTAAATGAAGAAATATCTTGCTGGCCAAATAAATATTTATTCATTTTATAATAAATGATAGTTTAATTAATAGCCACAGAGTAATTAAATCAAAAACAATTTGTGACAAATGATAACAACAAACACATAGTTGAAATGGAACAAATGCTTGGATGTGGACTTTAAAACCAATTTCTACGAAAATAAGAGAATGGAGAAAGGCTTCAAATAGAGCTCCGTTATATCAATAGAAGAAAAATTAAATCTATTTACCTTTTAGTTTTTTAAATAAGGGCAAACCTTCCAATTTTATTACTCTTTTAGAGCAGTTTAGATTTAGACAAAGATCTACAGCACTAAACCGATTTTCAGTAGCTATAAAAATCTATAACAGAAATATGATTTAGACATATGAACCTGGGTACTGGAGCAGCACCTTACCAGTTTGTATAAAATATGGCTGATGTTAAGAGAATGATTAATTAGATATCAGTTTACGGTAATGATTTAAATATCATTAATGCCAGGCATTTATATAAAAAGTAATTAACCCAACATAAACTATAAATATCAGACATGCTAACATTCAGACACTTCTGTCCGGAGCAACAGAATAGTGTGAAATTTTAACATGCTAATCACAGATTATACATAAGTACATATCTTATTGTTTCTAAATTAAAATTTATGCATTTAAAAATGTATGAGTAGCTTTTTTAGCTTTAACACATTATTCTTTAGAACAGTGTTTCTTATGGTAACATTAACCCTGATTAAAATATTTCCATTTTTCTATCATCAGGGATTCTAGAGTTTGTCTACTCAAATTTGACTTAAATTCAGTTTGGTTTTTCTGCACTGAAAACTCTTTAATATGTAGCATTACTGTGTGGAAAGAGTAATATTCAGCATTATTTTTCGCAAAACTTTGTACTTAATTGCTGAATTGTAATCTTTTAGCTGTTCAAAAGTTTTGTTAATTTCTGGAGCAATCTGAGGAGTTTCCGGAGTAACCAATTTTTCTTATTTCTCCGGAGTAGTTGGCATGTCTGTAAATATGACAGATTTAGAAAGATTTCATTTATGAATATAAAACTAGTTAAGATATTTGGAATATTTTAAATAAATCTTTACACATTTCCATTACTACTATCACAGTAAATTCATACTGGAGCATAAAATATTATGGATAAAAACTTGCTAATAAATTCTTTATATTATTATAGCTTATTTAGTGTTTTGTGATTATTAAGATTCAGCTAGAAATATAAACCAAATTAAACATTTAATTGATGAAAATACATTTCTATGCACTTAAAATGTCTAAACATAGCATCACAATTTCAAACTAACACAAAAATACTTCTAAAACCATTCAGGTTTTAGAAGTATCGTAATTGTAAGAATAATGCGCTATCCAAAAACAGAAAGTTTAATCATCAAAAAAATTTAAAACTAACCCAAAATAAGAAAAAATACAACTTGATATTTAATATAACAGTACTCAAAAATACAAGTAAAGGATATAAATATTAATTTAATAACATACTTTAAAGAGATACATTATTGATTAAATTTTTCAATTTTATTAGAATTCAAGCATAATATTAAAGCATGGCATAAATTTCTGCAGCAAAATTATCTGTTATGAAGTTAAAATCCGTATATAATATAATAAACAGTAAGGTTAAGAATGCATTACTGATTTATGATTGTCAGACACATCTGCCATTGGTGAAAGAGCAGAAAAAGTTGAGAACATAACCTTATATGTATGTGTGGGTGTATAGAAATATAAAAATCATCATCTATGTCATAATACAACTTTTACAACTATTTTTAAAAACTATTCTTAATCTAAAAAGTATCTAGCCATACAAAATTAAGTTTGCTTAATATGATGAACATGAGTACTCGCCGATTAATTTTAGTTCACAAATTACAAGAGACCGAATTCCCTCTACATACAGGCTTTTCAAATATTTCTCCTCAATTGTAAAGTATTAATTTTAATCAATTGATTTCTGAAGATAGAATGTCTAAAAAAAAAAAAAATATTCTCGCAATACAGCCGCGACATCAAAACCAAAACAATCAACCGCCAATCTCCGGCAAAATTAAAATCGGAAAATAAGAGGTGTAAATCTTTCATTTATACGTAAAACATGTAATTAATAAGCTTTATTTTCTTTTTTTCCCATGTAAGAAATTATCAATTTTATACAACATAAATGTACACAAATCTTACTGTGGATCATATTCATGAATAATGCTTTCAAAGCGGATGACAGCAAATAATCTTGAGCTGAATCCTAAGAACCAAGCTAATGTCAAAATTGTAAATTTTAGTAAACTATTCCCTCCTAAATGAAGTAAAATCGAAACTCGATTATTATCCTTCAAACCGGGTGCTGCCATGTTCCCTGATGCCGGCCACGTCTCGAAGCAAAATCGGAATCAGAAATTACTGCTTGCTCCGGTACAAAAGCAATGTTGCCAAATGAAGGAAACTAAATTTCACTTTTCAATAAGTACTATTTAAACATAGAGGTGATATGTTCTTTGCTAAAAATATATTTTTTAAAATTTTTGTTACAAACTTTTAAAAAATGTTGCTTTTTTTATTTGGGTTTTTATTTAATTCTAAAAAAAAAATAAGTTGATACTTTATAAGATAGAAATGCTTTAAAATTAATTCATATCTTTGACAATACCGGTTTAGATAAAATAACAAACTGGTATATATAAAATAAAATAATTCCTTTTAAACGAGACTTAGCCGGTCTCACCTATGTAGCATAACGGCTAACCGAAATTAACCCACTTAGCTAATTAATGGTGAAATGGAATTTTAAACAGAGATTAATCGGGGTTAGTCGGCTTTGGCGAGACCGACCCTATATGATAAATTTCTTAGCTCTTCAGAGGGTTTTCTTACTTTAAGATAATGCGAACACCTTTTTTTAATTACATTATATTTAGTTATAGAATATTATTTCGTAACATACACAACACAGTTAGAAAGAGTCCCCGGTATGAGACACTTGTTGGAAAACAAAGAAATAATATTCTTCACTTTAAGGGCCGATCTCACCAAAGCCGTTTAACGGCTAATCATGATTAATCTCTATTAAATTGCGTCCCACCATTGGTTGGTGCTATGGGTTAATCGTGATTTGCCGTTAAACGCCTAAATGAAATTTAATCTTGATTTAGGGCCGGTTGAAGGGCTAACCACGATTAATCTATGGCTCCAACCAATGGTGGGATGCAATTCTCCGTTTAAACAGAGATTAATCGTGGTTATCCGTTAAACAATTTTGGTTATTTAGGCTGTTGTGTATCCAAGGTTTGTAATGCCGGTGTGGCAACAGCTATTTTTTACTGGTTAGCATGGCAACAGTTTTTATACTATTGTTCCAAAATGTACGTAGCTACTGCCGCTGCTATTATGTCTGTTATGTTAAATTTAATAAGATGCGTATCGTAACTTCAGTTGTAAGTTAATTATTCATATTAACATAGAACATAAAACAGGCCCTAAATATGCAGTTATTCAAATTTTTATGCATGGAAAATTATTTTAAGTGCACTTTACAGAAAAATTCAGGAATTTGAGGAAAGACTTGGGATTGTCGCGCCCACTCCCTCCCCCCTCTCCTCTAGCTACTGCACTCATTAGACCCAACACTTATAAAAGTTGATAGTATTTGCTCTTTATAGTAGAGTTAATAGTTCCTTACGTGTATGTATGAAATATTAGAAGCCACTGCCGAATATTCTTACTTTTTCCAATCTGCTAATCACCTGATTTAAAAGAGATCTGAATCTAAATACTAAGTAAAAGTTGTGCTATTATAGAGACCTTAAGAATTTTTTTTTTCAGGGATTACGTAATTGTTCCTTCACGAAATCTTGTTAACAGCGCGAAGAGGTGGTGCGGTCAAATTGTGATTAACGTAGAATAAAACCACTCCCCGACCAAGCGGGACTCAAACTTTGTACTTTGAAACGCTCTCCAACTAAACGAGAAGCAAGCTGACTAAAGGTTTAATTTGAATCAGTTGCAATTTATTATTTTACAGTTCACAATTAGACAGTAATGCATGTTGGAACCTAATTGTCTGATCATAAAATTTTGGTCTTTCCAAATTTGGGCTACTGTTTCCTTTGGATATGATTTAAAAATTTGCCTTTTCCCCATTACGTATTAAGAAAAAAATTAACTGTGTACTTTATACTTTCCTAGCTTCATTCTTATTCACACACATACATAAAGACTCAAATATGAATGCATGCATGAGCTGAGGGTCAAGTGTACACCCGTCAAAAGAAAATAAAAAGCTGTATCATATAGCTGTAATAAAGAATGTAACTGTCCAGCATATGTTCGCAATTAAAGCCGATCGGTCAACGTATTGCTAATTTGAGTTCTGAAACAGTTGTGGTAGAGGCCAGTGTTAGTTATTCTTTTACCCAACATGCACGACACTCAATTTATTCGCCTAAAATCAAAAGGTTCAGTAAGCTTGAAAGAAAGTAATAAACCACATGAGTGCAATGAAGAGCAACATTATTGTTAATGAGATAAAATTGAGGCTCCATTGTAGCCCAAGACAGAAGTATATAAGACTGACTATCTAATATTATTGGGTTTGAGACTGTTTTACATAGTTCCAACTCGATCAAACATTACAGATCCTGTTGTAGCATTCTATATGTTTTATCTTCATTTTATTTTTAATCTCCGTGCGTAAATACTTTCTTCTACTGGTATGGCAACATAGTTTTGTTTCTTAGCGACAACCACATAGATAAAAATATAAAAAAAAAAGTATTGTGATTCTTTTCTTGAGTCATTGTGTCATCCAATTTTATTTATTTAAAGAGTTTAAGATTTATTACGGATAAAAGGTTGTCATACATGTTGTTCTACATTGATACCCGGACGTGATCTTCAGGAATTGAAAATAGGAAACGAAAACGAAAACAAAAGCTACACTAGGCTGATTTCTACCTTCGCCCGAAACCGAAACTCAAAAGACCCAAAAATTATTGACTGAGGTGGAATTGGGTGATAGAATACCTTCACAGTTGTTATGTGAAATTAATAATTTAGCTTCAGATAAAGTAGGTGAAGCTTTTCTCCAAGTTCTTTGGCTTTAAAGATTACCTTAGTCGATTTCGAGCATTTTATCCTTCAACGGCGACGATTTAGCCAAATTGGCAACAATGGTAGATAAAATGTGGGAGATAAAATCCCCGTAGCATCAGAATGTTACTGTAGCTTGCTCTGGGGATGATACTGTTTTAAATTACAAGAACAAATTTCAGAGTTATCTCTACAAATTAGCGAATTGAATAAAAGACATTATTATAGTCTTGAACAGAGCAGACCCCACTCTAGAACCAATTCTAGTAATAGGCGTGGTAACAGGAATGAAAGTATATGTTATTATCACTTATGGTTTGGCGTTAAGGCTTTCATATGCAGTAATCCTTGCACTTGGCCTAACAAAACCAATGTCCGATCTAAAGCCCTTACAGAAGACAAAAGGGTAAAGAGTGTCGTCTTTTTATTCGTGACAAGGAGAGCATTACTCAATTTTTAATAGATACTTGCACCGAAATTTTCGTGATTCCACCATTACCAAAAGAAAAAAAAAAGCTGTTGCAAAGATAGAACTTTTCGCTGCAAATGGAACCAAAATTGAGACATGGGCAAAATCTGCTAAAATTGGATTTTGGACTCAGAAGAACATTGGATTGGCCTTCTGTGATAGCTGATGTTAATAAACGAATAAGAGGTATTGACTTTTTGTCTCACTTTCCCCTTTTGGTTGACAGCAAAAATCGTATATTAACTGATGACATCACTTCGTTATCCTCTGTGGCTGACCCTTTCTATGGTGTAGTTTCACCCATGGTTCATGTAGTACAAGATCAGTACGAAGTAATCCTCAAACAATTTTCAGATCTTTTGAGACCAACACTCGTAATAAAATCAAAAATCAAAACATCGAACATTTCATTGAAACTAAGGGGCTCCTGTTACGGCTAGGGCCGAAAAATTAAAAGCAGCAAAAGTTGAATTTTAGTTTATGCTGCAACAGGGCCTTTGTAGACCTTCAAAAAGTTGTTGGGACAGTCTTCTACATCTAGCTTTATAGAAATTAGGTGATTGGAGACCATGTGGAGATTACAGGGATTTTAATAATATCACCATTCCTGATCGATATCCTCTGCTGCTCCTCGCCTACTGTGGTTATATCCTACACGGAAAGAAGATTGTTTCATCCATCTCTAATTGATTACATAACTATCTCCGAATTTCAAGATGATGACGATTTATCAATTTAAAAAAATAATCCAAGGCTGTGTATGGTCCTGATTTCTATTCCGGACACCGACAAATCGATTTATTGTGACGTCTCTACCAACGATAATTGACCTTACATCACTTCAAGCTTTCGTCGATAGTTTTTTTTTTCTATTCATACTCTATCTGATACAGGGATTAAGAACACAAGGAAATTATTGTCTAAAAGATTTATATGGCCAAATATCAATAAAGATTGTCCGTTATGGTATAAGGAATGTTTGGAATGCTAAAAGTCTAAGATTCAGACACATACCAAGTCAGCTCTTATGGATTTCAAGGTCCCATCTGAACATTTTTAACACTTTCACACTGACATTGTTGGACCCTTTCCTTCATGTCAAGGTTTCAAGTACTTACTAACAATGATTGATCATTTTACAAGATTGGTAGAAGCACTCCCTATGACTGATCAATATGCAGAAACAGTTTGCAAGGGGTATGATCTCAACTTAGATTTCTCGATTTGGGGTATCACAACGTATTACGTCCGATCAAGGACTTCAGTTTGAGAGTCAACTGTTCTCCTTTTTTGAGAAAATACTTCAGTTTTCGAAAATCTAGAACAGCAGCATACCATCCACAATTGAATTAGACTGTTTGAGCGACAACACAGGACTATAAAGGCAATCTTGAAATGTCATTTACAACAAAGTAAATCTTGGGTAGAAGCTTTACCTTTGGTTCTTCTAGGATTACGCTCTGCACTGAAATAAGATATTGGATACTCTTCAGCTAAGCTTCTTTCCGGAAGTCCCTTCTGTTTACTCGGAGAGTTTGTCGTCGCGATCCCTAATGTCACACTCAGAGGTTGTGCAAAGGCTACAAAGTATTATACGTAACATAAAACCTTCTGACATGGCAATACAACTGTCTCTGTTTCAAAACACCTTTTGAATTGCTCTCATGTTTTGATCTACAATAATGCAGCCTCATCATCTTTGCAACCAGTTTATCTTGGGCTTTATGTTGTCAAACATCGAACACCAAATTATTTTAACATTGAAACTAATGGAACTATCAAAAGAATTTCAGTTGATAGACTGCAACCATTTTTCAGTCTATCAGACTAAAAGGCGACGATGAGCAGCCTCTTGAGACCCACACACACGTAGATTATCCAGATCAGTGCACACAGTATGAATCTCCAGAGAAAATTTCGCCGCCGGTCAATCACAACCATACCACTCGCAGAGGAAGGACAGTCAGGTTTCCTTCTCATTTAAAGGATTATATCTCATAATCGTTTGCATTGGGAAAGGAGTGTGTAACTTTATACTTTCTCCTGATCTTATTTTTAATCTCCTTGTTTATTTGCCATAATTCGTCTATTTTCAACAGTGGCAAAAACCCATGTGATACAAACTGCTGGATAACTAATCTTAATAAGCAAGCTTCCAAACTAGTTTCAATCATGTTCTAAAGATCATATTGATTCGTATATAATGATATGAAGTGCTTAAAGTTTGCATTGTCTATTGTGATTTAGTTGGTATAATTAAACTGCCATCACAGCTTTCAATATGTATTTTTGTTTCTCATACCACTACATCTTTTCAGAATAAAGTTTTAGGTTATATTTAGGCCCTAAAATTGAATGCTATGTCTCATTTCTATAAAAACATAATAATGAGATAGCTGTTGCTATGAAAATTTGCTCTTGCATCCCAAATAGACAATTACGAGAATGGTGCTGCCATTTACTTTTAGAAATATGCTATTATTGGTTTGGAGTGCTGTCGTCTACTTTTTTACTTCATATGAGCTGTTAAGACCGGGATTCACTACTTAAAATTAATTCTGAGTGGATACGAATATCCCTATCAGTACAGGGATTTGAACTAATGAGCTCCGGTACCGGTGAGCAGCATCCTACCCATTCGGCAAACTTTGGCGTATGCTATTGGACACGATAGTATGATTTCAGAAAAACTTCAACTAAGGGCAAAAGCATCGTGAACAATAATTAACTTTATAATGCTCCAAGTAAACTGTTGATGCCATAACATCACTTGGTATAGACGTGGACTAATTTAAATTTTTAAGTAGTTCTAGTGAAAAATCAAAATGATAAAAAGTTGGAGTCTATTATTCCTAAAAATTACTGGTATTTAAAATATTTTTGATCTATGTGCCTCAATCTACAACTTTGGGTACTGCATTAAAAACCAGTTAAGATGAAATACTAGCAAATATGGATTAAACTTGAACTATGCTAAATATAATACAAACACACAGACACACACACACACATTCACAAAAATATATATATATATATATGTATATATACACTATATTGCCAATGATGATCGGTCACTTGCGATTTTAGACATTTTGTTGAATATCTAGAAAAATACAAGAGGAATTATCCTGAAACCTATAAACAGGATGGTACACGTCATATATGTCAGCTAAAAATTTTTCCCGAAACCTCATAGGGGACCGTCAACAAATTGAAGAAAAAATAATATGTTTTGTATAACCCTGTAAAAAGTAATGTATTAAAAGCGTTGAAATTTTAGTACATGATTAGGATGCTTCTTTTAATAACTTGTGTTCATTGTTATGAGGATAGCACGAATGCTCGTGGAGAAATTAAGGTTTTCCATATATATTCATCTGACTACATCAATACTACACACACACACACACACACACACTCACATATAAATATTTACACATAGTATTTCTTTTTTACCTACTTTACTATCTACAAATTTAAAAGTATACTTACTTAAGGATAAATTTAAAGTAACAATTTTAAGGTTTAGCTTTTTCCTTGAAAAGAAGGTTGAACGATAAAAAAGTAAGTATACTTTAACTATTTAAAAATAATCATTTATATTTTAAATTAATATTTTTACAATAATATGTATTTATTATGCAGTAAATGATACAATAAGATCCATTTTAATCTTGTATATCTACTTCATCTACTTGCACACACCAACTACAAAATAATTTATATTTATTTCTTTTTTTACCTATATTTACTACAAAAATATAATATACTTACATTTAAAATTAAAGTAATTTTAAGGTTTATCTTTTTTTCCTTATTTATTATAATAACGTAAAGATAATATATTTTTTAATATTAATGTAATAATATGTATTATATTTTATATACATATTGATACTTTATCTATTATTTTTGCTATTCTTTTTTAATACTATATTTTTAAATGCTATTTTTGAGTATTTTCTAATGTTCGGTAAAATATATTGGTATAGATTTTGATTTTATAACTATATTACAAATTGATTGAGAGTATTTCCTGTCAAAATGAGTAGAAGGCATTAATTTATAGTAGTAATTGATTTTATAATTAAATACTTAGTCAAAACCAGCATATCTCTCCCATATAATTACAACTCGTATTTAAAATCTATAAGAGTATTTCCTGTACAAAAATGAGTAGAAAGGCATTAATTTTATAGTTAGAGTTGACTTTTTTTATTTTCTTTTTTACTTCTCGTAAATTTTTTTTTTTTTTTTTTTTTTTTAGAAACTTAGTTTGATTTCTTAGTCAGTTATCTTTTCTGTTACAAGGTATCATACTTGTGTTTTGACATTGGATGGAAAAAGTTTTATTATCGTTTCTGAAAATTGTTGTTATTTGTACCAATGCCACATGGTAGCAGAGGACGTAAGCCAGAGGCCCTACGAATTAAGGCGAAGGAGTGCGTCTTTCTTTTCACGAGACTACTAGGATGAAAGAACGTCTTAGTAGACGTTCGTTATGGGAGCACCATATTGGCGGCCAACATTACTCTCTAGGACAACACAAACAAAGTAGGGCCTTGCAATTCAGAAACAGGGACCAAGCAGAAGACCCCCAAACTTAGCTTGCCACTCCCAAAGAAGTATCGTTTGAGAACTTGGAGGTCATTTTGATTACGAACATATTTTACGTGCCCCGTCACCATTAACGAACACGGCGGATTTTAGGTCTGCTCAAGCCCCGAACCCGTATCCCTCCAGTTACGAGTTCATTGCCTTTATTGACTGAACTAATTTCAGCTCTAAAAATTGGTACTATAATATTACTACTTATTGTTGTACTGTGGGGGACAACGTCTCTTGCTTGCTTCCGCTGCCACGAGCTCAACCTCATGTGTCCTCTGGGTAGTGCTAAATGAGGTTTGGTTTGGCTTGGAGCGCTACGATCTACTGTTTTGCACACGAGGGCTAATGAGACCGGGACCTACAGTTTAAAGCCTATTCCGAACGGCTACAAACATCCATGCCAACAGCGGGATTCGAACCCGTGAACTCCGGTTCCGAAGAGCAGCGTTCTACCGTTCGGCCATCGTTCGGCAGTGCTAAATGAGAGACAACCTCAGGGGTATACCTCCTTTAGGTATATACAGGTTTCACGAGTCCGGGGTTCACCTGAGTGGTCTGGGTCTTCAGTTATTACTGGTAGACGAGCTTACCTCTGTAGTGTTTACTCATTACCGGGTTTGACAACATTAATACCATGACGGAACTCTCGCAGGTCAGCAGGAGCTCAATAGCTGTTGTGGTTGCTGTCGTGACCTCTAGTCTTCAGTAGACATGCTGCTGTATGTCTTCGTGATGGGTCAGCATAAGAATTAACTTATTGTCGTACTATAAGGTCTTTTAAAGCTAGATGGACTGACTATTTGTCTATTAATTTATACCCCATCTTCGCTTTTGGTTCTATACTAAAAGTGGACATGTCAAATTGGTGGTTAAAAAGTAAACGATTGTAACTTTTAAGTTTACTTTTGGAAATGACTTTGTTCATTCATGAAAGGGGAGAAGAATAAACTTCCTTGAATCTTGAACCTGTTGCCCTTAGAAATCAAATGTGTTTCGCTATAATAGTAAAATTGTAGTAAGAATCTATTTTTTTATTCTCCATTTCCTTTATTTGTAGAAAAAATAAACAAATAGAGTGGAGTATGCTTTCACCTTTTTGAGTATATTCTTAAGAACGTAGTTGATCAGTAAGATTTGTTAGTTCACATATTAAATTGCTTCTTTTAATTTTCCACCTTATAAACATTCTGGGAATAAGTGAAAGCAGCATACATTTTTTATTTATAATTAACTTAAATTATGCATTTGCTGAGATAAACCCATCCATCTTGTTTTAAAAAACAGTGCGGAACTTAATGTCTGAGTTTTGTATGCTCTTGATTTTATAGTCCGATCAAAGTACAAAGTAAATTAATTTTAGACAATGCTGATGAAAATGTGTGACAATTTTAGGGATAGATAGTGATATATCTAAAAATTTAAATTGCATAAAACTAAAGTATCATAGTTAATTGGGAGCTCCATGATCCCCTTTTATTGCTGTAAGAGACATTAGGAGACAGGGCATACTTCTTAAAGCTGATTCCGAATGGCTACAAACATCCATGACATCAGTGAAATTCCAACCCACGGCCTACGGCGCTTGTCGAATGATGGTCTGCAAGCTTCATATTTATGCTATTTTATTGATTTTAACAAGATGGGTAAAATATATTAAGAAAACTATAAGAAATAAGGTACGCTTTTCTAAGTAAATTAAATAATATTGCTTTTTTTCTGAGAAGTAAGGGTCCAAGTTTTGAATTTTGGAAATGAATTATTATTGTGTTGTTGAAAATACTATTTAGTTTCATACGTAATTAAAAACTGGCGTACTATACTTTTATAGACTGACAATAGGCTTGTTTTGAACAAAGCAAAATTAATTTTATGTCACATGGGGAAGAACTTACACTGTCGATTATCATTAAATTTACGGAAGTATTTATTTGCTGGCTCACGATAGTTAATTGAACTGAATCATTACAGTGACTCAACAAAGAACTACTTGTGTTATATGACATGGAAACAAATCTTTTTTTTTGCCTACCAGAGATTCAGTTGAGATTTAAGATTTTGAAATATTTGTTCACTCTTTACTTATTGGTAATGTTATACGAAGAGTTTTTGTTGATATTCAAAAATTCGAAGTATACCTTAAAAAACAGATATATTTGAGATATAGATTCATCAGATATTTCAAATTTAGGGCTTTTGAAATGATAATTATCATCCTGTGAATTTTATCTCATTGGAGATTAGAAAACATCATCCATTTTAAAGAATTACATGAAAAAGAAGTTTTGTTTCTTTATCTGTATATATATATATATATATATATATATATATATATATATATATATATATATATATATATATATATATATATATATATATATATATATATATATATATATATATATATATATATATATATATATATATATCTGTATATATATATATATATATATATATATATATATATATATATGTTCAGATTCATTTTTATAAAAAATTAGTGCTCACACATTGGCGTATTAATAAAATATCAAATTTTGTCAATATGAATTTAGCATATATGCATATTTTAGTTTTTGTAATGCATTGATAAAAAGCATATATTCAAATATGTAAAATTTTATATGTAAAACAGTATATATGTATATTTTAAACAGTTATATATGTATAAAATATGTAAAACTTGTTGAAATAGGACAATATAATATTAAATATTTTTAAGTTATTTATTGTTTGTGTAGCTTATGAATAGTAATGAAAGTTAAAGTTTTGAAAAAAAAACCAATAAAGTTAAGCAACCCGTAATTGATACATATATGTTCTCTCACACGCTCTATAATCACGTAATGAAAGGAATATTTTCGTATGGGTTTTTTATGTTGAGAATTAACTGAAAAAAATCTGTCGTATTTTTTTCTCAATATTTTAAATGTCTCAAACCCCTCAGACTCCTTAACATTTTGGAAATTTTTAAGGCAACCTTGAAATTTTGAAACAAACTCTTATTATTTTCAATAGTTTGGCAGGAAATTATTGTTCGTCTCTAGCAATTTAAAATGTAAAACTTGTGGAAATATGACGGTAGAATATTAAATATTTTAAGTTATTAATTGTTTGAAAATAACCATTTTAGAAAAGGCTTTCATACTCATTCTTTTTTTTTCACATAGTGTGGCTAATAACTATAGATCTTAGAAAATGCTTAGTTGTTATTGCAAGCATTTTAGGAAAATATGAAAAGTAGAGAATAATAATAATAAAAATAGTCATTAGAAGAGTCATTAGTTATAAAAAAGATTTTTTTATAACTAGGAGTGCACTTGTGTATTTATCCGTGTGATACAAAAGATTAATAACTGATACTGGCCATTCTGAAATTCCGATTTTTTTAAACTTTCCTCGTCAAATATTTTATTTATGCTGAAATATTTTTACGCTGTTTTAGCACGGAAGTTAAGACAGATTTCCTTAATTTTGTTGAAATTACAGAGCAATACAGGAAATATGGAAATACCTTTAGAAGAAGTATACTGCATATAAAAATGCTAAATTTCGTTAGCTTTTGTTGACAAAAGAGACTATAAGCGGTTGGTTGTTATCGTAAATGATAAGTTTGTTTTATCTGTTAAAAAAAGAAAAAGAAAAGAAAAATAATAAAAGCTAAGCGTAAGGATTATGTTAAATCATTTGCCTCTACACTCTATAATCCATTCCAGTAAGTAATGAAAACAAATTAGAACTCATATTAGCATCTAACGACAGATCCAGAAAATTATTTATTTTATTATGATGAAGCTCATAGATATTAAATGTTGATTTGTAGGAAAATAATTCTTCTGTAATATTGTGACTAAAATATGTGGACTTTATTTTTTGAGTATTAGTTTTTTTTCTTTATAAGTATTTAATCACAATGACATACCCAAGCGTATGGGTTTCAAATATAGATGTACATATCCCCCCATCCATGTATGCTCATTAAAAAGGTATATTCATCGCATTTTTTTCTCACCTAGTATAGCTTGATTCCAGACCTTTATTTTCACATTCTTAAAATTACTTTAAATTATGATGATACAAAAGAACTAGGGCAACTTATTTTAGCATTTAAAATTAATGGTTTGTTTATATATACACTATATTGCCAATAATGACCGGTCACTTGCGATTTTAGACATTTTGTTGAATATCTAGAAAAATACAAGAGAAATTATCCTGAAACCTCAGCCGTGTAAACAGGATGGTAGATGTCATATATTTCAGCAAAGAATTTTTCCCGAAATCCCATAGGGGACTATCAATAAATTGAAGAAAAAGGAATATGTTTTGGATAATGTATGAAAATCACTGAAACTTTAGCATATGATTAGGATGATTCTTGTTATAATCTGTGTTCATTGTTATGAGGATAGCAAGTATATTAGTGGAAAAATTAAGGTTTTTATAAAAACAATCCAAAATTTCTCCAAGTATCTTACTTATAATTTGCAGAATTCTCAATATCAAATAATGTTATTTTCAGAACGCATGTCAAACAACATTATACACAATACCCTGCAATTGAAATTAAAAAATAATAAATATTGGATGAAGAATGAGCAGGTTTACTAAATAATGTTTCATTGCGCGTGCGCGAATGCAATCAAAATATAATGTGCATAATATATTAGCTAAATGTTTAAAGCAACTTTTGTGAAAGTCCCCAAAACACAGCTTGAAAATTCTGAAAGTGATCGTCGATAGAATAAGCTCGAAATACGTTGTTTACAAAAAGAAGCAAAAAGAGGGCTGTATCCAAAATTTCATATGTTATTAAAAATCTCAGTGGCGAGTAAATGGGTAAATATGTAATATTTCTTTCACTGCATAATATTTTTAAGTTGAGGCTGTCATAAAACAGAATGTTTGTTCTGACTGCAGGAGAAACATTGATACTGCTGTTCGCAATATACTGTATGTATAATTTGTATTTATACAAAATACTATATTTGGATACAGCCCCTCATCTTTTTGATTTCTCTATTTTTATATTGATCGCATATATGTAATTTTTGTTCACAGAATAAAAATGATAATTATCTTCTATTTGATATAAAAAAATAGTTTGTAATATATAAACTTCAAAAGTTGTTTTGTGGGTAAGCAAATTTCTATATTTTCCCTTGGTGTATATAATTCATATTTTTTAGAATGTATTACTCTATGTAACAAAAATAACATTTTAGATATTTATTGATGATCTTGCAAAAATTTTATTCTAAATAGAGAAGGATATTTTATTGTGTAGTGAATACAAATTCGACAGTTAAAAGGAATACTTTTAAGCTCGAAAGATATTATGTCCCATTAAAATCTCAAAACTTATCTTTCTGTAAACACTTGAGATCTCGTCCAAGGAACCCAACCTAAGGGGCAAGATATATTTTTGATTTTTCCAATGAGAAGTTCATATATTCACAGTAAGATCTGGGAGACAGAAGAGAAAGTTCTGTTACACAGTGAGAGAGTGTAGAGACTGTAGCCATAGGATATTTTATTTTGCAATTCTTTCTCTGTGTGTACTATTGTCATTTTCTTATTTTTGTATATAAGGAACATCAGAACATCTTAGGTATCCAGACCCTCATAAACTCCTTCTCAAGTGGATTAACTGACGATATAGGACTCTTATAGTTCGAACCTTGCGGTAGATTTTCTTAGTATGATGCTAGTCTTCGAAATGTGCACCTTAAATATTTTGATATTGCGGTTTATGCAGCCTCTTTGATTTACCGACTGATGCAGCCGCCTTTTTAAACGTCACATAACTTGACATCTGGAAACTTTTGAGTTCTGGAAACCCAACCAATGAGCACGAAATTATTTTAGATCTAGTCCAGAAAAAGCTTAAGTATATAGATTATAATCTGTAAGACATACAAGAGAGATCTGGTACGGAGTAAAAGTCTAGTTTGTTCAGAGTCTTTAGTATAGAACATTTTATTTTACCACCCATTCTCCATGTAAAAATTGTATTATTTTTATATTCCTTATCTAGTTGTATTGTTTATGAGTGTGGCACCCTTTAAATGTTTTTCTATTATACCATCCTTTATTTATTTATTTTTCTTTCGGCGTCTGTCAACACTACATTGCAATGTCATAAAATTAACGCTGTAAAAACTTTTACACAAATGACATCCTTATGCTGCAGAACATAACTGATTTTTAACGATAGATTTTTAAAGTATGTGTTTGACTGCACACGTGCAATTATACCGCAGGCTTTGATCGAAAGTTTCCGAAACAGGGAAAATTCAAAAGATTTATTGCTCATTCGTGCATTTATGAATTGCGTGGGGAAAGTTAGTAAACTTCTCACTTGTTTCTGTAACAAAAAACTTTTTTTTTCGATTTATTCCCGATGCATTCAAAAAGTTTGATGGCCAATAGGAGGAAAGAAAGTTAACATCAAAATATCACTTAGGGTTATATTTGTGCATGTATGTGTATATATGTATATGTGTGAAGGAGTGTATGTATGCATGTATTCAGGCCAGGCGCATGGTATTTTACTTGCGCGAAGAAAAAAAAAACCTGATTTAATATCATATATGAAAAATTTTGCGTGATAAATGAGATGAGGAAGTAAATTTTTTTTTTTTATAATTTATAGAAAAAAAAAAGAGACGCCGAACATTAGATTTTTAGAACTCTTCACGCATTTATAGGCTGTCAAGAATCATTTTATATTGCTAAGTCATTCAACATTTTTTTGTTTATGCTTGATCGGAGTTAATTTTTTTATTAATTTCATTTTCAAAAATGAAATTAATATTCCTTTATTTTTATTTTTATTTCCGTCTTCGGCCCAACTGTGATTCGATGATTCGAAATGATTCTGTGATATGGCGCCTGTATGCGATGTGTATATCTCTGAATGTATGCATGTGTGTATGTACAGGTATAGGACAAAATAATAGGAACAGCCATTTAAAAACGAGTCGTCCTTCGACCGTCCAATAAACAGCTGGATCGTGTCGTCAGAATGTGCCACCTAGTGGCGAGGAAAGGGAAGGTATCAGTCAAGTTTCACAGTGTGAGAGTTGGATGAGAAACTTCTGTTCTCAAGAAAGTGCGATTATGCCCGAACTCTCCGACGCGAGAAGAAGCATGATAATTGGAGCTCGCCTCTCTGGAGTGTCCGTGTTCAGAACAACTAATCGTGTAGGTGTTTCAAGAAACACTGTGTCAAGGGTTATGACAGCCTACACAAACATTGGTAATGTGTCTTCTGCGAAGCACAACAGTGAGCAAAAGTCAAAGTTGAAGGACCGTGATAGAAGGGTGTTAAAAAGGATAGTCGCCCGAAATCGCAAGACTACACTGCCACAGATAACGTGCGACACGAATACTCACCGTCTGAAAACTATTCAACGAAAATTCATTGGCAGAGTAGCTATTTCAAAACCGTTAGTTTCGGCGCGGAATGCTGTGAAGAGACTACAGTGGTGCCGAGATAATCTAAACTGGACACAACTCTAATGGGAATAAGTAACATGGTCTGATGAATCCTCATTTACATTATTCCAGACCACTGGACGTGTGTTCTTTTGGAAATACAGGCAGAAGCATTTCATGTTGACTGCCTAGTTCCAACCGTGAAATATGGTGGTGGTGGTGGTGGGGGTTCTGTGACGGTGTGGGCCGCAATATGTTCCCGTGGATTAGAATATCTCATTGTATTGAGAAGGATGAGCACAATCGACCGTTATCGAAATATTCTCGCAAATCATCTTTACCCTATGTTTCAGAATCTTTTTCCGAGAGAACGTCCTGTGTTCAACATGGCAACCCCTGTTCACACTTCTCACTGTGTTTAAACATAGTTACATGAGCATGATGATGAAGTGGACACATCTAACCTAGTGTCTTCAGTTCCCTGATCTCAATAACATTGAGCCTTTGTGGCGTTATTTAGAGAACAATGTCTATGCTCAGTGTTTTTCCTCCACGCACACTATCTGAACTGGAGACATCCCTGCACGAGGAATGGGTGCGAATTCAGATGAACTTTGTCCAGACCTTACTTTGTCAATCTCAAGTAAAATGCAAGATGTTATTCAAGACAAAGGTGGCCCAATCCTTTACTAATTAAAAATTTTCATTTTTTCGCAGGTGTTCCTATTATTTTGTCCTACACCTGTATATGTATGTATGCATGTATGTATGCAAAATATTTTTTTATCTCTAATATTGTTTTAATTAATAAACTATTGTGAGATAACTAATTTATAAATAAAATAAAGGTGTATATTGATCTACATTTTTATTGTCAAAAAGGTCTACTCAAATACAAAAATCTGATGTGCTACATAACTACCTTGTATGCCTATTAAAATGATATATTTCCTTATTTTGGATGATGCATTATCAGAATATTCATTTGTACATTATCTTTAAGGCTCAAAGCTAATTTCTTTTCTTAAGGTAGTGGTGTTAAGTGAACAGAGCTGCTATCTGGCGGCGGCCCAAGGTGTTGTTTTCGTTTATTTTTTAGATTTTTACATAGATATTTTATTCTGTACTGCATTCTGTCGCAATTACGATTCTTACTTTACTCTCTAACAGGGAGTAATAAACATTAAAAATTCATACGTATTGTTCTTTATTTTAGCTTTCTAAGAATGGAATTCAAGAACATTATTGCAATTCTTTAAAAAGTATTGTTACAACTGCACGTAAATAAATCCGTATGCTTATTACATTGATATTTTTCGTTACATAGAGTTGGAATAGCAGTAAAAGATAGAAGTGCACACTTCGATGTTACAGTCGTTCTAAATACAAAATTTCAATATTCCACATCTAACCGTTTTTTTTTTTGTTATGCTTGGCAGAATTAATATTCGTTATATTGAAATTTCTCGTTAAATAGCCTGTTGATTGCAATCAAAAGGAAAGATGTACAATTAAATGTTCTACCAATCCTAAATACAAAATTTGAGTCTTCTACGACTAATCATTTTTGAGATATACAAGATACATACAATACCATGGGACTGGGGTGTACAACAACGACATGAACTTAATCACATTTCCCTCAGAAATAGAATTAAATTATATTTATTTAAGATTAATATTATTGTATAGCAGTTATAGTCTATTCGAATGGAACACACATTTATCATTATCTAAATGTTGTACATAGTTATGTTCAGAACCATTGAGCATGGTATAATGCAGTTAACTGCAGGAAAACATAAAGTTATGTGAGGAAGAACCATGGAGGGAGATTATATTGGCTATTTGAAAATAATATGCAAGCATAAAGTTACAAAGAGCTTGACACATCATTGCTGAAAAAGTCATTCACAAAGAAGTAGAAATGTCAAAGTTGACAAAGTCAGGCAAGTAGCTGAAGAGACTAGGTCTGGAATTTTCTCTTGGTCATGGTTCTCATTTTTCGATCCTAAATCTTGATTTCTGACTGCCTGCTGTCTCTCTTCTCTTCCCTTCCTTGATTATTTGTTTAGCAGAATATGTCCTAAGATGACTCAGTGCCATAAAATTTCTTGCTACCAATCAACCAACCAACCTTTTGCTTGATTACCTTGAAGCAATGTGTTCCTCTTCGATCATTGCACCTTACTTCTTACGAATATTGGCTTAGCTCTCTATTCGTCTAAGTCAGTGGTTCTCAACAGGGGCGGTGGGACGATGCAGATAGCCAGTGAACTTGTTTCGGGAGGTAAGGTGGCGATGTGAGTAGGTTTTGCCTTTCAAACTTAATTTTAAAAATACTCAATAAATTTATTAGATGAATTATCTAATTTAAATTATTTTTATTAGTAATAAAAGAAACTTACGAAGTGGTACTAGAACCAGTTATTTTCATTCCCTATGTTCTGCATGAAATTGGGCATTCAGAAAAATATAGTTAATCAGCAGCATTCGTTTGGTTTGGTTTGGAGTGCTGCAGTCTACTCTTTTATTAACATATATAGGGATATTGAGACCGGGACCTATTATTTAAAGCCGATTATGAACGGCTACGAACATCTATGTCTCAGGAGGATTTGAACCCACGAACTCCGGAACCAAAGGTCAGCGCCCTAATCATTCGACCGTAGCATTTGTTTCAGCGTGGCTTCAGCGTGCTTCAGAAATAAAATTTGATTTGTATTTCTATGGAAGAAAATTATACAAACATTTTGCCTCTTATAATTGAGTACTTCTCCTACACTACACTTTTACAAAGGGGCACTTTATAGTTCCGTAGGGAGTCGCTGAACACATTTTGGCTCCTCTCAGAGCGGTGCCTTGTCGCCTCCCTGTCTCAGTTCTTATCCTTGGCTGTATATTTGATTATAAATTTCTTTGACAATACTGTGTCATAGTTCGAAACTAATGTCAATTTTGTGTCTTTTATGTCTGGGAACTGCAAGTTTTAATTGTTAGAAATTTGTACCTGACAATCAAATTATTAATTTAATAGAATGAAAGTGAAAGCATTTTGCTTTACTGTTATGCTTTGATGATCGTTATATTTTTATAATGATCAAATACCTTCCCCTCTAAAAAAATGTGTATTTTTCGATATTTTAAACATTTTTCTGGGTTTAAATGACTTTCAGATTTCGAGTTGATTGTATGCAGCCAATTATAAATGTAAAAACTGATACAAACTAAAACCAACAAAATTTTTTTTAAGATCTTAGTTATTTGCATATTTTCGAATTTTAAAGTAAACATCTCATTGTACTCTCCATCCAAACTAACAATTTTGAAAGCCATTGAGAGCTTAATCGCATCTCGAACAATGAGAGTAACACTGACCTTATTCCATATTATTTTCGTCACGAAGTTTGGAGAGATGAAAGGTCTATCCACTTTTCTTTGACCTGTATCTTTTCAATGTTAATAGCGTTACTTCAAACGAAACTATTAGTATGGTATTCAGAAATAGGACACTTTTTTCTGTACAATAATGCCACTGAATAGAAGATATTCTTATTTGCCTGTCTTACTGTGTTCTTATTTGTAGGTAGCAAAAGTAGCTTTTACTTCGAGCATGCAGATTTTCGGATCACATTTATTTTAAACTGCAAATGAAGTAACTAATATAAAAATACTTTCCTCATTCAACAAATAATAATTGCATTTGATATTATTGTTAGAGGTAAGTGTATTTACTATTTGTTTTAGCTGAAATTAATTGATTGAAATAATTTTGAATTTTAAAGGTTTTTAAAAAAGCTGTAAGAAAAATTTAATGAACATATGTATTCAAAAGATTTTTTTTCTCAGTTGGAAAAGAGTAAACATGCAGAACGAAATGTTATGATATGCTTCAATGTTGTTGGGTTTATAAAAACACTAGAGAAAAGCTTTGTATATTCTAATAAATATATATAAGGCCCATAATAATAATAGTGATAATAAATTAAACATTCTAACACATTTTTGTTTGATCTCCTCTTTGAAAAATCTGTAACTATAATCAAAGAAAGACTTTATCAGTTCGAGTATTATACCGATAACATTTTACATCTGTGTACTACTTAATTACTTCCTATTACATAAGGAAGTCACTGAGGTGAATATTCCTCTAAAACCTACCTAACCGTATTTTATTTAAAGCTCTTTTTTCTTTAAATATGGAAAAAAACCAGCCTGATAGTTTTCAACAAATTTTAACTTAAAAAAATGCAAACTAGAGTGGATGTTAAATATCAATAGACTTGAAGAATATTGGTTAATTAAAAACTACAGTATATTTTATATAATTTTAACACTGCTGTCTTTTATTATAAAGCTCATTTGGGTTCATCGGGGTATAGTTCATTAATGTAGAACATCAGGGCACTTAGTTTTTCTTTGTGTTTTTATTTCTTCAAAAATAATATGATCCATTTAAGTGGCATATTAAGGCTATTTAAATTTACTTTTTTAGGAGATGTACTTTAACTGTGTACATTAACTTTTTTAGCTGTGTACATTAACTGAAATCGTGTCTAACTGCTGTATCTATTATAGATATCTACTTTAAAGTACTGTGTTAAGATTCATGATAGCAAATAAATATCATATCACATTTTTCTTTTCATATGACATCCTTTGATGTTTAAAATGATAGCTTATAAAGATGAGCTCATAATGAAATGTCATTTAAAATTCCTATTATTTTTTCTCTCAGGAGTCCATGGTAACTTATATTTGACACGTTCCTCGATATATGCAGTCAAACTTGGCTAATACAAACTTGGTTTATTTGAAATTTTGGATAATTTGAATTTCATGAACTCTTCTTCAATTTTTCACATAATGTAATATTAAAATTACATAATTAATTCAAAGAAAATTCCAGAATGTCTAGTTAATTTGAAGTGATTGGCCTTTGGGTGGGGGTCTGTTCAGAATACCGGGATACAGTAATGGTCGATATCACGATCGTATTTAAATGATGATCAAGAAGTTGTTGCTTGTGGACGAGTGATAGATATATAAATTATCGACGAAATAAAAATTAAGACGATGCATTTAATGGAAAAATTGATGATAGCCATGAGAAAGAGCATGTTATAACAACTACATCGGAAGCTATGGTTATGTTTAAAAAAAATAAGATGATTTGTTGAAGTACAAAATAATGAAAGAGACTGTTGCCCATTCTGTTGGGTAAATTGATTTCTCAGATAGTGTAGAGAAAAAGAAATCAAAGAAGATAAATATCCTAATTTTTTTAAGTAAGAAAAAAATGCTGGTGTTTGTTTTTTCTTCATTTTTATTTCCTCTAAATGACCTGTTATGCAAGGTAAGTGGTTTATTGCGTATTTTTAAAGAAACTGGATAGTTCAAAATGTTTCATTGAAATCCATATTAACCAACTTTGAGGCGTTAATGGATTAAGCGTAAGTTCTCTTGCATAGATTTTATATCCAGTATTTAAAGAACACGTTAATTGGAAAATAGTAAAGATATAAGTTTCAAATAAATAACTAATGCAATATATATATATATATATATATATATATATATATATATATATATATATGAAATGACAACATTGCGTTACCGAAGAAAAAAGATTTAAAGCAAGCATTCAAATAATTCAGTACAAAAGACAATAAATCGTGTATACTCATAAAAATTCTGGAAACAGTTGTTTGGAAAGATCTCTTTTAACAAACAATAAGCGTGATAGGAAAGCAAAAAATTACAATAGCATAAGTTATTCAACAATAAATAGAAATACAGGTGTAAATTCTATTCTTTCAGCCATAAAATAAAAAGGAAAATTGTGTAACTTAAGAATGCATGATGAAATCCTTTCTAATTTTTTTAATTTTTAGGAACTGATCTATTATATAAAAAGGAAAGTACGAAATAGTTTATCTGCTGCACAGATGCATTTACTTGCAGCAATCGGTACCATATACGATACACGGTTTCGTCATATCGTGGAAAATATCAAATTTGTTTAGTACTATTTTAAGCAAACGTTTTAGAACTTTCCCAGAAAAACCTACCTTTTAATTATGTTACACTTTCATTTTCATAGTTGAGGTGGCATCAGTAAATTAAAAGTTCTCCTACTTTTGGCGTCATTATCACCCAATATTTGATAATCTGCGAAACACATATATACGAACAAAAAATAGCGGCAAATCTGCAAAGGGCAGTAACTGTAGTAGAAGTTAGAAGTAAGAAATTTGGAACTAAGCTTTCCAAAAATGCTTTTAAAAATATTACGAAAGTAAAAATTTGGAATAATTATAACTTTCATCTGAGAATGTTAATTACCCAGACTAAAATTTCAGCACAAAGCGGCTTGTACGAAATAATACTCAACAGGAAAATGCATTTGAAAACTACAGGAGACATTATAACATTGTATTACCTGAAATATTGATAATAATTACTTACTTAAAACTGCGTGTCAGAAGTTTCTATGCAAGTTTTCATATAAAAGGGAAAAAGTTGAAACAATTTAATTTTATTTATGTAGGCTTAACACAACAGCATCGAGCTTTTGACGTTTAGCGGGAATTATTTTTCGGCAAAAGTGACAACATTGCGTTCAAAATTCATGAAAGAAGAATGTTCTTTCGTCTCTCTCAGTTGGTTTAAAACACTTATTGCAGTTGCTGTGTTGAAATGAGTCTTAAGATTCTAAATCCCACTAACTGCGGGTCGAGGAGCTTATTCCCTTATTTTTGCGCTGCTCCATATTCTTATGGAAATAAAAATATTAATGAGGGATGGTGCCATGAACCGTACTAAGTATAAAAGTACAGTGGACTCCGCTTAATGTGATTAGTTTGGAACAGCGTGATTTTGATAACAATAATCGATTGATTACAATAAATGATATGCAAAATTAGATAAATTTACCCCCCCCCCTCTTTAACTCACACGTACTAAATTTCAAAATAAATTGAAAAAACCCACCTTATATTTATGTACTGTATATTATCCTTTAAAACATAAGGACTGTATACATAATTAAAAAATTGATCAGTTGAGTGCTACAGCATTTCACTGACTCATTTTTGGTAACTTGTTATAACGATTTAAACTTTTGATTTTTTGTTTTAATGTTAAATCATTTCGCTTTCTGGCTTCCATATCGACAAGCTGCATGTAAGCGAGCAAGGTGTAAAATGTGAATACGCTCCATCTCAGTTCCGATAAGAACATTTTGCCTTCGGCTTATCTGACAACCATTGACCACCAGCAGGGTATGCTAATTTCTGAAAAATTCCAGGAACGTGTAACTCCCCACTATTTTATTCCATCCCCATTTCTCTAGATGGAAGAGGGAGAATTCTCGGAAATTCAAACAACAGTGAAGGAAAAGAAAAGAATGGGCTCCTTCTGAATACATTGTGAATATTCCTTTGCCAGTTAAAATGAGGTTCGAAAACTAATAGCGTTAACTGATGTAATGATCGCATAAAGCGATAATTTTAATATACAAATGAATAGAGAAGATTGGGACCAAATGATTTCGTTAACAATAAGCGATTGATAACATTAACCGCTATCACATTAAGCGGAGTCCACTGTAGTATCACGAGTTTAAGGCTACAGTAGATGTTTAACTAGGCGAAATTTGTCCTAAAACTTCATACTTCTATCCCACTGTATTGTGAAATATAACTAAGAATAAAAATCAAAGAGGATGCTTTAATATCCACCACTTTATTAATATAATTATTCCACAACAGATAATCCAGCCATTTCAAATAACTACTTTAAATAGTTTTTAAAATACAAAATTTCAAATTTTGTAAGTATTTGAAGCACTCTAGATGCATTCTTAACCGTCATATAGTTTTGAAATTTATCGGCAATTTTCATTGTAGAGTATAAAATAAAAATTAGTTTAAATTAATATATTTTGAATACCCAAAATTTATCCTTTTATAAATACTTTTATTCCTATTTCGTATGGAAAAATTAATATGTTAGTTAATGTTATTTTTTCTAACTGTATTTCCAGCAAATGCTTACAATAATTGCTAAATTTTATTCCGAGGCCTAAAATTTATCATATGAATAAAATTATTCTGTTATAGGTAAACAGGATGAACATTTTTAATCCTTCTTTTGAAGTGTTTAAAAATTGATAACTTTTAAAATTATTAGGATTTTACTTGGAAGCGATACATTCAATTAAATATATTGCTTATAACATACTTAAACTTTCAAGTGCATTGGCCAAAAATAAAACGAATTAATTTTGAATGTCCAATTTCCCCGGAAAGTTGTTAGAGCTACTGATCACGATAAACAAAGGAGTGGATGTACATCAACCGAGATTGATGAAATTGCCTCCATTGAATTTTTGGTTCGAGGGGGAACAGTGCAAGACGGTACAGAAAATCATTAAAAACCAATAAATTCAAATAAATATATTGTTAATAACATAGTAAAATTTTCAAACATAATGGCCCAAAATAAAATTAATTGATTTTAAAAGTCCACTGCCTCTCTAAAGTTGTCAGAATGATTATCCACAACAAACAAGGAAGTGGATATCCATCAATCTAGACTGATGAAATTCTCCTCTTTGAATTTTTTCCTGAAGGGAAAAAAGGGCCATAATTATCATTAAAAATATCGTTAAAAATCATTAAAAAACTACAGAGGGCATAACAAAGGAAGAGAATATTGAGGAAAGAAGTTTGTTTTATGACAATGCATTTTCTCACATAGCCAGAGCCACAAAGCAACACTTAAATTTATTCCTTGGGATATCATCAACCATCTTGCTTATAATCCTGATCTCATACCTTCAGATTTTCATCTTTCAAAACTATTTGTGGTTATTCATAGTTAGAAAAAGTTTTTTACCGACGTTGAGAACCAGAGAGATGTCAAACATTTTATAGTAAAAGCGGTGGTGCTCTTTGGGGAGAAAGTATCAGAAAAATTCCTTCCTCGGCTCACAATTGACATGAGAAGGAAGGCAACTGTGTCAATAAATAGAATTTAATGCATGTGTATAAATTTGTACTTTTTTCAAACATATATTTCCGTTCTGATTAAAAAAATTAGCACTTTTGTTTTCTGGACTTGATTCGTAATTTTCATGACAAGATTCCCCATACGTGAAACATTTCAAAATATACTGCAGATTTTTGTGCTGACTTTTAAAACGGCAAGAAAAGAAATATTAGTCTGCATTTTTGTCGGTAAAAAATTAATACTTTAGAAGTAAAGGCATATAACTTTTAATCCCCTGACTCATATGACATGACAGATTTTGCCTGTTATTTCCAATTTTGCCAATCATTGTAAAGCTATATAAGAATCAACCAAATAATAAAATGCATAAATCCTATTTGAAAGTTAGAATGAAAGTTTAAATTTTGAGACAAGGAATTTTTGCCTACATTCAGGATTAGAATTTTTTCTAAAATTAAAAGTTTATCGTACAAAGATTACAAAGTTTATACGCTTTAACTTAGTTTTTTAAAAAGACTAAACAATTTATTGCCTTTTTTGAAAGCAAAGTTTTATCCCATAAATTTAAACACAAAACTAATGTAATAAGTAAATGTAAGAGTGTAACAAAACTAATAGCTACAATTTTAAGCTGTGATTGCACATACTGAAACAAACAACTTTTCCAACACAATGTGGTTTCGGATATCAAATGGCGAGCAGCTAGATGGCGCTTTCTCTAAAGGGGGTGAGACATCACCTTTAACAGAACCCCTCATTCAGGTGCTATTTTTCTCCATATAGGCAGCAATGTCAAGGTCAAGATAATAGTTTTAATGGAGTACCTAGCGAAGCGGTAAACACGACTCTCTGACCTCCAAATGTAATGCATCTATATGGGAGAACTGACAAAGAAAAGACTTTGCGGGGACATAAAAACTCAAATTCAAAATTGGTTTGAGAATTATTGGCTGAAATTATTTTAAAGAAAAAACAGTTTCTCATCAAAGCCGATATAAAACCAACAAATTGCATAATTGACAAAGACAACATAGTAAAAAGAATTAAAAATTAGAGTATATGGACAAGGAAACAAAAAATATCCTTTTACACACTTTAAAAAGACAAATTGCTGTCACTCTGCCAGAAATAGTAACACAATTTGTAGAAAAAGCAAACAAATTTAAATATTAAGAGAGACTGGATAAAAAGAGCCGAAGGTCATATAGGCAGTAATATTCGAGTATATAGAAGACACATATGCACTTTAGGTATCAATATGGAAATTTATATATCGAAGAAGCGGTTAAACGGGATTTCCAATCAGGACGCAGCTTATTCAGAGAACATTTTTACATTTGGACAGGCAACTCTTGAAAGTGGTCTTGTTCTTCCTACAAAGACATGCATAAGATCGATTAAATAACGAGAAAATAATCAATCGAATAGAGACAATGCTTGTGGAGGTGGGTGACCAGCTTAAACGAAGCAAGCAAGCATCGACCAAGGTGTCAAACCATATGACACTATCATGTGTGCTGCGTGAAGAAAGGTTACATGCTCTCAAGAGATTTCAGACCTTAAATGAAGAGTATTGTCTGCAACATGTAACATTTGTATGTTATTTGCAGAGTATACTGTGCCCAGTGTTTGAAGCACTCGTCTTGTTTACAAAACAGTCAAAGTTCACATCTGATGATATATTTAATGTGCACGACAAACATATAAGGGAAACAAGATTCTTTGTCATTTATGATATCTTTTAACTGATATCTTTATTTTCACTAATAGTAGAATGGGTAGTGCGATGCTCTAAGGCTCGTGGGTTCGAATTCTATTTCTGAAATAGATGTTCTTAGCAGGTCGAAATAGGCTTTAATGCACAGATTCTGATATTATTAGCCCTCGTGTCACAATATAAAGGAAACAAGATTCTTTGACCGTAGCACTCCAAAACAACCAGACAGCTTATTTACACCAAACAGGTACCTTCTCGTAGCTCGGGGTTTGCTTTTCGACCCCACAGTGCATTTGTCAATTGGTTTGTTTTGGCATGTTTCACCTTTCTTTAAGTTGGGATGAATAATTTCACAATACTCTAAATATATATATTTATAAACCTTGATCGAAGCCTTTGGTACGTCAAATCCTTACATAATGCAATTTTAACCTTCTTTATCACTTTATAAAAATCAAAGAAAAAAATGTGAATTTTTGTACTTAAAATGGTATTTTAGATTATCTAGAAAAAATGAAATTTGCTCAGTGGAATCCTTTGGAATAAACTACAAGGAGTCTCATAAGCGGCTTGAATGGCTGTGCAAACGGCACGGGGAGGGGTGCAAATTGAACAAATCAGAAAAATTGAACAAAGTAGACAGCGTTTTAGACTATAAAAGTTATTCTGATATAAAATTTTACGTTGTTATAAATGATGTTTGAGATTATTTTATTGAAAAGACATGAATAATTTGTTTTGTTTCTGTATCCAACAAATTTTAACATCAATTTTTCGATTTTATGCTGGTGTTATCGAGAACTTAATTAACATGAAACTCATAATACACATGAAACCTAGATCTATAAGAAGTGTCATTGAAGTTAAAAGTTTCTTGAAAATATTATTTTTAACTATTTTTATTCTTTTTAGTCACTAAGAGCCTCATATTGGCTTTAAATGATTGAGAAGATTAAGAAATTACTGCATCGAGTTTTCAAGAAAGCGTTTATTCTACGAAGACGCATGTGAACATTTATTTTCATCGGATTTCACAGATCAAGGTTGTTTCCGATTACTTTGGGACTAAATAAATCATGAAACTTGTCTTAAAACGCACTTGTTTCGCAGCTGGTGATTGGTTTAAGAATAAGTTACGATTCGCCATAGTATGGGCGAAGCTCAGATCTGCCTTTACTTAAGTAATGTATAAAACAAGAAATAATTTTCCCTGAGGATGCAGAATTTACAACTGCAAAGAGCATAGGGAAGAAAAGATTAATAGCACAGTAGAAAATTACGAGCACTTAAGCATACACACACATATATATCTGATTCATCTGATTACATAACCTTTTCCCAGATCTCTTTAGTCCGGTTTCATCTTTCAAGACAAAACTGCAAATGAATTCTGAAATACTGATCAGAAATGTAAGGTTTCCTCACAGGCATCCGAATACGCAATCCCATGTTTTACACTGAGATCGTTTGGGATGAAATTTATTTGAAGGTTTCTGTCAGTTAAAGTACAAGAGAATCCTCTTTCTGCCGTCCAATCCATGGCAGACTTCGCAGACCACGGTAAAAGTTAGCAGTGCTTGAACCACAGTTAGATCATTTAGACTAGTACAGTGGGTTCTGCTTTCAAATGTTGAGTACCATCGATCATCGTGTTTCTTCAACATCGATCATCATGTTGCTTTTGAGAACGTAATGAGTTCTGCTGCCTTCTCAATCGTGACTCCTGTTACATAATCCTTACCTGTCCTTAAACGAGTACCAATAATGAGCCCTATATCAAATGATGAAAAATCTGTCCTTTTCCTCCTTTTACTGTGTTTATAGTGAAATGTACTAGCAAAATTTACTTATACTAGTATCATGATGTAGTGTCATCTATGTCATATACAGGTTCTGCATACGCACACCACTAGCATGCATCTGTAGTAATATAGGTGTTTAATTCGTTGACCAGTGTGTGTATAAATACAAGGCACATAGTGATGTACTTAATCACTCATCCGTAATTGCTGACAGTAGATATATAATTACAAAAATGTTTCAAATGCGATAATATTTTATAGTATTTTTAAACTTATAAATTAAATTTTGTGAAAATTACAATATCTTTGTTTTTATACGCTTCCCTGTTTCCAGTCATTATATTATTTTGTAAAATGGAAACTCGTACTACGAATCTTAAAACAAAAAGTTTCACATCTCTGTCAGTAAAAAATGATCACGATATTTAAATTTAAAGTTTCCAAAAATTAAAAGTTGTGGAGGAAGAGGACAGTTCAGGACTTTACTTAGCATCCTACATATATGTGTGTGTATTGCGAATGATACAACAAATAATGGATTTTTATGTTCTAGTGTGGGACAGGGCATCTTGTCTTTATTCAGGAAATTATATCTCACACTTACCAGGTACATTTAATGTCAGATCTATAGAGAGTATAAAGAGAGGGCCATTATTTATTTTATTTCAGAATGTCATTATCTTTAGGCAGGTAAAACCCTACAATATTCCCTTTAATGGAAATTTTCTTCCAACGCAGGAGGTGATACAAACATTATCCTAACGCCTTAACAAGGCTGTGAACCTGTTACTTATTTAGCACCACCCGAGGAACACTGTAGCTTAAAGTATGCTACGGACGCGAGTAACATTACCCGACGAGTGCCCGACGGGTCCTTGCTTCTAAATTACGAGGACCTGATGGGTCCTCCTAATTTAGAAGCAAGGATCAAGCAGAGGAGTCCCAGTCTTTGCCTGCCACCCCCGAGGTATCGTTTGAGAACTTGGAGGACTTTGTGACCACGAACATATTTTACGTGTCCCAGTCACCTTTAGAGACCACGGTGGATCTTAGGCAGGCTCCAGCCCCGAAACCGCAACATTTCAGTTACAAGAATGCTGACTTTGCCGACTGAGCTACGTGAAAAAAAATTGAAAACATTAATTGAATAATTGTTAACATATTCTTTTATCGTTACTTGCAGTTTAAATGCAGAACTCTTTAGTTGGAGGATAAAAGACCTTTTAATAATCAATCTTTAGCCTATTAATGTACCAGCGCTTATAAATGAGGTTTTGTGATGGCCGAATGATGGAGCAGCGCTCTATCATTCGGCCATCGTTCGTCTCTCATAAATGAGGAGTTGACAACTAAAGTTAACAGAGTCATTTGGTAAAATTTACAGAAAAATCGAGTCTATAATTATTTGAATCACAATTAATTCAGTGAAATTTAAACTAAGGATCTCAGATTTTATATTGATTAGCTTATTGAATGAATCTGTGCTGCCCTCTTATAGAGAGTAAGGTTGGTCACATGGTACTCCCATAATCAAAAGATAAACAAAATCTGTGGCTTTGTAGTGTAATGTTAGTAAAGAAAGTGCAAATTATTTTAACTAAATTTTAAATCAGTTTTCAAAAAATGGTTACCAATTAGGGTATTTTGCATCAGACAGGGTGTATAGTAAGGTCATTAACCTGCCTTTTCAACCAGAACTGTTGGTCGTTAACACAAATAAATAAAAATTTTCAAATAAGAAAAATAATTATTTTGTGGTACTTTTAAATTTAAAAAGTTAACTGTGAGAAAATTAAAAATTGAATTTTTATACGGTTTACCGTTCAATTTCAATATATTTAGTAAATGTTGATATTCGTCTTAAGAACTCTAACACATTAAATTTCACTACTCTATGATAAAATCTGACCGAGATATTAAATTTCAAAATTACAAGATTTTCTTCTTCATTCAGGGATTGGTTAAAAGATTATATATCAGTAATTAGAGTTTCAAATCAGATTTCAAGGACCCTTTTGCATTGGGATTGGGGGGTTGTTAGGATTCGGTGATTTTATATACATAGTAAAGTTTTAGAATTTATATACATAGTAAAGCCTTTCCACGTAAAATAAGCTATTAATCTTAACCCCCCCCCCATTGTAAAAGGGACTTTGCAACCTGATTTCATATACATAGTAGAAATTGAGGATGAACAATGAAAAAAGAAGCAGAACTTAGATCTAAAAAAAAAAGGGGGTTAATCGTTTAATGTCTCAGAAAGAACCACAAACATCATTAAATAAAAGAATTGTTTCTGAAAGCTATGATTTATGCAGTAAACACATCTTAGTAATAATAGGAAATCCTCATAGAAAATATAACTAGAATACATAAACTCGCATGCTACAAAGCTAAATTTTGGTTCTCTGGTTTGGTTTGGAGCGCCGAGGTCTACCATTTTGCAACACGTAAGCTAAAGAGATCGGGGCCTATTGCTTGAATTAAATTCCGAACGGCTACGTACATCATGTCATAGCGGTATTGGAACTCATGACCTCCGGTACTGAAGATCAGCGCCCTAACCACTCGGCCATCGTTCGGAACAACGCTAACAAAAGATATGCTTAGTTAAGTTAACAGATCAAACCGCTAGTACTGCTGGTGGATTGGAAACACAAAGACAGGGGTTAAAATAAGAGAAACAGCATCAGTAGGCATATATATATATATATATATATATATATATATATATATATATATGTAATAATATCAACATCTAAACCCTAAAGCCTATTCCAAAATTATCCCTTTTTCCCATTCATTATTCTAGATCTTAATTTCTTCTCTTTATATTAACCATATTCCCCAGCCATCCAATTTAAACGAGGATGTTTTCATTCCTTCAGCATAACCCCGAAATTATTTCTATGATTCCCAAAACAGAAAATGATATAGCTGGCATTTTTAATTAGGAAGTTATAACTCTCCCAGGAAAAATCTGTAATGATCAGCTATGGGCTAACACTTGGCAGCCCAGCATGCCCGGGCGGAGGAAAATAATAGGGGCAAATTAAAATGAACTCATCAAGTGTAAGTTCGGGGCTGGTTAGACCCCAGGACGATTACATTTATATATATATATATATATATATATATATATATATATATATATATATATATGTATGTGTGTGTGTGTGTGTGTGTGTGTGTAACCAGTGAAAATATTTTTCACCGATTACACTGAAGATTAGTAGACCCTATTCTTAATTTGCCCGGTCTTACTGGACGAAAAGAACTCCTAGTCGAAATGAAGTTGTAAAGCGATCAAAGAAAACGGCTTTGAAGTTCATATCAAAACGCATTTGACCACCGATCGTCTGGTTTGGAGTGCTACGGTCTACCTTTTTGCAACACGAGGACTAATGAGACCGGGACCTACAGCTTAAAGCCGATTCCGAACGGCTACGAACATCCATGCCACTGTGGGATTCGAACCCACGAACTCCGGTTCCGAAGGCCAGCACCCTAACCAATCGGCCATCGTTCGGCATCCACCGATCGTCTGTACAGTGGAACAGCTGTGCATAGATTGCTCGAAGAATATTCACATTTGTAGCTGATGTCGGATCTACAGCAAGCAATTCACATGATATTTATTTCCCATAAGATTTAAGATGAATTTTTTTAGAGTCAAGGGTGAACCTTGATCACTTAATCTAGTTCGAAAATAAACAGGCAGCAATTTAATTATTGCAGAAGCGATACCATTTTTTCTGGAACAGCTGATAAATGTGGCTAGTGGACCGAAAATTAACAGTTATTACAGTGTTAGTTTTGAGATATGGGTAAAAAGAATTTAATTCGGAGAACACTCCTTTACCTGATGTTTTATGGCTTGGAAATTAGGTATTTAAAAAAATTAGAAGGGGAAAAAGGATAATTTTAGATATCCAGTTTAGGAGTAATAATTTTGTTATATTAAATATATATATGTAAATATATATATATATAATATATATATATATATATATATATATATATATATACATATACATATACATATATAAATATATATATATATATATATATACACATATACATATATATATATATACATATATATATATATATATATACATATATATATATATATATATATATATATATATATATATATATATATATATATATATATATATATATATATATATATATATATATATATATATATATATATATATATATATATATATATATATATATATATATATATATATATATATATAGTACAAGTTTTCAACGAAGTTCTTCTGTTTATTTCATTTCACTTGTTAAATTTCTGCTTAATACAGATTTATAGCTTGAAATCAAACCATAATCTGAATTTGTGGTGGATCCTGTAAACATAAAATAAACTACTGATATACTTTTAATGCATTAATAAACATTGTTGTCCTAGATTCAATCAGTTTGGTTTATAAATTCCTAAAAAGTCGTTTAAAATAAATTTTCAACCTTTGTTATGATTTTTCCTACTTTTTGCGCATTCTAGTTTGGAATATAGGTGAAAGATATAAATTTGAAGTATAAATACAAATAGGCTATTCATTAAATCTGACAAAAAATAAGGTCACTGGTAAAGTAGCATACATATGTTTGTTTTGGGAATTAGTTTAGAAGGAATTTGTTTTTCAAACAGTATACTATAACAGTATCGTTTTAAAGGTGGAATAATTGCAAGTCATGCGAGAAAACCATTAGAAAAAGAGTGTTAAGTGTTGCCGATGTTGTTGAAAAAGAAAACATTCGAACCAGTTTTAAACGGTTTTATAAAAAGTGCTTTCAATAGTTATATGCATGCGTATCTATCCCCGAATTGGGGACATTTGAATTTTGTGTTTATATTAGAAAACCAAGTGACTTTTTTATAACTGTAACCCGTATATATGATACTTAATACAAATTAGTATTTACGGTTTCAAGCAGATTCAAAAAGAGCTTTCAGCGATGATATGAATATACATCTTTCATTAAATTGGAGCATTTTAAAGTTTACGTTTTCCTAATTGCCACCCATATAAGTGCCAATTAACGCCACTTTAAAGTTATGTATTTAAAAAACTGCATTGAAATCATCTAAAAGATCAATTAGTTTACATCGTGAAATTGTATATTTATTGCTTGTACAAAGGTAATTTAATTTAGGTTTTCTAAACAAATTCGTAATTAAAGAGATGAAATTCTCATCTGAACTATGCCACCTAACAACAATAAATAAATAAATAAAATAATAAAATTTTCTTTATTCTACTTCCTACTTCAGCTGTTTACTACTTTTATGGGAAATGCTCTCGTATATCTATGATTAAGCTTCTAGCATTTACTTTAGCAATACATCTTGAACAAATCTTCAAAGTTCAGCACGAGTTGGTGTGGAATTTTGTTGCATATAAACTCGAATGAATAAAATAGAAAATGACAGATATATTTTTTCTGCAGTGGTAATTTTTCCTAATGTTGCTCACTAAGGTATATTCATCTGTTAGTAACAATATTGCCCGAATATTATCTAAGAGCTATAAAGGATTAGATGAAAAGTAAAAGAATTTTTATTTGTACCTATATTTGGAACTTTTCAGTTAAGAAATTAATTAAAATCATAAAACATTTCAGTAACCTATCCTACAGTTTTGGAAGTTATATAAATGAATGAAAATGGACTAATATGGCTTCATACACAAAGTAATGAAGTTATCTTTATTTTATTTTAACACAATTTATAGATGACATTAGCTAAGATATAAACAAAAAGTACGATAAAAAATAACCTATAGTTTAGCATATACGGTAATTTGCATTTTTAAAAATATCCTTCACTTTGTTTTCTTTAAGTAATCTTTTACAAATTGCAACATGAGCTTTGAATATTTTTAAGTATTCAAGTTAAAAATCTCGGTCAATTTTTGTCACAGTTGAATGGAACTTTTCTTACAGCAAATTCAGTATTTAGTACATATGATCATAAGGAGCGATAGAACATATATGTTAACAAACCTAAAATTTTAAAATTAAAAATATCTTAGAAGAAATGCTTATCTTATTTTGGTTTGGTTTTGGTTTGGAGTGCTACGGTCTACTTTTTTGTAACACGAGGGCTAATGAGACCGGGACCTACATCTTAAAGCCGATTCCGAAAGGCTACGAACATCCATGCCATTGTGGGATTCGAACCCACGAACTCCGGTACCGTAGGCCAACACCCTAACCAATCTATCTTATTTTGAAACATCTTTTACATTAAAAGTATATATCAACAACCAATGATTACGAAAAAACAGAAAATTAAAAAACTTTACAGTGCATATATATATATATATATATATATATATATATATATATATATATATATATATATATATATATATATATATATATATATATATATATATATATATATATTTGTGTGTGTGTAATTTGTGTGTTTTTTCAACCGGAAACACTAGTGGATCAAGAAATCAGAGAAAGATAGAGTAAGTAAGGTTTCAGCATATACCTTTAGTTTTGTATTCAAATGCTTTCAATATGCAACCTGTGCTAAACACTGAATAGAACGTAACACTTTAGCTACATAAAAGATTTGTTAGGAATGAATTTTTCTTTTTTATTTTGAGTCCTTGTATATTACTAATAAGTAGAAACAGTTATTTTGTCAGCAAGAAATGAAATCTATCGTAGCAAAGCATAATTAATTATTTTTGCTTTAAGATAAAGTAAATGTGATCTTTATGTCAGGAATATCAAGCAATTGATGTATGTTATAGATATTGACGAATCAAGAATGAATAGAAAACAGCTATGAAGATTATCTGAATCTGTAAAAGAGTGAATGCAACTATACCTTGTATATCTTCTAACATGCTTTGGGCTAATGATATGTAAAATATATTCCTGTCTGAAATATTACTCTAAGAAATAATTGTAATAGTTCACTGAATATAGGTGGGTTACCTGGGAAAAATGAATGAATAGATTTAAAATTTGAGTACTAAGGTAAGTTAATAACAAAATATTTTAAGGCATGAAACATAGAAAATTATTTAAATGAATTACTAACTGTTACAAAATACATCTTTTTTCAACATTTCAAAAAAATTTATATTCATAAAAGTGATGTTAAGACATTTTTCTTAGTTTGAATGCGGAAGATTAACAATTGATTAAAATGAAACAGAAACTTGTTGAAAATTTAACATTTCACTAACTATGATTTTTTACAATTATTCTGGTTGCTTACAACCTTACATATTTATTCTTCAGAATACACACTATCAAAGTTGAAATTAAAGTATTATAATGGATCTGTAAAATGTTGAATTATCGTTCTATTTTAATAGTAAAAATTAATTACAGTTAAAATATGTCAAATAAAATTTTAAAATCTCTAATTTTTTTTAATATGGGATACTTAATTTATAGTTTATCCTTTTAGAGAAATATTACATTCTTTTAATTTCAACAGAAAAAAGTTAGTATATTCATTATAATAAATGTGCATTGTTATGAAAAATCAGATAACTCTAAAAAAATACATAATTAAAATTTGATTTTTAAAATTTTTTTTCCTAAAAATAGAATATTTTTGAAATAACGTTCATCTTACGGTCAGATTTATGGGATTATAGCGGACATAAACTATCGATTCGTTAATTTATCTCTCATTTTTTATTTTATTTAATTTTTTTAAATCTGGAGACATCAGAAGTAGATTTCTTACAATGATATTTCAAATTTTTAATATAAAGATATTTTTGGAGCAAAATAATTTGCAATATTTATAAGAAATGTATTGTCAAATATGTTGTCAAATGTAGATTTTCAGAAGTAGATCAGTGTATATTTCTTAAAACACTTTCGTCATTAAAAACCAGATAACAGTAAAATACAAATAAAACATTGATATTTGAAATATTTATTCTAAACGTGGAACATTTGAAGTCCCATTCATCATTTGATCGGTTATATATGATTATTACTGAAATAGACTTTTGATTTGTTAAATTTAAGCCTGCAGACATCAGAAGCAGATTTCTTAGAAAGATAGTTTCAAGTTTTTAATACTAAGATGTTTTTTCTGCAAAATAATTTTCAATATTTGTAAGACTTATGTATTATTTTCGTTTGTAGAAAATACACATTATTTCTAATGAACTTTCATTTTATATTTAAATTTTGTTTAATTTAATATATTCTAGAATTAATGAGTTCCAGATATGTATTCAGTAAACTTTTCATTTTTCTGATTGGAAAACATTTGAAGTTATAGCAGATTGAAATGAGGTCTACTTTTGAAACAGATGAAAGGAACCAAATTATGTTAAAAGATAGAACATACTTCCTTTATATTCCTTTATATATTATCTCTATAGAGGTATATTCCCTCACTCAAATCTGAAAAAGATCTGTATGTGGAGAGCAACAGCAACAGAATTTTTGAATTAATACACATAATGATATTTAACTCCTTAAAAAATATGTCATTCATGACCCAGTTTAGATCTTTGAACCTTTACTCTGCTCATCTGGGAATATCGCTTTAAAAGTTCTCATAAAATCAAGACTGAAAAAAAAGGAATAAAATTGATGGACCACGCTGTTTGTTCTAGAGTGTTTAGTCATACTAGCTGCTCTAAAACCCAAATTGCATTCAATATTTTAAACATATGCTAATTTGCCGTTAGTCTTACCAAAATAGTTTTTTTTTCGCTCTGACATGTTGTTTCAGTGATGATGAATACGCTTGAATGCATATTGATATGTTGGTCTTATGAACACAATAAGGAGAAAAGGGTATGATAGATTATTTTATTTTAAACATCTGTGTCACTGAAATTTATCGTTTATGGTTTGATGCTACATGTAAAATGTTTTTATAAATACAATCTCTTTTTCAATTTCTTCTTCCCCTAAAATTGTGTAGTAAGATCTATTGATTATTTGTATTCCCAAAATGTTTTATAATGTAACACTAACACTAAACAATGTAACTTCATAATATTAAAATACACTTAGATTTGAAAAATTTAACACAAAATTAATGAGACTACCTGGACTGCATTAAATCACTGACAGGAGGAAGTTAGCCTTGACATTATCTAAAATTTTTAAAATTAAAAAAAATTCTTTTCTTGATTGGTATTTGTTACTTTTCAATTTATGAGTTGTTGAAAGATTCTTTAAATAAAAATATAATTAATATTGAATTATACGGTACTCTAGGTAAATTACTAAACATTATGCTATACGAAATGGACTGCTTTTTTCTCTAACTTCCAGATATTTACTTTCAAACTGTGGTGAGAAATTTTAAATATTATCGTAGAAAACTTTTAACCTAGGCCAAAAACGGTGATATCACAACTAATTTAAAGTAGCACGAAAATAGAACAGACTTACAAAAACCACAATTCCCAATATCTTTTTGTCTGGCATAAATAGCATAATATTCTAATTTTGACATTGGTTGACTATTCTGTGTTGTCATCTGCTAAGTAAGAAATCCCAGTCAACATACATAACCAACTTTTATCCTCTTAACAAACATTTATATTTTGACAAGAAAGAGGGTTATTTTTACCTCACATCTTATGGATGTTTTTGGACGTGTTTGATATTAGACCCAATTACTAATATTTTCATGTTTCCTAATTTAGAAGTTTTGGCAACACATAAAAAAGAATATAAGCTAAATAAAAACATTTATGAAGAAAGGGAATATGGGTGGTGCAGTAAAATAATACAGCTTCTTTAAAGATTAAGGATATCAAGGCTATTTATGAGCAGAAAAATTAATAGAAGTATTTCAGCCTTCTTTTCAGCAATTTTTAGAAATAAATTAAGACACCTTTTTAACTGACATTTTTGCCATCCAACATATTTAAACATTTTGTTTTTATTCAAAATTATGTAATGTTTATTATTTGAAAAAGTAATATTAGAATATGACTTTTTAACTTCTGTAAAAACACTATAAAGAATGGCAAGCACAATACTAGAAAGTATTTTACGTTACAAATTCAAATTATTTACAAACATACTTGTTAATACGTCTTTACAGTAAACAGGATTTTAAGTGCATATGAAAATTATTTGAATGTAAATCATGTTGGAAATTTATATATATATATATATATATATATATATATATATATATATATATATATATATATATATGTATGTATGTATAAACAAATTTTTAATATTAATAATCCATAATTTAAAAATTTAATGAAAGTAATTAAATTATCAAGCGAAAAAGTTGTGTAATGTATGCAATTACATCAGTATAAGAAATTTCATATAGCAATTACGATTAGTTTAAGATGACATTTACGCTATCTAAAAAATTATCTAAGAAATTAAGATCTAAGCGACACATTTTCAAGTTAAAATTATGTACATACGTGACTGATGACGCAAATAATTTAATTCACTATAACTTTCGTTCCACTTGAGATATGGCAAAAGTAATCGTATCTAAATGTGCAGAAATGTTTGCAGTTTAATGAATAAAAAATAATAAATCATAAAATTTGTAAGATTTAATAGTTCAGGGACGCCTTAAAAAGAAGCTTCTTAAAGTTTCAAAGCAGCTGTATGCCTTTTTGACGTATGTTTTGACGAAGGACGTATTTGTAGGGAGGGGAGGGGGTTCTGGACCCTCTCTGAAAATTTTTCAATGTATGCATAACAAGATTTTTTTTTAAAAAAACTTATTAAAATTTGCGTAGATGCGTAGATTTCTAGTTTCCACTGCAAGTGTTGAAAGACCGTTTGCAACCATGAAAAGAGTAAAAACATTTCTTTGCATTAGAATTTGTTATAGGAGATCGGCATATTTATAACTTCTTTTCAGTGCATATAGGCATGACTGTAAATGCGGGTGAAGACTTTAACGAGGTGCCCTTTAGCTAGAAGGATTAATTTGCTACTATAAAACGATAGTTTATTGATTACTGATTTTGCCATCCTATATTCAAATTTTCTTGTGGTACAAGGTATGCATGTCAATTTGTAAAAGAATAATAAAATACTTGATGTGTCACCACATGGCTTCCTTGTACGCTTATTATATTATATATTTTTTATTTTGTATGATGCGACAACAGAATCATCATTCACATATTGTCTTGGAAATTCCAGAAAGATTTCGTTTCTCAAGGTAATCTGGTTGTACGCAGTGCTCATACACTGCTCTCTGGAGGAGACCAAAGCATTAATATTCGCTATATTGAGGCATTTTTTTACATACATGTTTTGGTCTAATCTTTAATAATTCAAGATTACAATTCTTTTACTCCGAACCACGTTTTAATAAACAATAAAAATACAAAATTATCTTCAATAATTAGTAAATTTTTATTTTTGTTCTCTAAAAATATGTTTTAAGCATTGTTACAAATGTATATGAATACGCTGATCTATCTGCATTGTTGCAGATTGATACTAATAATAACCGTTATAACGAGTTTTTTCGTCATATGGAGTGCCGATTGTAGCTAGTTGTTACATTAATGCTAAATATAGAATTTTATAGATTTTAGATTGCACTCAAAAAGAAAGATGCACGTGTAGATGGTATAACAGCTCTAAATACAAAATTTCTAATTTTATCGGCTAATCATTTTTGAGTTTTCCCCGTACAATGAAAGATTCCAATATAACGTATGCTATTGAAAGCTACTTTGAAATTTCTGTTATATAGAGAATCTAATAAGGAGAACATAAAAACGTTACAATAGTCCTATATATTAAAATTCAACATTTTACAGCTAATTGAATTTGAGTTATGTCCTCACAGCATTAATATACTTCACACTGAAAATTTTAGCTACATAGCTTTTAAATTGCGATTAAAAGAGGAGGATCACAATTAGACATTATTTAGTCTTAAATAGATGATTTCGATCTTCAACGTCAATTAGATTTTAAGTTACCCTCTACAGCGTTAATATAAGTTATACTGAAATTTTTCATTATATAGCATGCTTATTGAAATCAAAAATTTATATGTACAACTGGATAATTGTATTAAATACAAAATTTCAACATTTTACGGATAATGGTTTTTGAGATATCCGTACACAACGAAAAATTTCAATATAGCATTGTTCGGTCTTGAGTTCGGTAATAAGCTGGCCACTAGATGGCGCTGTATGCTATGTTTTTTTTTTTTTTTGAAATTCTGAGATGTCGTTGTAAGTCGGTTGTTGGTGGAATAAATTCGTTGCTGTTATGGAAATCTTTAAAATCATTTTTTCTTGGGATTTTACTTCTTTTAATTCAAAATTTTAGCTCCAAATTCATCTCGATGGTTACTTCAACCCAGGAGAACGGTAAGTCGTTATTTTTTATTTTATTTCCCATGGTTGATCTATGTTTTCGTTTTTCCGTTGTAACGTAACCAGTGCATGCTACTTAATTTGATATTAAAATTAAGATAATCTCATACATAATAAAAATGGTCCGTCGAGCCGGAGAAGAGTTGTGAGGAAAATTATCGCTTCTCTTCTAGTTTTATTTATGTTATAATTTTTTTTTCTGTGTTGAATTCTGTTTTGTGTTAGTGAAATGCATTATTACTGTATTATATAAAATTAAATAATTTGTATCTCCATTATTTTAAATTAGTAAACGTAAATTCTTTGTTTGAAAATAATGCCTCCAAAATCGAAAGAAGTATTTAATTCTGATGTTGAACGTAAATTTAAATTTACAGTTAAAGAAATCAATCGGAATCTTAATAAAATAAACCAACTTATTTCAGATAAGAAATTTTCTCTGTTAAAGGAAATTAAATCAATTCTTAATAATCTAAACAATATATTAAGGGATTGTCTTTATGATTTAGAAGATGAGAACGATACATATTATGATGAATACACAAATGTAGCGGATAAAGTGTTAGAAACACTATCCATAATTCAAGATTCTCTTTCGAATCAAAATGTTAGTGCCAATGCATCTGTATCAACAGATACAAATTCAAATATTAAATTACCTAAATTTAATATTCCTTCTTTTGGTGGAAATCTAGATGATTGGCTCACTTTCAAAGAAATATTTATTTCGACTGTAGACAAAAACTCTAGCTTAACGAATCTTCAAAAATTCCAATATTTAGCCGCTTCGGTAAAATCGGAAGCATTCAGATTGATTAAGGGTTTTCCGGTTTCAGGAGAATATTATAAACAGGCATGGGAAACCCTCGTGAATCGTTATGACAATAAAAAGGTGTTGGCATATAATCAACTAAACAAATTATTTAATCTTAAATCTATGAAATCTTGTACCTATAAAACCATTTTGGAAATTCTTGACACTTGTAATGAATCGGTGAGAAATCTAGAAACGTTAGGGTTTAATATTAATACTTTTGTTGATTTAATTCTTGTTTACATTTTACAAACTAAATTAGATGATCATCTTCGATCACAATGGGAATTGAAATGTGACACTGAGGAATTTCCCAAGTTTTCAGAATTAACTGAATTTTTGGAAAAACATGCACGAAGTATTCAAAATATTAAAGAATCAAATGTCAAAGTGGAATCGAAAGCTAGTTTTATCCCTAAACACAAAGTTTTGAGTAATGCTGCAATTAATGATACGGTAGTAAAGTCACAAAATATTTGTTTCATTTGTCAGAAAACTCATCCTATTTACAAGTGTCCAGATTTCCAAAAAATGTCATTGGATCAACGATGGGAGATTGTAAAAAATAACAGACTTTGTGTAAATTGTTTTCGTAATAATCATTTTGTTGATAACTGTTTATTAAGTGTACGTTGCAAAGAATGCAATAAAAAACACCATACACTTTTACATAAATATCCTAAAATTGATGTAAAATCCCTTGAATTTGATGAACAGAATGAAAAAGAATCTACCTGCTTAGCAAATCAAACCTCTTCTATTAAAACGCTATTGAGCACTGCTGTAGTTAAAATCAAATCGAATGAGAAGTGGTTTAACTGTCGAGCCTTAATTGATTCAGGTTCTCAGAGATGTTTAGTTTCCTCAGCATTGTGTAAAAAATTAAGTTTAAAAACTACAACTACAAATCATAAGATAAGAGGCATTAATAATTTAGTCGCTGAGACTTCATTAAGAGAAGCTAAATTAACTGTAAAACCTCATTTTAATGATGATCACTTCAACATTGATGCTTTAGTTGTAGAGAATATCACCATGAATTTGCCGAACTTTGAAATAACGAAGACTGTTTGGCCTCATTTGGAAGGTCTCAACTTAGCTGATCCGAACTTTCAAATATCAAGACCAATCGACTTGCTTATTGCTGCTGATTTATTTTTAGAAATAATTTCAGGTGAAAAAATTCTAGGCCCCAAAGGCACTCCATGTGCTATAAATTCTAAATTAGGGTGGTTGCTTTCAGGCCCAATATATTCAAACGATGAAGAATCAGGTGTAGTAAACTGCCACGCAGCAGTCGATCAACAACTCAACTTAACTCTTCAAAGGTTTTGGCAAATAGAATCAGTTCCCGAAGTCTCCATAAGTGATCCAAGCGACGAAAAATATCTTAAAACTGTAAAGCGTAATTCAAAGGGACGATACATAGTGGACTTACCATTTAAATCTTTACCTCACTTTGGTGATTCAAAATCTCAAGCCTTGAAGCGGTTCCAGTTCTTAGAATCAAAATTCAGAAAAAATCCAGAATTTAAAATTCGGTATAGTGAGTTTATTCAAGAATATAAATCTCTAAATCATATGGAATTGGTTCCTGCATCAGAAGAAAACATAGAAAGTAAGTTCTATCTACCGCATCATGGAGTAGAGAGGGAAAGCGTTACGACAAATCTAAGAGTAGTATTCGATGCTTCGGCAAAAGATTCAAATGGACAATCACTAAATGACTTCTTGGAAATCGGTCCTAAGTTACTTCCTGACATTTTCAAAGTACTGATCAAGTTTCGAACTTATAAGGTAGCACTCTCTGCGGATATCGAGAAAATGTTCCGACAGATTTTAGTGAATCCAAATCATGCTAATTATCAAAGAATCTTGTGGAGATATGATGAATCAGAACCTATAAGCACATATCGTTTACTCACAGTGACGTACGGAACTGGTTGTGCTCCGTGGTTGGCAATACGTACCTTGCGAAAATTGGCTGAAGACAGTAAGCTGGAATACCCTAATGTATACAAGATAATAATGGAAAACTTCTATATGGATGACCTCCTTTGCGGTTCTAAGTCAGTTGAAGATGCCTCAAAGCTTGCGGATGAAATAAATCAAGTAATGGAAAGTGGAGGCTTCTCCTTAAGAAAATGGTCTTCCAACATCCCCGAAGCTATTGCAGCTATGCCAGAAGAGAAGAAATACAACAATCGAAATATCACTATTGAAGAAGACCAGACCGTCAAATTGTTAGGCCTTATTTGGAACTCAACTGATGATACACTTCAACTAAAAACAGCCGAGTCTATTGATGTCTTTTCAAAACGGGATTTGCTCTCTGTTATCGCCAGAACGTTTGACCCACTGGGCTTGCTTTCTCCAACCACCGTAGTACTAAAATTGATGTTCCAACAACTCTGGAAAGATGGACTTTCCTGGAATGATCCCATACCTGATGAAATTCTAAATACGTGGAAGGAGTTTGAAAACCAGATGCCATTGCTGAAAGAAATCAAAGTCACCAGTTTCTTAGGTACAGACTTTTCCTGTGAAAGTAACTTTAAAATAGCTGGTTTTGCGGATGCATCGCAAAAGGCCTACGCAGCTGTGATATATCTTCTTAAACAAACTCCAACTGGTTACTCTTTCAATTTTCTAGCATCTAAAACAAAGATAGCTCCATTGTCGCCAGTTACTTTGCCTCGAATTGAACTCTCTGCAGCCTTATTACTATCACAGCTGACACTGACAGTGATAGAGACTTTACCTTTAGAAATTAAAGAAATCAACCTTTGGTCTGACTCACAAATAGCTCTGAGTTGGATCAATTCACCCTCTTCTAAAGGCAATCAATTTGTTACCAACAGAGTGCACAGAATAAAATCTCTTGTTCCAAGTGCTCGGTGGCACCATATCAGCGGAAAATTAAACCCTGCTGACTGTGCTTCGAGAGGGATGCTTCACACAAAACTGCTTCATCATGAGTTTTGGTGGTCTGGACCTGTGTGGCTTAAAGAAGAAGTCGACCCAAACACTGAAATAAGTCAGTGTAGTTTTGAGGGATTAACTGAATTGGATACATCTGTATCAGAACTGTTTGCTGCTCCGGTCATAGAAGTACCCAAGTTCATATGTAAATATTCTTCCTTTTCCAAATTGATTCGTATTACTGCATTTATTCATAGATTTGTACATAACATTCGTCACTCATCAGATAAACGAACAGGTGTTTTAACAGCAGAGGAATACCGTCAAGCTACTGAATTAATGGTGTGCACCATTCAAGCCGTTGAATTCCAACCAGAGATTTCTGCTTTAAGTCAGAATCAATCAATTCAAAAATCAACAAAAACATTGCTAGTTCGAGCCTGTAATTCTGTATTTCTCAATTTTGAAGAATTGACCACATTTTTTTGTCAAATTGAAGCTATGCTGAGCTCAAGACCACTAACTCCTATGTCCTCTGATCCGTCCGATATCAGAGCCTTAACACCAGGGCATTTTCTAATTGGGACCGAAATGTTAAGCCTTTCAGAGTCATATTCAAAATCACCTCTGACATTAAGTGAGAGATGGCAACTCTTTCAAAGGAGGAAATCACAATTTTGGACCGTTGGTCTCGTGATTACCTTAATCAACTCCGGCAAAGACCAAAATCAAGTAGTTCTGCCAGTCTCCAGCTTAGTAATCTTGTTGTTATACATGAGCATTCTGCACCTCCTCTTACATGGTCTTTGGGACGAGTTTCTAAAATTTTTCCATGTTCGAATATTCAACATTAAGACTTCGTCAGGGGAATTAAGGAGACCCATTTCAAGGATAATTTTGCTACTGCCCGGCCCGGAGGATGTTCGGTCTTGAGTTCGGTAATAAGCTGGCCACTAGATGGCGCTGTATGCTATGTTTTTTTTTTTTTTGAAATTCTGAGATGTCGTTGTAAGTCGGTTGTTGGTGGAATAAATTCGTTGCTGTTATGGAAATCTTTAAAATCATTTTTTCTTGGGATTTTACTTCTTTTAATTCAAAATTTTAGCTCCAAATTCATCTCGATGGTTACTTCAACCCAGGAGAACGGTAAGTCGTTATTTTTTATTTTATTTCCCATGGTTGATCTATGTTTTCGTTTTTCCGTTGTAACGTAACCAGTGCATGCTACTTAATTTGATATTAAAATTAAGATAATCTCATACAAGCATGTATTACTGCAAGTTACATTGAAAATCTTGTTACTTAGAGTTCAAACTGTAATTACAAGAAGAGAAGTAAAGTAATGTATCATAATAGTACTAAATAAAAAAACTTTTAATTTTAGGGCTTGTAGTTTTTGAGGTATGCCCACTTAACGAAAAATAACGCCATATATAATTTTAAATTTGCAGATTTTAAAGCAATAAGTAGTAAAAATTTTTTCTTCACTTGGTACAAGTATCACATTCAGCATAAAATGGCCTCATATTTTTTTTATTCTAGTAGAGTGTTTCTACATTTTACTCTCCTCAAAATTATTTAAATAATACAGAGTTCACAGAATATCGTCTTATCTTTTTGGATAATGTGTCATAAGATTCAAAATTTTAATGAATTTCTCATAATATTTAATTCTAAATAATCCTTACAAGCTCTGTAACAATTCAACTCGTTTCACTTTTAATGTCATAGATATTTCCACCCACTGCATTATTAATTTTGAGAATGATTCCCAAGAATTTTATCTTGTCATTCCAAGAGAAAAAATTATTTCAATTAACTTTTGAAAAATTCAAATGCCTGTTATAATAATTTTCAAGCAGCAATCCTTTTCAGACATGCTAATCCCTTTTTGTAAAAATTTATGTAACAGCATCACCACCTTGAACTACTTTTTTCTGGTTTCAAACATTCTACAAATCTCTAAGCTAGGATTTTTTTAAATTAATCGGTGGTATTTAATCTATGGGTCACGACCCCATTTGGGTCACAAGGAGGAGGAAGAAATGTGGTTTGGTGCTACACTCTATTGAAGTGCTACACTCTATTGGTTCGCTACACAAAAGATAATGAGACCGGGCCTATTACTTAAGGCCGATTTCGAACGACTACGCACATCCATGTTAGTAACAGGATTTGTAGCCTCGAGCATCAGTACCGAACAGCAGGGCCCTACTATTCAATAAAAAAAAGTGTGAATAAACTTAATTTAAAACATATCACAAATTCTTTTGAAAATAAATATTGGCTTTCAGACTGTGTGTTTTACAAATTTATTTTTCACAAAAGCACTGGCAAACTCTTTTAAGAAAAAATATTGGTTTCTAGAATGTGAAATTTTATTAAATTTGGAAAAATACATATTATTTTTTTAGCTTCTACGTGTTATACGACGCGTTTAATTTTTGATTTGTCAGTGATTAATCTTAATCAATTTTTCAACTAAATAGTTGATAACTTCATATTTGGTTTTCAGTCATTGTAATTTCCCACTAATATTTGTATTGCATAGAATAAAAAAATAAATTATCATTTTTCTGATTTCTAATATTATACTGACAGATTTTGAGCAATTAGAATGACATTATTAATTACATTATATTAGGTTATTTTAATCTTTGAGTTTGCATGCCACCGCAGTGTTCAAAACGTCACAATAAGAAAAATCTAAATACCACTTCTTTAAATTGTAAGGTCTTTATCATATGATTTTGTATATATTTTATGATAGCAAATTAAAACGTTATTTAAGCATTTGGAATGCTTATAAAAATTTATCTTTTATATAGTACTTGAATATGCTAGTTTGTAAAGCTGGAATACTTACTGAAGTTCAGGAAGGCAAATTAGTTTCGAACTAATCCTCTAAGATTTAAATTACTGGTCACCCGTTCTGAACTTAAGTGATCCAAAGGTGAATAGGGGATTCCCTCGAACTCAACCCAGAAATATTTTCTAGTACAGTATGCGTCATTAACATGATTATTCTCGTGTGCCAACTAGTGTGAGGCTGGGCGTGAAAACCGAGACTCTGCGGCAAAAAAGAAACCGAAACAAGGCAAGATTCAGCGAGTCGTAATGCGAAGAGAAACCTCACACGCCCCAATAAAACGACTTCATCGTGGTGGCATTGTTCTCCCTAAGATTTCAGGAAGCGGCCCGACCGCGCCAGGTCCGCTGACCGGACCTACGAAAAAAAAAAGGAAAATAAAAAAGAATTAGACCTACTCGGGGAACGACGCTTCAGCAGACAGGTGTGACGTGTACCGAAGAGGGCAACCAAGCGATACGCGATGAGCCTCTGAATCTAGGTCTGATGACTGCCCTCAGTAACTGTAACAGTTTTCAACAGAATCGGTCCTCGCTTTGGTTTGCTTTGCATGCTTAGTTTGCACTCTTGTTGCATCTCAGATACAGAGGTAAGTGCAATTTTTTATTTACATTCTGGGCTTAACTGGGCGCTTCACTCTACAGTCATCTGGATCATTTTAATTAAATTTTAACGTTATTTAATAAACTAAAAAATAGAGTTTCTTTATTCATTCCTTTATTTATTAAAATTTAATTAAATCTTGCTTAAGACTAGTAAACGGTATAAGGAAATTTCCTGACTATTGGGCTACTTAAGTAAATCAAACTTTTATGAAAATATAAAAGAAATATTAATTTCCTTCCATTTAACACATTTTAGTGACACTACACTTCCAGTATTCTGTAAAAATAAGTATAGATTTGAATTTTAATACACTTCAATTTATATTAAAATTCAAATCAATGTTTATTATTTTCCAGTGCAGAAAATAAGTAGAATCTTTCGCTAAAAAGTACATTAAAAGTATCAAATTTAGCGATATCATTTATTTAATTTCGGTAAGAAAAACCACATACCATTGTTTTATATCGTGTAAATATTTCTTTATAAAAATAAATATCATTTGTCTTTAAATTAAGGTTTTTAAAAATTTGCATGCATATAAGACTTTTTTAAGAAAATGATAAGAATTAAAATATAACCTCAAAAGATTTCCCTATTCTAATATTACCTTTATGGTAAATAATAAGCACATTTGCTTTTATTACTATTGAACAAAAAATTTATATATTTTTACAAGGTTTCACAGATATGTATGATTCTCTATTTTCTAATTAATGAATATTTAATGAACTGATTTAAATTTGTTGCAAAGAAATAACCTTTCATCTGATATTTTCTTTTAACTAATAACTTTACTTGTTGGATACTGATTATATTTCTAGAAGGACTTACATATTTCTGGAAAGTAAAATTATAATATTTTAGCATGAATATTTTCTTTTGGTGACTATGAATTATTCTTTTCCATGCTGTTCTTATAATTCCACCAACTTAAAGAAACAAATAAAGAATTAATTTTTAACAGTACACTACAGGAAATTTAGTCAAGCATTCAACCGAAAGATAACCTAATTTATAACTGATGAGGTAAAGATTTTATTATTGATTAAACTCAAAATAATTGGTTAGTAATAAATAGTATTTACTATCACGGAATCTGTAATGTGTACTAAGTTAATCAGTTTTAAAAATAGAACACTATTATGATATATTTTCATAAAATTTATCGTATCTTGGTATTAAGATCATTAAAGAGTAGACCTGAATTTGTATACAATTGAAAGACTTTTCTTCTTGTAAAGATTCACATTTCGATAACTTCTCTTGAAAATGAGATGATAATGCTAATTAAAGTGAGAAAAATAAAGACTGATATATTATAGTTAATATCAATGCAATGTCTTTGATATAAATTTTCAATAAGTAATTTTTATATAGCTAATATTAATATAATATCTTTAAACAATGGTCGAACAGTGGTCGAACAGTGGCCGAACAGACAGGCGCTTCTCTTCGTTTCCGTAATTCAAGTGTTCAAATACCCTGCTGACATTGATGTTTGTAGCCTTTTGAAATTGAGGTTAAACAATAATTCCCAGTCTCATTAACAACCGAGTAGCAAAATAGAAAACCCTTATTTCTCCATACCACGCCTATAGCAACTTTACATATAGTGATACTTGGTAAATAACTGTGAGAGTTTTAAACATCCCTTACGTTTATGAAAGACATTTTCCAAGATTTTTATAACCTTGTACTTAAAATTAAGCTCACTATTACTTAGTTAAATGTATTAATCCATAATCTAATTCCATAATATTACGACATAACTTTAGAGTGGAGAGGCTGAATTAATCGCATATTAAGCCTTAGTGCAAACCAGGAAATTCAATGGATTTCTATCTTTGTGTTAATTTTCAATTGAAAACTAAAGAGAACTCCTGAAATAAATTCAAGTTATGTGTAATAAATTAATCGGAAAACTCATACGAATTATTGGTGCTAATAAGCAATAAATTTATTTAAGGTTAATTTTAACCTTACATCACCAACCATTCTTATATGACCATAAGTCAGTTTATTTTCCCAGTAAACAAGGCTCTAGAGATATTCTGAAGATATCAAGAGCTATGTAAAGAAATGACTAAAATATTAAAAGTATTTTGACTGTCAAGGTTAAGCTACTGTAAAACATTAAATTGAAAACAAAAACTTGGAGTGCTACGGTAAAATGTTTTGCTACTCGAGGGGCAATGACACCAGAACCTACTGATTTAAAGCGATTTCGAACGGCTACAAACATCCTTACCAGCAACGGGATTCAAACACGTGGACTCTAGTACCGAAGGCAGCTCTCTACCGATTCCATCATTGAGCAGAGTAATACAGAGACAAAAGACTTCAATCTAATTGGATACACATAAAACTCCTTAATCTGCTACAGGTAATAGTCGTAGCAGCGGGACGGTAAACAAAGATGTACAGCGCTACCTCATCGGAAATTCCTTCTGAATACGTGGGTTCGAATCCCGTTGATGGTATTTTTCACAGACGTTCGAAATCGGATGTAAGTAGTAGTTAACACTCGTATTGTAAAATATTGACTGCATGGCTCCAAACCAAATCAAGAAGTAATGAATTACAATAACGAAAAAACATATTCTTAAATACCCTTAATCAGTTTTAAGTGTTTAAACCTCTTTTATAATAATAAAGTTCTTGGGATTAAAATTGCAATCAACTTAGAGTATAAATATGGTACAGAAGCGTTAAAATAATGAAAACAAAGCGTTTAGTCAAGTAATTAAATATTAATTAAGTAGATCCTTTTTTCGGGAGAAAAAAATGAATGAAAAATTCGTTATTTTCTTTTTCTAGCTTATCTAAAAGCAGTTTAAGAGTTACTCTACAAGGGGAAATTTTCTGTAACAGTGATATTATTTCAGCATTAAGAAAACTAACTTTGTGTTTTGTAGAAATTAAGTTTTCTATAGTGCATAGCATTTCGTTTGGATATCATACTGTTTATTATTTTAAACCATTAATGCCTAGCATCCTTTTTTAGAGATTCAAAAATATATTTTTTTTTAGTTTTCTCGGAAGAAATTTTTATTAAAAGTAGATGGTGATCCTAAAATCTACCAAATCTGCGAGTATCTGCTATTATTTATAATTTTTAATTTGAGTAGACTTTTTATTATATTTCAAACCTCTTGCATTAATTTAATTTTTTTTTGCTATACATTGAAAGAAACCAGGACGAATTGCCATATCTGTTATCAAACTTCACTTTACAGTACTGCGTTTGAATGTGACGCTTTGGGTTTAAAAATGACAGCGGATCAGTAAAGAGAACAGGCTGTAATATTTAAAGTGGTTTAAATATTATATTTGTTTTACATTGTGTAGTCTGTAAAAGATTTAAGACACTTATCAATATATATATATATATATATATTGTACAGAAATAACTTGGGTATTAATGAATTAAAAAATTAATCAATTAAAAAATTTTCACAGAAATTTTGTTTTTGTATTATAAAGAACTTTCAAGAACGAAGCATCAATTGACACCAATTTACTTAAATAGCGTTTATAGCAAGCATTGTTTATAAGACTAACCGTTAAGTTATTAATTAGTAATTTACTGTTGACCTTTTGAAAATTCCGTGTTCAAGAAACTATTCAAATTACAGAATTGAAAAGAAAAATCGTAACGCAGTAAATGGACCCATTTCAACAAATATAAGTAGCTTTAAAACATCATATCCTGTTTGAAAAAAAAAAGATGTGTAATATTTGAAGATTTCTTTTTAGTATTTTCTAAGCAATAAATGGTTGGAATCACTTTACAAAAAAAGAGAAAGAAAGTGCTTAACGCCCTATTTAGTCGAAACAATGGCATCTTTAATGTGCAGAAAATGATACCGAAAAAAAACTTTAAAAGCGTTTTAAATTTAAGGAAAAAGTAATCGACAAATAATAAAAACTAAAAAAAGTTTAAAATCAGAACTAATCTATCTTTTCTTTATGATGTTTAAGAACTTATTGAAAGATTTCTAACTGTTACATGAAAAAGAATGAAGGGAATCGTGTCATTAAAGTCATTTCGTCATCTCTAAACTACTCATGAACCTAAAAAGGAAAAAAAAAAGATAGCCGATCGTTTTACGGTGTTGGATTTCAGTGGAACATGGTAAATTAGCACGATATTTACAGGTGATTCAGTAGCGTACGAAGCATTTAACAGGCTTTTAATCTGACAAAATTACGAAGTACACGGCAATATTTTTTTTTCTCCTCAGGAAATAGGGTTTCTGGTTTTGTCGGTGTAAATGCCAACTGGAGTTAGGATAAAAAATAACATAAAATAAAACTGCAGATTAACGGAAATGTAATTGTCTACATCAGTTGTTATAAAGATATGTCACGCGTCTGTATCCCATTGTTTTATCTGCTCTCCTTTTTAACGTGATGTACAGTTCTAGATAGTAACGGCGGTTTTTATCTCGTACTTGCCACACAATGACGAAGAGTTTGGTCAGTGAACTTCCTCTGTTTCAGTTCAAAAAAGAAACGATTTTCTTTTTAGATAGCCTGTATACCTAGATGATACTTTTGCCTTTATAGAAGCAAGTAGTTAATCCTTTATATCACTGTGGTACATATCTGCAACGTACACAAAATTTAATTTTCTTTCAAGGAGAGCTTTAAAAGAGAGATTTCTTTATTCTTCTAACGTGCAACACTGTGGTTAACACAATTAGTTCTTAGATTCTCTATCTCATAGTATAATCACATTAATTTTTATATTAAAGTTTCATTCATCGTTCGATGAAACACATATGACTAATTACTGACCTAAAGTTTATATTAGTTAAATAAGAAATAAAAAAAACATGAAAAATGTCAGAAATCTATTTTTACAAAAATATTTTTAAATAGTTTATGCAAAGATAATTTTTGTGCAAAGTAATTTACAATATTTGACAAAGTTATTTATAGAAAACCCTTTTATGCCTAGAAATTTTAAGTTTTAAATTCTTTTATTTAATCTTTTTACTTTTAAAAGAATATATTCTAACAACTGAGTAAATATATTGCAATTCCGAGTGGTTGAGATACAAAAGGCTAAATAAATAGTATTGAGATTTGCTAAAACTTTCTGAAGAAGGTTTCTTTTGTCCATCTCCAACTGAGAGAGTGAGAAGGGGTAGCTAATAATTTTTAACCATTCTGTCTTTGTTAAACAGCAATGCCGAACGCTGGCCTATTGGTTAGGGTGCTGACCGTCGGTACCAGAGTTCGTGGGTTCGAATCCCACTATGGCATGGATGTGCGTAGCCGTTCGGAATCGGCATTAAGCAGTAGGTCCCGGTCTCATTAGCCCACGTGTGCAAAACAGTAGACCGTAGCGCTCCAAACCAAATTGTTAAACAGCAGAATACGTCCAATTAATTAAAGTCTTTAGCAGGTCAATAGCACCTAAACTAAATCAAACAGCATTTTGATGTATATATATATATATATATATATATATATATATATATATATATATATATATATATATATATAACAGACATGCAAGATTGAAGTAAAATAAAATGATATTTCAAGTTTTAAAATTCTGTGCTAATTACCAGGCATCCTGACGGTTGTCGAATCGGTAGAGTGCTTTTTTTTACGGTACCGGAGACCACAGGTATGAATCCCGCTAATGGTATGGATGATTGTAGTCATTCAGAATCGGCTTAAAGCATTAAGTTCCGGTCTAGTTAGCCTTCATGCAATAAAAATTGAACGTAGCATTCTGATTTGAATTTATGTACCTGCGCTTGACAAAGTCATGCTCGAGGCTTAAAAAATCATAAAATGTTATTGAAATCACAAAATTGTATATAACAGGAGATAGCTGAATATTTGTTTGATTGTTTAGATGGCCGACATATTACTGCAATGATGGGAACAAATCTTTTTAAAAAAATGAAAATTCTACTCATCATTTTGTTAATTGCTCTCAAATTGCTAATTCAATGAAGAAGCTGGGTGAAAGCTTCTTCAAATTTAAAGATTTTTCTCCTTTATACCCTTTTGTTTTCCTAACCTAGTATAAACGCTAAAAGGACCTTTTATCCCAAAATTTTTAAAGGAGTTCTGAAAGAAGTATTGTATATAAAATCTCCTTTTATCAGCACTGATAAATTCTTTAAGTCTGAATGAATTCGATGCGTTGAGAACTCTGATAAAACTAACTTTTGTAGATAAGGACTTTTTTTACGACTGCACCCTTTGACGAGTAGCAGTTTCCACGCGCGTAAAATGCCTTTCTATGCACGCAAAGCTAATAGGGATTAACATAAACATTTATGTGTTTATAAATAGAGAAAAATTAATATTTTGAGATTATATATCTATTATAGATAATTTTACTGAGTAATAGATAAGTAATTTATTTATTTTACTCCTATTCACATACATTACTATAAAAAAAACTGCATTAATTCAGATAATAAAAGATATGATTACAGACATTCGTATCAAATCTTTAGAAATATATAAATAGAAATACATTACTTATTTGAATTAAGAGAATAAAGATGATTTTAGAAACATTAAAACTTCCATGATTTTGACGTATACTAATACAGATACAGAATATACAGAATAATAATAATAATGTAATATACAGAAATATATTAAATTATATATTTCTGTATATTTGAACTAAAATAAAATGTAGACCATTACTATGTCAGCAAACGCCCAAAACATTTAATGTAACTATTAATTCCATAAATATAAGTACTGATGTTAGAAGAAAGAAGTAATTATTTTAAAGCTCAGACTGGTATTTAGTCTTCGGAGGATAGTACACACCGACTGATATAAAATTACGCAGTTTTTCTTTTTCGTAAAAATAATAGCTAAATTTTATATTATGATATTAATGTAAAATTTATGTTAATTTATATTTATATTTTATTGCAATGTTCTCAAAATATATTAAGAGAAAGGACATGCAACCTTTCCCTCTAAAAATCTTCATTATAACATCCTATTTTCAGTTCAGTATAAAATTTAAGGTTCTATTCTGTTGAGAATAAAAAAATTTCATAGGTCATTAATAAGGGTCTATCGTTAGAAAAATTATTTAGTTATAGTATATAAAATAATACTTTTATTAAAACACAAAATATATTTATCAAGTTAAAAAAATATAAATCCACTTACTCGTAAATTACTTACAATTTGTTACTTTGAAATTAATTTTTTAATCAAATAGAAGCTAATGGTTTTTCTTATCCTGTGAGTCTCAATGATATTAACACTATCTATATATATTATTTTATAGCAGGATAACTAATATATTTTTTAAAGTTTTAATTTCGTGTCAGATCTTACATTTTTAAATTTAAAAATTTTAATTTTTTTTTTTGTCGGATACCTTTAATGTTTTTCCGACAACATTATTTAATTTCATAGGTCATTAATAAGGGTCTATCGTTAGAAAAATTATTTAGTTATAGTATATAAAATAATACTTTTATTAAAACACAAAATATATTTATCAAGTTAAAAAAATATAAATCCACTTACTCGTAAATTACTTACAATTTGTTACTTTGAAATTAATTTTTTAATCAAATAGAAGCTAATGGTTTTTCTTATCCTGTGAGTCTCAATGATATTAACACTATCTATATATATTATTTTATAGCAGGATAACTAATATATTTTTTAAAGTTTTAATTTCGTGTCAGATCTTACATTTTTAAATTTAAAAATTTTAATTTTTTTTTGTCGGATACCTTTAATGTTTTAGATTTATAGAATAAAAAGTATATTTATTTCCAATTTCATAAAAAAAAACTTTAGTTTCTAATACCCATATTTTAAATGTTATCTTGCAGGTAAGTAAATTTCCTTTAGTTTTCAGTTGGTATGTGTTTTATGCTATTTTAAAAATATATTACATCAAATGACAAAACCAAATATTAATTAAAGTTATAGCGATGTAAAAGATTTAAAAATTCGTACTAAAAGGAGCAAATCTTTTTGATTTTCTGATGAATCGTTTAAAATGCTGTTATAATGAAGTCTAGAAAGATAGTGTAGAGTAGTGCATGATTTTAATGTTGAATTTTAATAAAATAACATAGCACGAAAATATTACGCTTATAGGTTAAAGAAATTAATTTAAATGTATTACTATTCAAATGATAAAAAGTATGTAATATTGAAGAGAGGTGTATTTTGAATTAAGTTTTGATTTTGTAAACACGTGTAAATATGTATATACTAAATAAATATTAGAGGGAAAAGTCGATCTGTCCCATTCCAAATAGGCGTTTCATTTGGGTCCGGGTCGATGCTTGGATGCTCGTGGGGGGCTACCTTTAAGCTGTAGGTCCTGACCTAGTTAATCTTCCCAGAATAAATAATTCTACCTCAAGAAACGGGGAAAACCTCAAATATGTGTGGACAAAGATAATATGAAGTACCTCGTGGATTAAGAAGTGTGTTGCCTTCAGGCTATCAAATGATTTCCGTCTTTTGTAAGTACACATGTATTTGGGGAAATGGAGAGCATTTGCTGAATAATACGAATAATCTCAATCTTTAATGCAATTTATTTTGAAAGCTTAGCATTTCGGTCATGGTGTACAATGCATAATAACTTTATACGTTTGTTTACTTCATGGTTGTTTCCATATTTCGATTAAATTCATATCGTTTGTTCCCAAAGCTGCTTTCTGTTATCAATTTTAGCAAATATTTTTACTAACAAATGACAAACATAGAAAATGATACTTTTGCTTTTTTTATGAACTGAAAAGTTTGTATAATTCAAAGTTAATTCATATTAAAATATTATAAATTTCATTGTGAATTCAAGCGTTCTCTTTGTTTCTCATGCTGCCGATTAACTAAATGTGAAACTTGATTCTGTCAGGAACAGAAACTTAGACCCTAACTTTTTTTATTTCTTTGAAAGTTATTCTGTTTTTATGTTCTAACAGTTTTTTTCCATAAGATTTATAATGCAGCCAATGCATAGATAAACTAATTTAATTTGAAAATTATTATTTTTGTGTGCAAGAAAATTTAATTTTTCCTGCGGTGTTTGTTAATTTACATTATTTTTACTTCATTGGTATCCGAACATAAAAAATTATGTGTATATGGAGATCTTAAATGCTAATTTAAATAACTTGAAAACGTATTCCTTTTGCTCTATTTTGTTTAATAATACTGAATGCAGCTGATATATGAAGATTAATTCACTCGTTTATAGGGAAACAACTCATTCTCAATGTCCGAAACTAGGCTGAGTTAACATAAAGAAGCTTTTGTTATAACTGAACGAACTATATACGAGTATATGTTGTTTTATTCGCTAAAAAACCATAAGAAGGTTTAAAGAAAAGGAAAACGAATTTCAGAGAAAAATCATGACATCAATTAGAAAAAAATAATATTTGATCAGATGAAATTAGATCTGTGATTTTGGTTCCTCCACGTTCATTTAATGCTATTTAAAGTAGAATTAACATCACTGCATTATTATGTTTGTTTGTAACATTATAAAGTTTGTTCATCATCGTATAGTTAACGAAATTCAGAACTTTACTTAGATTACATAATTAATGTAACGAATATTTATTTCTTGTAAACATTATTTGCCTGTTGAGTTTTATTCTGTTTATTTCCTGTTAAATGTGAAGTAAACAAATGTCCCGTAGCCTTGAGATATAAGAATGATTTCCGATGAGTTGGGTGGATTCAGTATAACTTGTTACACGGTATGTTGAGGAAGTAAGATAAGCATATTGTCACAGATATTTTGAACTAGGAGGAAATTTGTAAAAGAAGGTACATAAAACTAAAATCTCTCAACCTTTTTTTTATCGCAGTGCACAGGCATGATGGTGCCATGTTACAATAGAACTTGAAGTACTACGATAATTTTCTCTATATGAGCATTTGATTATGGCAGTTGCAGGCAGCAAAAAAGTGGAACAAAGATCTTAGGCTGTTAATAACGAGGTTTTAAGTGTGCCGTCTAATGTACTTATTTAGCAATAAGTAAAACGGTAAAGAATGCTGGAGTTTCAAATAAAGCATAATACTGAGGTAAAAGAAATCACTTAAAATGTGACGATGTCAAATGTGTTATACAGTTTTGCGTTTCAGCAACAATTAAAACAAATTATATTGTATTTATTATGCCATTTGCAGCATTAAAATATATCTACATTATAAAGTGAACACTGAATTCTTAATCATGCCTTATTTATCTTAATAGGTGTTAAAGGAAAGGAAAAATGTTTATTTTATATCCATATTCCCAATTTCTTTTGTATCTTTCTTTTTTTACTTTGCATTGTTTGTAAACTTCAGACACTATTAAATCATCAAAGCAAATAGTCATGGGTTCGTATAGTTAATTTTAAAAGAAATATATTCACTGTTTTCTTTTAACACATTGTGTGCAGGTACATTTCACAGCGGAATTGTACCGGGAGCGAGCGTTTTGGCATAAATTTAGTTATTCAGTTAAATCTGAATAGATAAAAATTATTTAATTTTTTAACCAACTTTTCGTATTTTATATTGAAATATATAAACAAATATATAAATAGAAATATATAAATAACAACAATAAGATTTTTGTAAACAAAAAATATATTTTTTAGTGGACAAATTTATAATAGTATCTTAAATATGAAAAATCAATAGAAATAGTAGAACATAGTTTTAATTTTTTCGAATTATGTTATATATAAACATTTTTACATTATAAAAAATGAAAAGAGCAATTATAAAACTAATAATATAAAAACTAATTTTTATTTGTCTAAATTTTTCCAGAATCTATGTCGTTGACAAGAACATTCGGTTTCGTTTTCTTGTATATACCGTTATTTTTGTACCCACAAACAAACCATGTTGTTACACTAACCCGTACTAGTACCTGTCCCGCGCTCAAGTATCAATCGTCAGAAAGCGTACTAGTACGTGTCCCACATACAATGTGTTAAAACAATTTTAAGATTCATTAAATTGTAAAACATTTTACAACGTTTTAATCAAGTACTAATTTCATTAATAATTTTCACTTTTTTTGTTATTAAAATCTTACTTCTCTCAGAGCTAGAATAAGGGTTATATATTTTATTTTAATTCATCCCCAAGAGAATAAAAATATAACCTCTTTTAGCCCTTTGCATCTGATCAAAACCTAATCAATAAATATTTTCTAGAATGCTAGACAGTATTTAAAATAATTTTAAGAATTTAAAACGTAAAAATAAAAATTTATCGGGGAAAATGTGTATTTTCAACGACAACAAAAATATTTTGTGTCTGAAGAGTAATTTAAAATATCTAATAAATATTGTAAATTATCTTACACAAAAATTATCTTTACATAAAGAATTTGTATATAAAAAAACTACCTTTCTGGAAAACCTTATAAAGGCGTCTTCTCATTCCACTTTTTTCTTAATTTAACAAATACACGTTAATTTTAGTAAAAATTCTATGTATCCAATCAAGTGATGAATGAAACTAGGATTTAAAAAAATTAAATTTAATACAGGCATTTAATATGAATTCTACGAGCAAATTGTGTAAACTGCATTGTTTTAAGATAATATCAATCAGCAAAATATTTTCTTACAGCTTGATGGGAAAATTATATTAATTTTTTGTATGTTGAAGTTCTGCAATATTCTGATATAAAGGGTTAATCCGATTTAAAGGGATAAAGTTTTAATTTGTAAAAACGAAAAATAAATGATTTTGTACTGTTTCTATTGATTTTTATATGAAATTCGGAGAATAATATTGAGTCAGCAAACTCAGGTAACTCAGTCAGCAAAGGCATCCATAGTCCAAAGGTTATGAGTTCGAGGACCAAGATGGCCAAAGACCGCAATGTTCACTAACGGTGGCTAGGGCACATGTTCGCAAAGTTCTTGAAGTTCAAATGATACTCACAGAGGGGGCAAATGAACCCTGGAGTAATCTAATTGGTCCCTGCTTCCAAATTACGAAGACCATCTATGAGCTAAAAGTCGTTCTTTTCCACTCGGTGTTCTTAAAAACGAAATACATAACACTTCGTTTTAAATCGAGTAACCTCCAACTAACGAGCTTGCATTACAAACAATTTTGCTGTTTTACCAAGATTTTTACAGAAAAAATAGTTAAAAATTCCAATTCCTGAAAAGCTGAAACAAATATAAGGGTTGGAAACATAAAGAGGCCACTTGTTTCCTACTGGAGCAAAATCTTGAAAACATGTTTTAACTCTAGGAAAAGAAAAACTTAGAGCTTATTTTGTTAAAATTGATAAAATTGATAAAATTTTCATCATCTGTTTAGATATAACTGTTGTCGGAGATTAGAATTTTATCCATATTTATGGACAATAAGAAGACATAACATTCCATGCTGTCCCTAGGAAATGATGGGTGATTCTCACAGTTAGGCTTTAACTGTATGTATATCTATTAAAACCCATATAAAAAGGAAATGCAAGTAATATCTCAGGGATTATTACCGTTGCATCGACAATAATAAAATATATATTCCAAAATTTAGGGAAATTTATAATATTTTGAACCAAAGATATCCATTTATTTTTGTTGTTGTTACTAATACCAATTAGACAACAAAATCACTTGAGACAGAAGCTAATTGAATTTAGGGAAAGGGGTGTGCTTTTCGTTTTAAAGAGGACCGCTAGGGTGAATGAACGACTTTGATCAAAGTAGGTATTCGTAATTTTGAGGCAGGGACCAAGGAGAAGAACCCATGCTTGGTCTGCGATCTCCAGAGGAATCCTTTGGGAACTTGGAGGACATTGCGACGACGAATCAAGTGTACATGCTTCGCTTTGATCAAAGTGGGTGTTCTTAATTTTGAGGCAGGGGCCAAGGAGAAGAACCCAGGCTTGGTCTGCGATCTCCAGAGGCATCCTTTGGGAACTTGGAGAACATTGCGGCGACGAATCAAGTGTACATTCTTCGCTCTGATCGAAGTGGGTGTTCTTAATTATAAGGCAGGGACCAAGTAGAAGAATCCAGGCTTGGTCTGCGATCTCCAGAGGTATCCTTTGGGAACTTGGAGGACATTGCGAGGACGAATCGACTGTATATGCTTCACCCGCCATTAAGGAACACGGTAGATCTTTGGCCGGTTACGAGATCGGCTGCCTATGTGGTCTGAGCTAAGGCGGTTCATTTGTGTATCATTATCCGAAAAGATGATAAAATGTTAAATAAAATAGTTTAAATTAGAAAAACTGGGGAATATTATGAAGAATTTGTTAAAATTATTGTAGAAAGCATACCATAATATTTAATTTATAATATGGAATATATTTAATAACTATGCAATATTTTCTATTATGTAATGAAAGTAATAATTTATAATATGTAACGCATATCATAAGATATGAAATAGTTTGATTTTTATATTATAATACTTACTATATAATTATGCAAAACTTTTCTGTTTTATAAATTGTGGGCGGTTTTTCCGGGCTTGTTCTCCAGGCGGTGGTCACAGGGGATGGTTGTGGGGATGACCAGCCTACCTTGACTTAAAACATCCATAAACCCTTCAGGGGGTTAGAAGTGGTATCTAGTGCTCCTCCTATTCCTCCTTATTTAAGGTAAAAAATAATTATATAGTGGCTATGATGGTTTCAAGTTTCGTTTTATAATAATTCTTAAGTGAGTAATATTTATATTTGCAAATAATTATTATATGTTTAATATCAAAAATTAGCTTTTCACATGACTTTTAAAACCTCTAATAATGTTCAGAATTACATCTTAAAGACATTTGTAAAAAAATTTCAGAATTATGTTTTATAAGCGTTCTTAAAAATATGTAGCATACTTATATTTTTTAGTGATATTATTAAATTTTCGTAATCAATAAATTGCATATTATAGATAAATTTACAAACATATATAAATTTGTGTAAATTTGTGATAACTTTTTATCTATTTCTATTTTAAAGTCGACAAATATCGTTTTCTCTTTATAGATACTAATCTGATTTAGCCCTAATGTATAATAAAACTTTGTAGGCGGGAATGGTCTGTGAATATGTCTACGTTTAACTGAATTAGACAAATTGCAATTGAAAGTTTCTCCGAGCAAAGTTGAAATCATTTAGCATCCCTTAAAGAGTTGATAGGTAATTTGTAAATAAACAATTCACGCATTTAATGAGAATTTACTCCATTATAACCGTTTTTCCGTGTTTTATTCTACTTAGCACCACTAATACAATAATAATTTGTATCTTAACAACCCCAAATTTAAAAATATTAATAGTGAAAAATACTTTAAGATTTAGCTTGTATTAATACGCTACGAGTTACTTTTCTTTCTACAATAATGGTAAGAGACCAGAACACACTTCACAAAGCTGATTCAGAACGGTTACAAACATCTATGTTAGCAACGGGTTTCGACAGGACATACTAGTACAAAAGACATTGTCCCACCTGTTTGACCCTCATTATATGAAGGAAGTTTCAGACGTTAAATAAAATTTAAAAAATAAAACTATTTTGATTTAAATTTGACTTTTAATAGCCTGCATAAGTGCAAATTCATTACCTATTCAACCCAGTCAACGCAGTTAATCCTTTTGAATCTCTACAACCCCGAATTAAAAATATTTCCTCGAATGTTGGAATACATTATTTCAAACGTGCAGAAATATTTAATATATTTGCTGGATAAAAGGTGTAAAATATACAATAAAATATAGATATTTGTAATAATTATTGTAAGTTACTTTATACGAAAGTTATCTTAACATAAATAATTTGCTACTACCTTTGGGAGATATCTTCTTTTAGAGTCTTCATGTTATTTAAAAATTTTACAATTCCAAAATTTATTTCAGTAATATTCATGTGCATCCAATCTAACAATGAATGAAACTTTGGTATGGCAATTAAAGTTAGTATCATCATTTAGTACAAATTTTACCAGAAAAATTATTTTAACTGCAGTGAGGACAGCATCTATCAACAAAACCTTCTTTGAAAACCCCTCTGAAAATGACATCAATTTTCGTGTGTGTTGCAGATTTGCAAGACTGTGATACAAAAGGTTAAGATGACATTGAGAGCAAAAGGAAAGAAAATATGTGTTAAATAACATGCCTTAGAGCATCTTTTCATGTTCCCGTTTCTTGACCAGCCTGTTGGATTTTTTTCACTTCTCATCAGCATATTAAATACCGGTGTCATTCTTAATAATATTTGAAGACCAAAATGGGTTAATAAAAACACTTCAAACAACTGTAATTATCTTTAATTCTCTTTATACCTTACTCATCTGTGAAATTACAGGTGTTATCGAATAGATCTAACATAGAAATGAGTTTCTAATTCATAATATTAAAATAAATATATAATTAAAAGTTTCTATTTCAAACAAAATTTGAACAAAAATAACTTCAAACAACTGTGGTTATCTGCAATTCTCTTTATACCTTACTCATTTGTGAAATTACAGGTGTTATCGAATAGATCTAACATAGAAATGAGTTTCTAATTCATAATATTAAAATAAATATATAATTAAATGTTTCTATTTCAAACAAAATTTGAACAAAAATATAATTTTTTTACTAATATTTCCACATAGAAAAAGTAGTAAACATTTCTAACTGTAAAAACACATTCAATTGGATAATAAGGTTTAAAAATATTTTTATGGCTTTCTCTGTGCTTGATAGTTGAGTTCTGTGAAATTGTAGATGTTATCGAATAGATCTAATATCAAAATTTGTTTTTACCTTATAATATTAAAGTAATTGCATTACTAAAAATGTTTTATTTCATACGAAATTTGAAAAGATATTTTTCCCAAGATTGCCACAGGAAAAAGGGGTTAAACATTTTGAACTTACACGAGCCACATCGATTTGAATATGGATTCAAAATTATTTTTTTCATTTGTTCTGTGCTTGAAACATTAATCCCTTGTAAAATTACAGATGTTATCGAATAGCTCAAGTACCGATAAGCCTTTCTACTCTTTAATATTAACATAAAGTTTTGAATAAATTTTTTTATTTGACATTTAACGATTGAACAGGCAATTACAAGTAAAATCAATGTGAAATAGTATACATTTTTGGAAAATCAGTTCGATTGTTAAAGAATGAAGAAAGAGAAAGAAGCTGCACAGAAGCTGTTAAAATCCTCTGACATAATTACATTGGTTTTCTATTTTTTTTTTTTCATTTTCATTGTGGACTCTTTTCTTATATCACAAAATCATTATGTACATTGAAGAACTGTTTTTCTGCAGTAAATCTTTATTACAAAAATGGACAGTAAGCTCTTTCAAAACAACTTCCGTCACAAAATATTAACTATAATGAGCTGTGTCGCAAAGTCATTCTTAGTTTCTAGAACCTCGTTCTGGGTGAAATAACCTTCATGCTACAAAGAACATTACCTTATGTTGTAAGGAATGCAATGTTACTCGCGTTAGCCTTCGCTGAAAACGGTCAGCTTTGGTAAACCGCAAATTTTGATTTAGCACTCACTTGAAGAACTAAGTACATTTGGAATATCGTGTAAATTTCAGAGACTTTACTCCTACAGGTTCAAAGGTATCATCAAGCAGTGATAAGCTAACTCAATATTCGTAAAAGTAAGTGTAACATTTTTACTCGACATAAATATGAAATGTTAGCTTTGGTAAGACGATACGAAAATAAGGTAATTTTGATATAAAAAAACCATTATTAGTTTTTTTAGATTAATAAATAATCTGTATTATTTTTAAACTTTCTAGGAGTTCCGTTTTCGTACAGTCAAAATAGCTTTAATCCCTATTGACTGTGCAAATGGCAAGGATAATATATTTTGCAAATTTTTAAACTGATTCTGACAAAGGAATGATCAAATAATTCCATTTGTATTACAAGTATGACAGGCCTACTTCCTTTTAATTATTCAACCATAATCTTTTTGACCAGATTATTTATATATAGTCTCATTTCATTTAATCTTTCAAGTACAAAAAACTTATAAATAAGTTTTTTGTAAATTTGGATTTTACTTTTTTAAAATTAAATTTTCAGATTAATAAATATTTTTTGATTCTAGGTGTTTGGTACTATATAAATCCATATCCTGATTTGGTTTATAATGTTTACAATTTGTTTTAAATGACTGCTTTTTTCCTGTAATTAAAATAGTTTGTATTATATTATTGATTTGATAAATACTGTTATGCCAACGAATTTTAGAGTTAAGTCATATTCATATTTTTTGAAATAAATACCTATATTTTCAAATGAATAACTATACAATGGATGAATTAAAATTTATAATCATTGGCATATCTGAAAGCACTTTTTCCTATTTAGTGAAAAAATTTTATTAGGTATGAACTATTGGGTATATAGTAGCATTGGGTATTATAGTTTAAATAATAGATGCTAGTTGTTAAAACGGAAACTGAATTACTATAAAAGTATTGCTATTTCATTTTTAACGTTATGAATGATCACTTTAGTTGTGTTCAGAATATCAAACTGAGTGTAGGTGCTGAATATCTGTCGTGAGATCACAATGTTAAACTGAAAACGTTAATTTCTTCATACAAGAAAATAAATAACTTTATCTAGTTTACATTCCTGGATATGGGTACATATATCTTATATTTTTAATGTGTCAAATCCTTTTAAAAACGAATTAAAATATTCTAATCTATGTAAATATATAATTACCAAACGTAACTTCCGTTAAAGTTCTTTTTTTCGTCCTTTAATGCTGTTCAGAAAAGGCTATCTTGTCTAGAGCGAATGTGGGTTATACAACGGTAATCCTGGTCAAACAGCATAACTTCTAACGGATTCTTTAAAGAAAGAGATAACTAATAATAAAATAAAGCAAAACAAATCCTGATTTGGAAGTTTCCCGGCTGAAAACTACAGGTTTCTGTAATATTTCCTGCTGCCAGATCTATAACTTTATTTATGTTAAAGCGATACACGCCTATAATTCTCTAGTCTGAGAACAAGGCGCTTTAACGCCAATGATATATACAGAACAGTATTAATTTCCCTTTAGATAATTACTTAACATTCACATAGAGCTAGTTAGGAAAACCATTGCTCAAGGCAACGGTCGATTTCTAAGTCAGTGACATTCAAAATAATGAAATTTCTCAAATGTAATGCATGCTAAAGCGGTCTGAACATCATTAATGTTCTTTATGTAGATCTTTCATTACGTAAGAATTGTAATGTTTTTCTAGTCTGAATGACTGCTTTTATTTTGTTTAATATCCTCGGGGTCTAACCCGACATTGACATAGACATAGACAGAGACGTGATCAGAATATACCATTTAAAGATGATGTTCAGTTGGTTTTGACAGTATAATTAGCGGCCCACCAATTATTTAGTTCTTTTGTACTTTAAAAATTCTTTTTTTTTCTGTAAGAGGAAAAATAGCCACAGAAAAACACCTTTATCGTATATTTAGCTTATTTAGAACAAAAACAAAAACTTAGAAAGAAATTTCAGCCTTTTAAATTTATTTCGAGTGATTCATCTTCTCTTGCCCCTAAAAATAATAGAGTTCATTATATATTTAATAAAACAAATTTTTCAAGCTATTAGAATTTAACTTATTCACCTTATTAGACTTCACATTCACCCCCCCCTTTAGCTTTCCTAAACACACATAATATGGGGTATACATCACTTATCGCGAGCACTCCCACCCCGAGTGTAATAAATAGATAAAAAATATTACTTAAAGAACTTATGTTTCAGATTCATAATTTTTAAAAAAAGTATCATTCTTTTAAAAGATATTTACTCAATTTTTATTTAAAGTTTATAGTAACTCACCAGAATGCACATAATTATGAAAAGACAGGGTTTTATTAACTTAATTTTGACTTTTCTTTCTATAGGGCCAAGTTTTTTAATATCTTAAACTAATCTAAGAGTAATTCCGCTTACCGTTTCTTCAGTCATAAAACATTTTGATATCTTAAAGTACCATTCGGTCGAAAAAATAAGCGAATTAAAAGGAAACCATAGTAGTATCCATGTATTTCTTAAAAACCATTCGTCTATGATGAACAGTTTATCTAAGAAGCAAAAAATTTTATTTGACAGAATATGAGCATTACCATACTCTTATCAAAGTTTAATATTTTATAGTATAGTTCAGTAATATTGCTTTATTTCGATAACCATTATTTGAAGGAAGCAATAGAAATCAGTTAGCATTAAGTATATTTATATGACAGGGAATTAAGGAACATTATTTTTATCATCTATCAGTAAAGAACTTGTAGCTATTTTTTAAATAATTAAAAATAATATTTAATTTACAGTTGTCTCATTTTCTTTTCTGGGGTTCTAATAGGACTCTCTTTCTCTCGAACTGGGACACAAAGGTGGATCTTTATATCATTTGACCAAGATAATTGTTGAAAAGCTTTTTACTTGACAAAAGAGAATTTTTACGCTCTATTTGTGTTGAGTTCACAGAAAAAAAATTTAACATTAATGATGATATTAAAATTAAATAATGATTAAGATTATATAATAAATAAAGCAATGCATTTACTATATTTTAAAGGAAAATGACCAGGTAAATTAAGTTAAAAATTAAAAATTTTATTTATTATAAATTTATCAAGGAAATATTTACAAAATATTTTATACTAATAGTAAATGTAATTTACTGGAATTTCATTTTCTTTTCTGGATTTTTTTTAAATAACGTGAGGCACTTGCCTGTTAAGCATTCGATCATACAGCGCAATGGAAAATGTTGACCATTTTTATTATAGGAGCACCTTATAGACGGCCAACACAAATTAGGTCCTCGTAATTTAGAACTGGGAACCAAGCTGAACAACCATAGACTTCCCCTCCAGAGGTATCAATTAGGAACGTCGAGGACATTGCGACCACAAACCTATTTTACGTGCCGCCATTAACGAACACGGCGGATTTTGGGCCAACGCGACCTTTGTACTTACAATCCTCCGGTTACGAGATCGATGCCTTTGTTGACTGAGCTGCCAAGGATCCTATTGGAAAAATAATAGGAGTTTCTATCTCTCGAAATGAGATATATACAGAGGTCGTTATTTATACCATTTGACCAATATAGTTGTTGAAAAGCTCTTTACTTAACAAAATAAAATCTCTGCCCTCTAGTTATGTTACGTTCAAATTGAAAAAATAAATTTAACATTAATTATGATATTCAACTTAATTAATTGTCAAGAATATATTAAAAATACGATCATAATTTACAACATTTTAATGGAAGATGATCAAGTAAATTAAGTTTAACAATTTAATTTAGCATTATAAATTTAGCAAGTTAGTGTTTACAAAGTATTTATATAAAATTATGCCACAATTACCAGGTAACAAACATACAATGCTTATGTAAATACATGAGTAAAGAAATGACTCGGACCGCCCGGACTCTAATACGTAGTCTAATGAAGGTCTTGAACCGTACTATTTCTCCTCGGTCAATTTTTTTCTTCTGATCGACAGATGATCTCATTTTGATAGATAAGAAACTTGCTCATCGAGGAAAGGTGCTTTTTTTTTTCCTTTATTTCCCCCTATGTCCTGCCTTCAAATATTCATTAGTCGGCGATCCTTTCCTGGGGCATATCTTGATTTGGATCTTCTTTCTGCAATTCGGATAACGTTATAAAGTAATCGGTCTGTCAGGGACGACATCTTAAAAGCAATGTCTATCGCAGTCCGTCTCGTCTTCATTTCTGCTGGCACCTTACAACTTTGTAGATCTGATGACAATTGTCCAGCAAAAATGAAACGAGAGTGAAGAGACCTCACAGAGGAGATTAAGGAAAAACATACATCAGTAGTCAACTACCACAATGGCTATATAAGTTATTTCTGCTGCTATTCTGAATATAGGTATAATTTTTAGAAAAAATATAAACTTAAGTAAAGAAAAAACGTGGTAAGAATTCAGTATATGGCACATGCTGCATTAAACCCATCATAGTTTTCCTAATGAAGGATACATTTTCTTTTCTCTACTGATATTTAGGCTTGTATGAAATTGTAAAAGTAAAAAACTTATTCGTTTAGTAAATGCTTAAATTGATAATCATGGTATAATATAATTCAAATCTGCGACAAGCCTCCATGCTTACTAAGCAACCAAAGACTATACATTCTAATAGTGTGTCAGTAACAGAAATATATCTTTTTCGATTATATGGAACATAATGTGTTCGAATGTTAAAGCGCGATGGTCATTATATATTTGCATCACGACGTTTAAATAGACCTGGACCTACAAAGCCGATTCGGAGTGGCTACCAATATTTTTGCCCAGAGTCATTTCCAAAACTCCTAACTCCAGTATCGAAACGCCCTGCCTTTGTGGCAATCCTTCTGCATGTTTGACTATGAATATTTTTATAAACAGGATAGTGCAATATAATTGTAGAAGAACTACCATATTTTACATATATTTTATCCATCTAACTAGACATTTCATAATGAACCACTATTACTTCAACCGTTTTATCTCTACGATTCATTTGATTCTATTTTCTCAAATAATGACTGAACACGGGGATCTTTATTTTATGGTTTAAAACAAGGCTAATCGGTGGGGTGCTGGCTTCCGAAATTCACTGCAGACATGTATGTCCATACTTATTATAAATTGACTCTAAGCTGTAGGTCCCGCACTTATTAGCCTTAGTATTGCAAAATACATTAACCTTAGCGATTCATAAAAGAAGAAATTTAAAAAGAAAAGGATTTTTTGTAGCAAAACGTTTTTCGTAGCATTTCCAAAACAAACCACATCTTAATTTTTTCTTCTTTTTTTTTGTGGGTTTTTTGAATTAAAATCTCATCTTTCTAAAGTTTATTAATGTGTTAGACTTTATCCGAAGATTATAATACAAGGATTACATACAAGGATGACATAATGTAATTATGTTTAAAGTTCAAGGAGAATAAATAAAGTTTAAATGTTCTGTTTAAGATAATGCTTTGTATCAGATTATAAAAGAACTTTTGTTACTCTTAAATTTTTAACATTCTGAATTAGTGAAAAACAGAAGAGAGGGGAGAACAGAGAGACTGATAGAAAAGAGAAAATTTTCAGAAACACTGAGAGTGATAAATGGGGAATAGGAAGAGATGGGGTAAAAGGATGGAGTGGAGATGAGAGTGAGAGAGATTAGGGAAGTGAAACAACAAAAAGAGAGCAAAACAGAGAGGGAAATGAGAAGGAGGTTGGGGGAAGATAGAAAAATTGGGGAAGGGGGAGTTAGAAAAGGGAGAAAGAGTGGGGTTGTGAGAGTGAGAAGAGAGGGAGTGTTATAGGAGAACAAGAGAATGAAAGGAAGGAATTTAGAGAAAAGAGGGCGACGTGAGAAGATGGAGAATGAGAAATATATCGAGGGGAAAGAGAAAAATTGGAGACGTGAGAGAGAAAAGGGGAGATAGAGAACGAAGGGAGGGGTAAAAGGTGAAAAGGAGGAAAGAGAGGGATAGGGAGGGCAGTAAGAAGGGGGAGGAGGGGGAAAGACAGATTGAGATAGAAGGCTAGTCGGGTGATGGACTAATCGGTAATGCGTTGACTATCATTACTGGAGTCTGCGGGTTCAAATCTAGCTTCTGGCTTTGATGCTCGTTTCTATTTAGAACCGGCTTTAAATTGTAAATCTTGTTCTAATTAGGCACTGCATATAAAAAAATTATTGTCTTCTCCCCCCTCCTTTGCACCATACTAAATACGTCTGACTGCTAACACGGTATCCAAAAAGTAAAATACGCTGCAGTATTTTAAGGAATAAAACCCCCTTAATCTAAATCTTCTTCCTGTTGAAAATCATGCTTTTTGAAGAGGCTTTCACTAATACCAGAACAGCGAAGGGGGATTTATTCTTTGTTTCGTAATCTTCTGCGATGATGTAACAATTACCTAATTATTTTAATGGCTTTAGAAGAAAATTTTGTCAGCAAAGAATATTTGATTACAAAACATTGATAAGCATATGGTACTAATAGCTCAAAAGCTTTTTTTCTATCTCTTATTTTTAAAATTCATTTAAAAATAAATTCCTTTACCTAACGCAATAAATGCTGCATTGAAAACTTATGTATTTCAGGCTTAAAGTAAGCAAATCAACTGAAACTAATTAAGTGGTCAAGGTTCAATTTTCCTTATTGTAATAATCATTTTGATCATTTAAATGATGGTTACGTTAACTTGAATTACCATAAAAACATTGTCACGGAGTCTTAAATGCTTATTAGTAGGGGATATCTCAGATGAAATCAAAATAATCAAATACAAGCACACGCATTTGCAAAAACGCGATGGCAATAAAGCCATCAAATATCTTACAGTCCATTCAGGTTTGAAGCTATCAGATTTGAACATTTCATTGACATGATTATCAGCAAGCATTTCACGTAACGATTACATTTTTATTCGTCACGCATTTTTAAGCCACAATTTCCACATCTTGGTTCAGATTACCACTTCTTTTGCATTTAACCCTTTCGCTCACCCGAAGCTCATACAAGGATCTAATTTAAATTATGAAAATAGTTCCAAATATTTTTCAATAATCTTTTATTTTCGGAGACACCTTTTATTCTAGTAGATTTTATACATGGCTTCGGATTTCATTTAGTTCTTGATATAAGTTGGTAGCACAAGAATGAAAAATTGATGTTTTGGATTTGTTGAAGAAGTGAATATGGAAATGAAGCATTTGGGGTCATTCCATGGTGTCCAATGTAACATTAAAACTAAGTAAAGATAATAATTCTATAGATAATTACTTTAAAATATGTTTATTTAAAGTTCTTTTTGGTGTTATAACGTTGAAATAAGGCCAGAAATCATAAAAATTATTTTTAAACATATTTTTTATGAATGAATTTCTAATGGTTTATATCAAAATTAAGATATCTGATAAGCATAACATTTTTTCAACCTTCTGAAATGCATTAACCATTTTTATTTGAATAATAATCTGAATATGAAATGGAGCCATTGTCTTCTTAGATAGAAATGACAATAAAAATTTGATTGAAACTTATGTGACCAACATAACGTGCTAGTATACAAATAAAAGGCACACTCATATTATGAAATAATTTACCATGTTTTAAATATTTTGTATGCTATGTATATTTCTTTCTTTCATTAATACTTACATCGACAGCCCAGTTCTAAAGACAGCTCAATATTCTAAGTTTTTAGATACCTATCCTTTTAAAATTTAATATTGCTCACAAAAATTCAGTTTACGTAACAAAAATTGAAAATTTGTGAAATGGGTACAATCTGTTCCACAAATTTGACATTTATACGGTGCAATCTGATTTTTTAGGACAATAATAAACTTTAAAATGGCAGTATCTCAAAACTTTGAATTATAAGTTGTTCCCTTTGGAACTGAGCCGTCGTAATGAAAAATGCTAAATTTCCGTTTAGCTGCACAGATTCATACAAAGTAAATTTTTCTTTAATAATGTTAATATGTACAGAACACTTAACTCTACATAAATTTCTTTCAAACATTTAATTTCAAACTCTTTTATTTTCTCATCATATGTGATAACGCTGCCTGAATATATACATAAAATTGTGTATAAAAAGTGATATATTTTTTAAAATTATGTATAACAAAGGCTATTAAAAACTTGTAAATACTCATTCTAAAGGAAGTAGACTTTTTTATTGTATGATGTATCGAAAAGAAGCAAATGTATTTTAAGTCTGGAATGGTACAATGTCTCCTTAATGCTAATTTGTATTTTTGTAGCGAACATTTCAATCTTAAGTAATCAAATATAACAAACCTTTTTTCAGTTATCGAATTTTTTTTATGCGAAACTTTTCTACAATTGAGAAAACAATATTTTGTTGTTAGTTTTTAACCAGATACGTGAAGTTATCAATAGTTATTAGTTTTCCTGACGTCCTTTAAAGTACATAAATGATATATCTACCTCATAGTCATCGTAATCTCACACAGGTTCCAGTGGCGACCTTTACAATGTCGTATAGATGTTGGTCAAGCATCGTAGACTTCAAATAAGCAGATTTCGTTTAACTCCAACATAATTTTCAAAGATATAATTATTGCCTTGAAGAAAACAAGTAAAGTTTTTAATGCCAGAGAAACGTTTTTACAATTACTTTTAGCTTACTAAATCGTCACATTGTTACGATTCACTAAATCATCACAAGTTTTAGTATGCAGTTTAATACCCATGTGACAATCTTTAAACTATATAAAGCTTTCTGAACGAAATTGTACCTCGGCTTCTAAAAAATTTATAGCTTACTTATTGTAGGAAAACAAAAAAAGTTCACTTTAAAAATTATTATGCTTAAAATAGTATCTTTAGTATTAAAAAAATTCTGCATGATCCTATAAAGAAAATTCAAGGAGTATTACAAAAGGCTTGAATGGTTGCAAATGTATGCATTATAAAAAATTATGCCAAATAAGCAATGCAGTTAGAATAAAAGTTTTATGCTTATATTAATATGTTACATTCTTATGAAAGATATTTTGAAAGTATTAGGAGTAAAGAGACAAAAACTTGATACAAACAAAAGAGTCACTCAATAAAAATGTAAGCTATAGATATAAAACATAAAATTCCCATAAATTGTAGTTTTAAAATATTTTTCAATTTTATGTATATTTCTTTCATATAGCTTACCAGGTCTGTCGATAATGTAAACACTGATCTAAAGCAAGATTCTCCCCACAACCTCAATATCTATTGATTGTTTTAAGCAGCATATATCACTCCTATTAATGTAAATGATATTTGCAAAATAAAAAATATAATTATGTTATTTTAAAAATTATCTTCTAATTTGCAAATTGCTAAAGTTATTTTGCTAATATATGATTTACACACTTTTCACTTATTATATATTTTGTATATTTTATAAAACGTATTTCTTCACATTACAGAACTAATATTTTTGTCTCTTATTCATAATCTACGAAAATTTCTATTCTGAATAGAGAATTTTTTGTTTTATGTTGAATAAAAAATAGGCTGTTATAGTGAATTTTCAGCTTAAAAGCTATGTCCCTTTAATACAATATGAAAATGATGGGACCAAATTTTTCGTACGTTATATGTCAGGTTCACTTTGATGGGGTTTTACTGCACTATATAGAACCTATTAACGTATAACCACACACAGGCACATATACACTTAAGAGCCAAAACATTATGACCACCCCTATATTTTGCAATGAACTCGCCTGGATGACGTGGAAGGCACGTGATCAGGAGGAAGTGGTATTTTACTGCTGCTGGAGAGTCTGAAGAATCATTCTTTTACGTACTTCTGTGTGTGTGTGTGTGTGTGTGTGTGTGTGTGTGTGATGGGAAAGGCTGCGGATCTAAGCGATTTTGATAGAGGCAGATTGTAATGGCTCGAAGGCTCGGAACAAGAATTTCCGAAACTACAGGACTCGTGGGTTGTTTGAGATCTACAGTTATTAGTTCTTATGCAAAGTGGATGAATGACGGTGAAACCAGCAGTAGACGACATGGTGTTGGACGTCCACACTCTATCAAAGAAAAAGGTCATCGGAGACTGTCGCATGGTGAAGAAAAATCGGAGCCAGACAGTGGTTCAGCCGACAACCCAATTCAATGCAGGGCCAAGTAAAATAGTATCAACGCACACTGTTCAGAGGACACTGTTGGATATGGGGCTACGAAGCAAACGTCCCACTTGTGTGCCTTTTCAGACCAAGCGTCATCGCCAACTGCGCCTACGCTAAGCCCGTTATCATCGCGAGTGATCCATGGACAATGGAAGAAATTTGCCTGGTCAAATGAATCACGGTTTGCCATTCATCACGCCGATGGCCGTGTCAGAATACGCCGTCTTCCAGGCGAACAGTTGCTCCCTCAATGTACAGTAGGTCATA
>CM063503.1:7942571-7957571 GCA_032207245.1 Pardosa pseudoannulata | reverse complement strand
GAATATTTCGTTATGATATGCTGCACAATCATTTTTAATATCAAACTTTTCTCTATTCTGTATTTTTTCCGCGAATAATTAACGTTGTAAAGTCAAACTAATATCTCCCAGTCTCTAAAAATAAATAAACATTCTAGCCAAGTATGTGAGCCAGAGGCCACACGAATAAAAGCAAAGGGGTGCACAAGAACCACTAGGGTGAAAGTGCTTCTTTGCTCAAGTGGGTCCTTGTAATTTACTAAGCAGGGAGTAAGCAGAAGACTCCCAGGCCTGGCTTGACACCCCCTGAGGTATCGTTTGAAAACTTGGGGGGACACTGTGATCACGAACATATTTCACGTACCATAGTCCCCATTAACATTCACTGCGGATCTTAGGCCGGCTCGCAGTCCATACCAAATCTTTGAAGTTATCTGATATTTTAAAACTTAAAAAAGTAAAAACTGTTATGATGAGGAATATTAAAATAATTAGCCTTTATCACGCTATGAACTAAAATATATTGTCCAAATTAATAAAATTTAGAGAATAATAGGTTCAGAGAATTTAAAAAAATATTTATTTAGAAAAACTATTTAACATATATTTATTTCTATTTTATATAAAATATTAGTTTTTAATTTACAAATTTAGAAAATTATTTTTATATGAAATTTTATATAAATTTAATTTCAATTAAATTAAGTACACGTAAAACAAAGTTATTATATGTGTAAGGGGAAGTCTATTTATTCTTTCTGTTTATAATTATTAGGTATTTAAGAAATGTATCGCTTCTTATTATAAATTCAACTCATATAAAATATTAGTTTATAATTTACAAATTTAGAAACTAAGTTTTATATGAAATTTTATATGAAATTTAATTTTAATTAAATTACTTACACTTAAAACAAAATTAATATAGTGTAAGGGAAACTCTATTTATTCTTTTTGTGTATAATTATTAGGTAATTAAACAATGCATCGTTTCTCATTATAAAAGAAATGACATTTACAAAATTAGACTTTTATTAATGATTTAGAATAATTTTATTCTAAACAGAGCAGAATTCATATTTTATATTAAACCAAAAAAGAGTAGTTATTATAAAGAATTTTCCCCTCGAGAAGATACTCGGTTAAATTAGGTGCCTCATATGAAGTTCACATGAGCAAGAAGATTAAAGGAGCGCTCTCAGATTTCAAACTTTATATCTGGGTTTAAGCATTGACCTTACATCTCCTCTTATGAACTGCAAATACAAAACTTTCTTCGACAAAACTCTGTATATTCACGGAGTTGTAAAAGTCAATAAATAATCCCTTCTCGTCTAAGAGGCTCTAAGAATAAACTCGTGTCCGGGTCACAGCTGATCAAGCGGATTTTCTGTAGCTTCTTAACAGTGAATATGATTCACTGCATTCTTTATCTCATTCCTAAATCCGGCATTATTCATCCCATTTTAGACACCTCTGAAAGAAGAAATCGATGACCCGTGCCTGCAAGACTATAATATCAACAAATCAGATTTTACGGGGAGCACTTTTGCTTTTGGAAAATCCACTTTGAAAAGTTAAAGGGATTAAACAGGAACTTTAAGCGTAATCCGTCAAATATTATTGGTCAAAAATCTTGATTGAATGAACTGCAGATAATTTGACTTAGTCACTTTTAAAAGAATTCTTGAGATAGCTAAATAATTCTCCGATATATTAATTACCATATATATATTATGACATAAATATTTATGTATATATATATATATATATACATACATAAATATGCATTCATATATGTATATATATATTTATGGATAAGTAATCATCGAAAATAATTTAGCCGATTACATATGAAAATATTTTTAGTTGAATTACCGGGGCTTACTGAGCAATAAGAGAACCTAAGTGCTGTGCAGTCAGGGCTCCATAAAAAAGTGAAGTCCAATGTTGCGCAACATTAAACTTATTGAGGCTAAAAATGAACATCTTTACAAAGCAAGAACTTTGCATCGAAAGCCTCAAGAAAAATACATCGTTTAAAATGTCGCACACAAGAACGAATTGCGAGATTTCATTAACATGACATGAGATCTAAAGATTACTCAGCGTTGTTTGGGAGTCAAGAATGAACTTAGCTCGATACAACACAGGCAGCAATTTAGTTTTTGGAGGAGTGAAAATATTTTTATAGCTGGAACATGTGACTAGTGGACAGAAAATTAGCATTTATTTTAGAGTTAGTTTTGAGAGAGGGGAAAAGATTTTAAGTCAGCGAACACTTTTTAAATCTGACATTTTATAGCTAGGAAATCGGGTATTAAAGAATGAGAAGAGGTAAGAGGAGAATTTTAGATAAATATTGAGGTGTATGATTTTGATATATTACATATTTATATATATTTATATACATATGCATATGTATATATACAACCTTCTATCCCTTCAGTGGGTAGACAAAATGAGGACCAAGCATGCTTGGGAACTAAACACTGGGATTCCGCGTAAGGTTGACACCTAACTGGTACATATGCTTCGTACCCCAGGACCCTAGGTCTCGAAAATGGCAGAGATTGGCCAACCAAGTTCTGCTATCGAGCGGAGGAATTTATATATATATATATATATATATATATATATATATATATATATATATATATATATATATATATATATATATATATATATATATATATATATATGTGTGTGTGTGTGTGTGTGTGTGTGTGTGTGTGTGTATACATATATATACAGATATATGTGCATACATATATATATATGCATATATATTATATAAATTATGTTATGCACATATTATTTTCACCAATAAATTGTATAGTGTTTATCATAAAGAATCTCAGAGTCCATCTTTTCATGCTCATATATTTCAAGGATATAGAAGTACAATGATGAGCGGCATGTTCTTCTAGTTTGAAAGTAGCTGTCTAATATTTCTAGAAAGTACGCACTCAACCATGTAATGCTCTAACATCTTGACAGATCAAGTGTAACTTCTACTGTTACATTTTTGTGTTGCACGTGATCTTTCATGGATAATAACGCAACTATTCATCGAGCTTGAAACTTCCGAAAATGTTGTAAAAGTGTTGTAGTTTCTGCCATGTCCCATCATGACCATTTTGGTCTTGAGCATGAAAAAATGTTGGATCTCTTTTCCATCTTTTACTAAATCTGACCCATTATAAAACCACACAACTTATGTATATTCAAAGTGTACCCAAAAAGCAAAGTCTGTAAATTATATTCTTTTATTTAAAATAAATCCATATATATAACATTTGTTTAAAACTGCATATTTGCTTAGATTTAGAATGAGATGTGTAATGCACGTGGGATCTGTATTTGTCTTAGCGTGTGTTCCATAACATACATCTGGTAAAATATTGTATTAAACTACACTACAATGTAAGATGCGATTGTTATACTTTTTTTTTCTATGCATAATAACGCTCTGTACATTTTTTTTTGGGGGGGGAGAAGTTCAGATGACCTACCTAATTTCAAACTCAAATCACTGTTAATGATCTATTAACAGTTCTCTGAATGAAGGAGAAAATACTGAAATGTTGTATTCAAATATATCAGTCAATTTTTGTCACAAAGGAGTGGAACGTTTTTGTTGCGGTTCTTAAGACGAGGTCCAAGTTTTACTAAATATAATAATAAAGAATTGAGAAACGTATAAAAGTTTCCCTTTTTGAATTATCGTAAAATTGAATTTAAATGCTATTATTTTATTTAAAAAATTTGTTTAATATGAAGTATATGTCTACGACCAACAATTGCGGACAAACTGCTGGTCTAAAACTTTACTGTGCAATCTTCATAAAGAGAGAATAATATGACAATATCAATTTTTCCTGTGCATAATGACTATAATAGGCCATTTAAGTCTAAAATATATGCATTGTATATTTTATAACGCAAATAATTTAAAAACTTTAAAGTAATACGATAGTTAGAAATGCACTAGGATTGTTAGAATTTTTTATAAAATGTAAAATAACTTTTATTACATTTTTTTAATTATTACGAGTAATAAATGAATTCCATATTGCGGCATAATTGTATTCGTTAGGGAAGGATGGATACTGAAAAACCCTATTTGCGTCAATTCTTAGTTATTTTCATAATTCAATGAAACAGAAATTTGGAAATTTCCCTTGCATTTCTTTCAGCTGAAAGTGTACTGTCGTCTTAATGAAACTCTCCTTCCAATTTCCAGACTTTTCCAAGCACACCACACTTTATTCTTCAGCAACGTCGGTATGAATAAATCTCCCATTTTGTAATTTAATGAGCCTAGCTTTTTAGCTCCGCAGTGTTTAATACTCGCCACCGTCTATCCGAAATGAGGGGAATTGTAATAACGAAAGGGAAGAGTCAACATGTTTGCCCCGTTCCGAAATGACTCACTTCGGGAAAATTAACTCCCGTTTCCATGCAATGGATGAACTGCTTCATTAATGGCCATTAAGGCGAGGCTAAGTAGGACGCTGCATAAAGTGTTATTGATTCACAGAAAATACCTGGAAAACAATTATATTTAAATTCACACTTTTCTTCTATAATTAATTAAACTCCTATTTAAGACCACATTAAAAAATTGTATACCTGTAAATTAATATACCTAGAAACTTTTTAATTTAACTTTTGCAATATCAGAAAGAATTTATTAAAAACCTTGTATTTTCTTTAATTCAGCCACTTTCAACCCTTGAGGCACACCTCCTTAGGAACGCTTAATAATACTAAATGGAAAAAAAATATGAATATAATATTTTTAATGTACTGAAAAGAAAGCAAAACAAAATATATTCTAGTATAATAAAAAGTTTTATTTAAATCAATTTGAACCATCAATTTAAATTTGTATGTTAAAATAAAAATGTGACTGCCATCAAATTGGAATAGGGCTTAAATATCGTCGGCAGGATTAAAAATAATCCTCGCTTTTAAATGTCGTTAGAAAAGAAACAATGGATCGAAGGCCATATTTTTACGCTTTCGGAAGAAATATATACTTATTCGATTCTTAAACAAAAACGTAAAAACGTCATTTTAATATTTGTACGTGTAAAAAGTGAGATATTTAATTGAAAAGAATAGAAGTGTAAAAGTTGATATATGACTGAGGAAAATGCAAAAAATGCATATCCAACACAGGTATATACGCCTGCTTTATATCTAAGGTAGCATGTCATGTTTTAAAAGTAAATCCAACTTCCTCCAACACCCCCCCCCCAAAAAAAAAAAGGCATAGCAAAATCTTTAAATATCTCTGGATCTTTTAAACAAAAGCATAAAATTTGATTTGAAGTTAATCCAAACAAAAAAACATGACATTCACCTTTTAACAACGAAGCGTGTTTCTCAAAGTAAGACTAAAGTGCAGAAAGTGCAGACTGTTGTATGAAAATTATTAAGTATGTAAAAAAAAGGGAAAGGTTACAATTGATAAGGCTTGCATTCACTTATCTGATTGCAGTAGAAAAAAATTATTTACAACCGAAAAAGATGAGGAAAAACTTAATATGTTGGTTCATAGAAAAAAAAAGGAAAATTTAGCTAAAGATTTTATGATTATTGTTTGCTTCCCTTATAACAGAAAACTTTAAATAAGAAAAGTATAAATAAACTGTAAAAATTAACTTTGATTACTATCAGTAATAGGTTTTTACAACTATTCCCAAAGAGGACCCCCCCCCCTTTACGCGAACAATCTTCACTGCATTCTATCGAGAGAAGATTACAAACCATACCTCTAAATCTACTGCTCTATTTTTTGGAAAAATGAAAATGAAATTGGAATTGAATCTTTAAATGTATCTTAACCAAGTCTTCTGACGTGTTTTCTATGGATTACTAAGGATTTAAACTTTTGTAAAAAAGCTTTTTATAAGCTCCATCCCAAGAGTCTGGATTGTGAGAAAATCAACATTGATGAGGGAAAAATTCTCTGATATCTTTTATTAAGATGTAATATGGTAGTTCCTCAAAAGAGCTATCAGACTGAACCTAATAGAAATAATTCTTATATTTGTTTATATGTAATGTGGGCGAGACTCATTCAAAAGCACAATACATTTTATTTCTGGTGAGATACATGAAATTCATACAACAGGCAAGCACTTTTAGAAAACCGTGCACGCAGACAACGTGATCCTGCATACACACTTGTCAAGTAGGGATTTCTCTGGTAAAAAGACTACGAATAATCCTTAAGCCCAATTGATCACGTGATAAAAAATACCCATGTTTGAAGAGAACGCGCTAACTATTGGCTAAAGTAGTACATACAGAGGCTGAATTAAGTCTATAGCCTGTCTGGAGGGAAAAATCAGAATTGCCGCTCAAACCCCAAACGTACTTTATGAACAAATGTTATTAAATTAATATTAAAATATGTAAATAAGGGATTTTAATATTAAATATATATGTGTGTATGTGAGAGAGAGAAAGAAGTGTGTGTGTGTGTGTATCTTCGAAAAATAGTTAGAAAATGCATAAAATGACTGTATCAGTAATGCACAATGTATTTAATAGTTAAATTATGTAGTACTTAATTAAAAACAAGTTAAATAAATATTTAATTTGTTTCTAATGTGACTCTTTTGGGCATGCTTGAAGAGAAAAGTTTTTCGAAGGAAGGTTTGATATTAAAAACTGGCACTGAGTATTTTTCTATATTTAGCTGAGATTTATATTTTCTGTTCAAAGCACCCACTGGACAATATATGGTTTCATAAGGGTTGGATGTTGAAAGTGGTAATAATATATGAAATGATCTCGATTTCAGTGCAGAAAACTCATCATCTTCCCCTGCCCTAAATTCAAAGAGTGCTTTATTGTTAAACTATTTTTTGATTTCACCTCTTGCCTTAAATTCTATGAAGATTTCTTTTTTGACAATTGAACCCTTCGGGGGTACTTTGGTATTAATCCCTAACCCACTCTTAATTTACTTCCAAGTTATCTTAAGCAAAAAAATATTTTTTTAAAAAACTCTTTGCCAGCAGGACAAAATGATTCTCAATAATTACAAGAACGACTTCCACATGTGTTGCTTTATCATGAAAATGCTGAAAACACATTATTACACTTATTGTTATTTAACAAGATGGGTAAGGATGAAAATTGTAATTGAAAATTGGGTCCTAGATACTGGAATTGAGAAAATGTTGTCATAATGGCACATTTAATAATATTCTCAAGTCAATTTCTACATTTCTCTAAGAACAACTCTATTCTAAAGCTACGCCAATCTGAATGATTATCCCCCATTTGTAACTTAATGACCATTTCTTTAAGGTTCTGCAGGGCTTACTCACTTCCGTCTATCTGAAATGTAGGGAATCGTAATAACGAAAGAAAAGAGTCAAGAGGTTTGATTCTTTCTACAATGATCCCTATAATAAAATTAAATCCGGTTTCCTGAAATGCCATTTTAATGTATATTAAAGTGGGGTTGATTAGGACAAGGCATAGTAATTTACTGATTCATAGAAAAATTTTCAGCTTTTTAAGTTAAATTTTGCAATGTAAGAGGCAGGTTTTTAATACACACTTAAATGAGAAAACTTTAATAATACACTTTAATCTTATTACAATTTTCAGATTTCTCCAATATCATCAACTCTTTTTTCAGTATGAATAAATCTCCCCTTTTGCAATTAAATAGGTCTTTCATTATAGCTCCTAAATTTTTACTCGCTACCATTTATTATAAATAGTAGAATCGTAATAAGAAACAGAAGAGTCAAGATGTTCACTTCATTCCAAAATGACTCACTTCAGGAAAATTAACTCCCGTTTCCTTGCATTGTATGAACTACCTTGTTAATGGCTATTAAGGAGAGTCTGAGTAGGACGCGGCATAATGATTTATTGATTCACAGAAAACACCTGGGAAACAGAGCACAGCTGTGTGACAGTAAGGCTGAAATTAAATGCGTGTCCAGAGGTAAAGAAAATAAAAATAAAACAAACAACTACGGAATAGCTTTATTGCTTTACTGGACCGTTGCTTATAATAGCTTACGAAGTAAGCGAGTATTTAAAAGAGTTGACTCAGATTCTAATTCAAACAAGATAGTTGAGTAGTCTCGCGACTAAATCAAGATTAGAAATAAAATTTAAAAATATATCAAAAGTATATAATACTGAAGTATTGTTTTTATAGTCTCTTTAATATCTTTAATTTCTGCTTCTGTGAATCTACATTATCACACATTATGTTAAATTAGAGATAAAGTGTTAGATTGCTATTACTTTTTAGGAGAAATGTGCCGTGGCACACCCAAGATCATCTCGTGGCTCATACTAGTACGCGGCAGTATAAAGATTACTGAGCGCTTGTATAGACTGAAATCTAAACTTCATACCCCAACATAAAGACTTCGTTTAGAACGAGATAGTTTTCAACAACGATTATGTAATGATACATTAACTCTTTATAAGAAGCTAGGAAATAATTTCAGAAAATTCTCCGAGAAGTTATTTCTACATATTAACCCTGTTGTGCTGTATTTTCATTTCCTAGTTTTAAACACTGCAGCCAAATGACTTCACAAGATTGAAAAATAAAATCAACATAAAACTGTATATACTTGATTCCCCTTTCACAGTTTTAATCTGTAATGATTGGAAAGAAGATACAATCTCGCAGAAATGAGCTTACAGTATTGTTTAAATACTTTATGTTAGACTAGAAATATAATTTTACATTCAAATTTGAACAGTTGGGAAATTTAAAAACGCTTTTCAGCATTATTTTCCACCTAATTTTAATTCACAGAAAACACCTGGGAAATATTGCACAGCTGTGTGACAGTCAGAATGGCTGAAATTACACGCATATTCAAATATAAATAAGAAAATACGATAAACAAATACGTAATAACGTTATTTGTTTAATGAATTCAATAGTGAATATTCCAAGCATAAGGATTTCGCTTATAAATTATTTAAGGATATACATCAACACTTTATAGCAGGAGTTTCGAACTTGTAAGGACTCGAGGGCTACATTAGAAGCCTTGTGTATGATCACAGGCCACACTTTCAAAATTGGCCAATTTTTGTAAGATTCTACAAGTAGAACAGAAATACCAGTATAATAAAATAGTATGCATAGTTAACTGAAACAAAGACTTAATCATTTTAGTTGCTTAAAAATGTTGGAAACTCCTGTATTATAAAAGGCGTGCATTTTAAATGTAAGAACAAACACGATAATGAGAAAATCTAAATAGAAAATAGCTTTTTTAAAGTTTAATGAAAATAATTAAAGTTCTTATAACCCAAATCTTTTTGCATAAAAGAGTAAAATTAAAAATTAATAGCTATTTTACCCTAAACAACTGAGTTTTGAAGACAACCGCTAGTATCTTTATTTGAACTAATATTGACAAATTTCAAGAAGAAAAAAATAACCTATAGCCAACTAAAATTAATAATTTACTAAAAATAAAACTTTAAAAATAATAATTTAGGAGTATTCTGGATGGTTACCTGCATCAACCAATGAAAGTTTATTCGATTCCAGCTCTGTTGATGCTAATCTCAAAATATAAAATAAGGGTGTATATGCCAACTGAGTTCTGCTCTGATTTTTAATGAACTTCCTTGAGGAACAAATAATAAGAAATAAGAAATATTTAACTCTTTTTTTTATCTAAAAAGCTTTCTGGCACTGCAAAGTTGGTCTTGCAAGCCGCCAGCCGGCATTATAAAGTGCTGGGAAATAATTTCTTACCACATAAAATCATTTTTCTAAGACTACAGGTATTTATTTAACGCATGTTAACCCTTAGTAGTACAGCCAGAAATTCCGCCTGAAGGATGTGGGGAGGGGGAAATAATATCCAAATTGTACTTTTAGGTGAAAACTCTTCAAGTTGAGGTATTATGTGTATTTAAGATTTTTGTAACCATCGTTAGAGAAAAGAAACTAATGCTTAAATTAACCGCTACAGATGTCCACGTCACTCTCAGCAATAGACTGTAGGTTCCCTTACATATAGTTATCTAAAAGTTTTCAGAATCCCGTAAATGAAAAGCTCCTGATAAAGTGGGGTACACGTACCACTTCAGCAATTGTATTACGAGAATTTATCTTCAAAATTGTTCTCTAAAACAGGTTAAAGGTAAAACACTATTTATATTCATTATTGACACCATATTAAAGACGATTTTAAAGATGATTTTTCTTCTTTAGTTTTGAGAGAAAAAAATTGACATTACTTGTTTATACATATTTGTATCCTACTGCCAAAAAGATAATCAGTTATTTCTATTTTTTAAAAAAATAAATTGAAAAATCAATATCTTATTTTTTGTTCTTTTTAACTGTAGATTAAAAAAAAAACAGTTTTTTTTCTTTTTTTTTTAAGTGAGAATACTTAGGGGGGAGACTTAAATCCTCTTAGCCACCCATAGCTGAGCCTTGCTATTCTAACTGTATTTTCATTTTCTAGTTTTGAAAATTGCAGCCAAATGATCCAGACGTTTAAAAAAAATTCAGTAGGAGGTTGTATATGCTATGGATATCGATTCACCTTGAGGATGAATGAATTTTTACCTGTAATACTTGGAAAGAAAATACAATATCCCAAAGAAATGAGAACTTTAAGATAGATTAGGAATATAGTCTTTGTAATCGCTCAATTAGTAAATTTTAAAAGTTTTTTTAATAAGTATTATGTCCAACCTAAATAAAAAGCAGTGTTATTATAAAAAATATATTAACCCAAAAAATATCTTTATCAGCTAGTTTAAACTATTAATCTAAAGAATAAAAATAATCTCTCAATGTCTGTTTTGAGTAAATGCTGTTAAATTTGCATTTTTTTGTATGTACCTTTTCATTACGCCCTCCACCCCCACCCCCCCAAATTTTCAATAAAAATCTTCATTTCTGAAGTTGAAATACTTAGGAATCGCAGCTATTTGCGTAAACAAAAGATCTCCATTGAAGGGTGTAATTTTATTCTACTCGAATTTTCGGTTTCATGTTTTTTAACGCAGTCAATTGACTTTCGTGACTAACAGGAAATTGTTTTTACATTCATTAGTCTGTGTTCCCTCTTTTTATTTCAAATAAAGCATTCATGATTAACCATGGAAACCACGTTCTGGGGAGATAATTTGGAAAGTATATTCTTCATAGCAGACAGTATTTTGCATGGTTAAATGATTTCTAAAAATGGTCTATTTAGATTTTGATTTCTTAGTGAACTTATTGCATTTTTCTTTTCTTATTTACATGCTGAGTACTTTACTACTCGTACACTCTAAGACAACACAGGAGTACTGAAAATGGGACAAGGACCCAGACCTCTAATGAATCTTAAAAATCCATCTACTGTAGCGAAGTGGAATGAAGAAAGATACGAATGAATAATAAGATAGCATTAAAATCTCGAGTGCTCCCATATGGGCAAATTTCATGATATTGATAACTATATGGGTAATTTCAGACTTCTGTGAGCCTACTCGAACTTTAGGTCTGTAGTACCTTTTTTTACCCTTCATAACCAGATAAATTAAAAACTATTTTAAAATCAAAAATAGCATATTAATTGGCTTTTTTGTATACAGTCAAAACATGTTATTGCGCCACTATCCGTCCCAGTAACAGTTTGACGCTAAAACGAGTTTGGGGTTATATCGAATTATGATCCTTTGCTTTTGGTAAAATTGAGTTAATTCACTCTTCAAGATTGGAGATAGTGTTAAGTTATACAGTTACATTAATTCATTAAAATATGCGTTAGGATTTCAACAGAATTTCAATTAAATTTAACACCTTCTCTGTCTGATTTTTTAAAAAAATTATTTATTTTTTAATTCTTGAGACAAAAACCCCATTTTTGTAATTGATGAAAATTAATATATGTTCAATCCTGAATTTAAAAAAGCGAAATATTTTTGTTTGTAAGTAGATTTTCCTTTACGTACTGGTGATTTTTCTTGTGTTGTCCCGTTCATCGATTGACAGATTTCACTGCATTTAAATTTAAAGATAAATTTAAGTGAATAATTATTGTATGCACAGTCAGGACAGATATTTTGCATATTGAATAAGTTTCAGTGTTTGTTTATTATGGGGGAATACCCCCTTTATGAAAGAATGTTCAGTCGTTTCATAAAAGTAGATATACTGCTGGTATTTTATTTGTATTTAAGTTGTAAAGATCATAAATATGATAATATTAAGTGCCTACTATTTAATAATAAGCATAAATAAAAATAATATGGTATTAAGATGAATGTATTTGAGTGTTTGATATATCCTGTATGTGATACATTTTGATAAAATTATTTGTAACAGTTCATGAGTTGATATAATTTAATTTAAAATGCAGTGTACTTATAGCATTTGCAGTTCGTAACTGATGCTTGATGTTTGTTAAATGTTTAAAAATCCACTATAAGTTTCAATAAATTTAATTTGGTATCTATATTAGCATCTGTACTTTGGCGTTTATATTAATATATTATTTTGAAGGTTAATAATAAAATTTTTACATATAGTACCCTTGAACAATCAACAAAGTGCAAAGATTTTAGATTCCTCTGTTGCGAGCATAAATTTTGTTTTCTTAAGGGAGCTCAAGGACCTCTCTCCCTGTTATCAAAGGATTTTTTTCTTTTCCCTTTTGGTAAGAGATAAGGTCATTTTAATGAAAATGTGTGACGAGAATAGTTTTTTTTCTCTTTAGTCTTAGGGTGCGATAATAAAATTCAAGTGAATGCCCTTGTTTCCGATTAATAAATTTTTTTAACTTAAATATTAATTTCATGGTCTGTGGAGTGAAAAATTCGAGTAAATTTAATGACTGGAAAATAGTTTCAGTTGAGTTGAAAATATAGTACTTCTCAGAAGCTTATTTTTTTTCTTTTGCTATCGCTCAACATAAAACACCTGCCAAAACACAGAGTAATTGTGTAAATAGGATTTTTTTTCCTCAGTTCATCGAAGATCAGTGTAGTTTTTACAAATAGGGTCGAAATCTTATATCTATTTTTTAGCAGACAATATTTTGTCTGTATGAAGTCTTTTCAGAACTTACTTTGTACTCCTCAATATTCCGTGAACGAAAAGTGTAACTTGTCAATATAAACATGCATAGGGCTAAGCGGAATAAATAAATTAATACATGGATATAAAATAAAATAAACTTTTAAAAGTACGCTTTTAATTACTTTGAAATTGAATTCGAAGCATTTGGGTAGGGTATTGATCTTCGGTACAGGAATTTAGGGATTCGAACCCAACCACTGGAAATATGTTCGTAGCGGTTTAGAAGTGGCTTTAAGCAGTAGGTTCTGGTCTCCTTATATCTAGTGTAGCAAAAAAGTAGACTGTAAAGCTCCAAAATAAACCTAATTGATTCATGTGTAAGAAAAGAACCTTTTTTCTTTTCTCTTTTGGTTAAAGATAAGGCCATTTGAATGAAATTGTGTAACGAAGGATTTTTTTGAAAATATAGCACTCTTTGGATGCTTATTTTTTCCTTTTGCTATTACTAAATATAAAAACCTGTCAAGACAAGAGTAGTCGTTTAAATAGGATTTTTTTTTTCAGTTCATCTAATATCAGGGAAGTTACTCTTACTTAAGTTGCCTTTATTGCTTCGGCATTGCTTTAGAATTAGATTAAGAATCTTTTTGTTCTGAGCACATCATTATCGTACTTATCCAACTTACAAAGCTGGAGATTTTTAAGCGGATGCAATAATTTATTTATTTTTTAATTTTCTGCAACAAAAACTTTTAAATATATTTTCTGAGAAACTATGTTTTAACGTTTAATAATTCATGAATAATGTAATAATCAAAAGAATTTTTATCATGACAATACGAAGCATATAACTGATAAATAACATAAGATCGTGAGTGCAATAAATTAAAAATTTGTTTGTAAAAACAATTTTTGTAAAATAACAGCTGCTTTTGTAAAATGACAAGGCATTTTTTTAAGAAAATAGTTGAATTGTTACTTCCATGATGCATATCTTTTATAAATTTTAATATAGGTCAAATTATGTATAGGCTCGGCATTTTGGCATGAATTTGTAGAATACTTTCTCATGAATTTATTAGGAAAAAAAATTATTAAAACCATTTTACAAAGTATAATTCTTTATTGTTTGGAAACCTGGACTATAATTATCTAATATATTTTTTATTCAATTTAATTGAAATGTTACCCAGTGCAAGTAAAATGTGTCGCATACGAGTATTTTTAACTCGGCATCGCGTAGCGATTTGTGGTAACAAGTGCATAATGAAACATAAGTAGATACACTTCTGTTAAAAGGGTTTTCACTTCCTTATTATAAAAATACACGGCGATTCTATTGCTTTGTTTAGGTAATTTATGGTTATAAGAATAATTAATCAATGTTATGAAATGATTAATATGAATAAAATAACTATTTTATATTTATCCACTGATTTGAAAAAAAAGTCCTCATCTTGTGGGAAATTTGTACAGTAATTTGTATCGTGACTGGGAGGGGGCGGCATTTTCAATTCTTGTTCGGGACGGCAAAACTGCTTGAATCGGCATTGCTGATGATTTATGTTTCTAATTATAAATTTCATGATTCCGAACGTGGACTTGGAATTGGTTATCTCTGTTCTACAAGATTTGCAAGAAAAAATAATTAAGATTTGTAAGGAAAAAAGGAACTTAGTTTAGATATAGAAACCTGGCTTATTTTTTAGTCATCTCAAAATCTAATGAGAAAACAAAAACCAAAGGAAAAACTGACAAATTGATGATCTTCCTTTCTGTATTGGTAGTAACAGAAAAGTAACTAGATTTGAGGGCAGATTGTAGATTGCAGTAAAACACAGATCTCGTTTCTATCACTCCACTAAAAACAAGGAGTAAGTTGCAGCCCAATCAGTCTCGAAGTGTGAATCCCAGATCTTTGGAGAAAATAAAAGAACTTTCCTAAATAAAAACTTTAACAGATAATGATCATT